>JAVIAB010000050.1:21450647-21553147 GCA_032433765.1 Megaustenia siamemsis | reverse complement strand
CAAAGTGGACACTTCTGGGGATGTAAGATGAATGAGCACATTTTCACATGAGCTATAGAGTTATTTGCGGGTCATCATCATTGCACTCCGAACATGTCCATATGTGCTCAGATCCCCTCCTCAGCAATTCCCTCAGTGTCCAGCGACTGACGACTCCAGTTCTGTGTTGGTTGATAAGTCTTCTTACACGGCCACTAAGTTTCTCATTTCTGGCTGTGCCCATCTTAACTCCCACCTCTTTCATCCGAAGAAGTGACGTGGATCTGTGTTTGTCGAAGTCCTGTGCTCTTCCCACATCTCGGAGGGCATTGATGATGTCCGCCCGATCCATTGGTTGCCCGTCCTCAACGACAGCACATCTAGCCAACCTGTCCGCTCTTTCATTTCCCCGTACTCCCGCATGTCCAGGGACATAGACAAAGGTGACCGTATGTATTTTTGACTTCTGCAATGACTCCAACCATGCAATGACTCCAACCATGCAATGACTCCAACCATGCAATGACTCCAACCATGCAATGACTCCAACCATGCAATGACTCCAACCATGCAATGACTCCAACCATGCAATGACTCCAACCTATCAATGACTCCAACCATGCAATGACTCCAACCAATTCATGCGTACAGAGCCCGGGTCCACTATTTTTATCATTCTCATTGAATCACTCAGTATAGAGGCGTGTGTGTAGTCTTTATATTTCACATGTGTATGTACGCACACGTATGGGTTTAGCTGTACATAGTTGTGTGCAAGTGTGTATGCGTATATGTCTCCCTCTCTCTCTCTCCCTCTCTCTCTCTCTCTCTCTATATATATATATATATATATATATATATATATATATATATAAAAGAGCCCCCGTCACGGCAACTGGCGTATAGGGAATATGGTGTTAGTGAATAAATTTTACAGACCTTCGGCACATTATTTTTGGGGTAATAAGATCGGTATTTCGCCCGTACCGCTTTACTTTCCCAGAAAAAAATCCGGTACCCATTTAAGGCTGGGTGAACCCGGAAGCCGTCGGTCAGGATCGAACCAGACCTCTTGTCCTTTGTAGTCCAGTTCACTAACCACTGAGCTATCGCGGCCCCCAATTACATAAACCTTGAACCATATTATTTTTTCCCATTTGTTTGCTTTATTTGCCACTTCATATATACAGATTGTCTATTATTCTTCAGTCATTTCTATCATTGATGTCTTTTCCCATTTCTATTATTGATATCTTTTCCCATTTCTATCATTGATATCTTTTCCCATTTCTATCATTGATGTCTTTTCCCATTTCTATCATTGATGTCTTTTCCCATTTCTATCATTGATGTCTTTTCCCATTTCTATCATTGATGTCTTTTCCCATTTCTATCATTGATATCTTTTCCCGACGGATTTTTATCGCCAATAATAAATATATCAAAGAAGTTTCTATATTGTATTCCACTGAATCAATAGTTCTCAATTTTCCCAATCATTTAACTGCTAACATTATCCCAATTTCTTCCCATAATTTTGCTGTTACAGTATTTTCAAATTCCCCCCCCCCCCCCCCAAATGTCACTGTTTAATTTCCTCCAATAATTTTTACTGTTTATATTTCTTTATTTATTCCAAATAAACTTCACCGTTAATTTTCTTCAACTTTCTTCACGGTATCATTGTTAACATTCTTCAAATTAATCATTTCTTTATTAGCATTGCTCAAATCTACCTATCATTTCATTATTATTAGTTCGTGATTTCTCCCACCATTTTCAACGTAAACGTTGCCCAAATTCACTCATTATTTCAATGTTAACATATATCAATTTCTTTCATTATTTTATTGTGAGTTATCATCAAGTTCCCCATTATTTCAATGTTAACATCTATCAATTTCTTTCATTATTTCATTGTGAGTTATCATCAAGTTCCCCATTATTTCAATGTTAACATCTATCAATTTATGTCATCATTTCATTGTGAGTTATCATCAAATTCCCCATTATTTCAATGTTCTATCTATTGTCCTTTCGAGCCGAAGACGGCACATAGGGCAGAACCACAATCTCAAAAAACAGAAACCTTGCGTGCCAAAATGGCACATATTGCAGAGATCACTGCTTCCAAAACCTATGGCTCTGTTTCCATAACAATACTTTTTACGCTGACAGCTTGTCAAGCCATCGATCAACCTCCTTAGTCGCCTCTTACAACATACCTGGAAGGTCACAGAGTCACTATTCTTTACTTCCCTCATAATGAGGCCCTGGTAACACACAGGAGATTTCAATGTTAATATCTATCAATTTATGTCATCATTTCATTGTGAGTTATCATCAAATTCCCGATAATCTCGTACTTGTTCGTACAACTTTCCGAACAGCTCACTACTAATAATAACAGGAATTTTCCGAACAGCTCACTATTAACAACAAACAGGAACTTTCCAAACAGCTCACTACTAACAATAACAGGAACTTTCCGAACAGCTCACTATTAACAACAAACAGGAACTTTCCGAACAGCTCACTATTAACAATAAACAGGAACTTTCTGAACAGCTCACTATTAACAACAATAGTAACTTTTCGAGCATCTCACTATTAACAACAAACAGGAACTTTCCGAACAGCTCACTATTAATAATAACAGGAACTTTCCGAACAGCTAACTATTAATAATAACAGGAACTTTCCGAACAGCTCACTATTAACAATAAACAGAATATTTCTGAACATCTCACTATTAACAATAAAAATGAACTTTCCGAACAGCGCACTCACTATTAGCAATAACAGGAACTTTCCGAATAGCTCACTATTAACAATAAACAGAATATTTCTGAACAGCTCACTACTAACAATAACAGGAACTTTCGGAACAGCTCACTATTAACAACAAACAGGAACTTTCTGAACAGCTCACTATTAACAACAAACAGGAACTTTCCAAACAGCTCACTACTAACAATAACAGTAACTTTCCGAACAGCTCACTAATAACAATAACAGTAACTTTCCGAACATCTCACTATTAACAACAAACAGGAACTTTCCGAACAGCTCACTATTAATAATAACAGGAACTTTCCGAACAGCTCACTATTAATAATAACAACAGGAACTTTCCGAATAGCTCACTATTAATAATAACAGGAACTTTCCGAACAGCTCACTATTAATAATAACAGGAACTTTCCGAACAGCTCACTATTAACAACAAACAGGAACTTTCCGAACAGCTCACTATTAATAATAACAGGAACTTTCCGAATAGCTCACTATTAATAATAACAGGAACTTTCCGAACAGCTCACTATTAACAACAAACAGGAACTTTCCGAACAGCTCACTATTAACAATAAACAGGAACTTTCTGAACAGCTCACTATTAACAACAATAGTAACTTTCCGAGCATCTCACTATTAACAACAAACAGGAACTTTCCGAACAGCTCACTATTAATAATAACAGGAACTTTCCGAACAGCTAACTATTAATAATAACAGGAACTTTCCGAACAGCTCACTATTAACAATAAACAGAATATTTCTGAACATCTCACTATTAACAATAAAAAGGAACTTTCCGAACAGCGCACTCACTATTAGCAATAACAGGAACTTTCCGAATAGCTCACTATTAACAATAAACAGAATATTTCTGAACATCTCACTATTAACAATAACAGGAACTTTCCGAACAGCTCACTACTAACAATAACAGTAACTTTCCGAACATCTCACTATTAACAACAAACAGGAACTTTCCAAACAGCTCACTATTAATAATAACAGGAACTTTCCGAACAGCTCACTATTAACAACAAACAGGAACTTTCCAAAAAGCTCACTATTAACAACAAACAGGAACTTTCCAAACAGCTCACTATTAACAACAAACAGGAACTTTCCAAACAGCTCACTATTAACAACAAACAGGAACTTTCCAAACAGCTCACTATTAACAATAAACAGGAACTTTCCGAACAGCTCACTAATAACAACAAACAGGAACTTTCCAAACAGCTCACTATTAACAATAAACAGGAACTTTCCAAACAGCTCACTATTAACAACAAACAGGAACTTTCCAAACAGCTCACTATTAACAATAAACAGGAACTTTCCAAACAGCTCACTATTAACAACAAACAGGAACTTTCCGAACAGCTCACTATTAACAACAAACAGGAACTTTCCGAACAGCTCACTATTAACAATAAACAGGAACTTTCCAAACAGCTCACTATTAACAACAAACAGGAACTTTCCGAACAGCTCACTATTAACAATAAACAGGAACTTTCCAAACAGCTCACTATTAACAACAAACAGGAATTTTCCGAACAGCTCACTATTAACAACAAACAGGAACTTTCCCCCAGAGATATCAAGCTTAAGATAATGCACACCAACTCCCTAAACGCCATGTTGCTGGCAAGTGGTGTCATTAAGTCCAGCAGCCTGTGCCAGGCCCAACCAAGCTCGATAAAAACAAATGTCAAAGCAACAGCACTGGGTCAAGTCATTCCGACTGAGTGTATACCAGCGACCAGCCAACGAATGATCTTTTTGTAGGTTCATTTTGGGTCGTGACAAAGTTATCATCGTCACCATCAGGTTGCCTGTCCTTTGTAGAGCGTTGCATTAATCACAGCCCGTCTGAAATAATCGCTGTCTATAGGTCTATCTCCCCGAGAACGTTGCAACCATCAAAGCCTTTCCGAAAGAATCCCTGTCTCTAACCAGATCTCCCAAAGAATGTTGCTCTCATCACGGCTAATCTGAAAGAATCCCAGTCTCTAACCAGATCTCCCACAGAATGTTGCTCTCATCACGGCTTATTTGAAGGAATCCCTGTTTGTAACCAGATCTCCCAAAAAATGTTGCTCCCATCACGGCTAATCTGAAAGAATCCCAGTCTCTAACCAGATCTCCCACAGAATGTTGCTCTCATCACGGCTTATCTGAAGGAATCCCTGTTTGTAACCAGATCTCCCAAAGAATGTTGTTCTCATCACGGCTAATCTGAAAGAATCCCAGTCTCTAACCAGATCTCCCACAGAATGTTGCTCTCATCACGGCTTATCTGAAAGAATCCCAGTCTCTAACCAGATCTCCCACAGAATGTTGCTCTCATCACGGCTTATCTGAAAGAATCCCAGTCTCTAACCAGATCTCCCACAAAATGTTACTCTCATCACGGTTTATCTGAAGGAATCCCTGTCTCTAACCAGATCTCCCACAGAATGTTTCACTCATCACGGTTTATCTGAAGGAGTCCCTGTCTCTAACCAGATCTCCCACAGAATGTTTCACTCATCACGGTTTATCTGAAGGAATCCCTGTCTCTAACCAGATCTCCCACAGAATGTTTCACTCATCACGGTTTATCTGAAAGAATCCCTGTTTCTAACCAGATCTCCCACAGAATGTTGCACTCATCACGGTTTATCTGAAGGAATCCCTGTCTCTAACCAGATCTCCCACAGAATGTTGCACTCATCACATCGTATCTGAAAGAATTCCTGTCTCTAACCAGATCTCCCACAGAATGTTGCACTCATCACGGTTTATCTGAAGGAATCCCTGTCTCTAACCAGATCTCCCACAGAATATTGCACTCATCACGGCTTATCTGAAAGAATCCCTGTTTCTAACCAGATCTCCCACAGAATGTTGCACACATCACGGCTTATCTGACAGAATATGTCTCTGTCACTTCATCTATCCATCTTCTTTTTGGGTCTTCCACTTGGTCTTTTTCCATGCATTCTTGAGAAGAACGCCCTTGGTTCATTAATTCATTCTGTAAATTATTTATTTTGGTTCAGCACAACAAACTGGCCTGTCATTTCACCGACTCCTGTCCTGGCCAGACGTTTTCTCAAACTTCAAGTCAAAGGAATAAACCACTTCCTTTTTTTGTAAGGAAGAAATAAACGTTCGCGTTTGGTGGGTCTATATCAATATTATTTTGATAACCGGTACACTTATGGGTAATGACGTCAGCGCCAAGACAGCCTGTATTTCTTTTACACAAAAAAATAGCGCCAACCTTACTCTGATTAAGATATGAATAATTTGGTCGGAGGATCGAACCCAACCTTTGACCCTGAACAGACCAGTTCACAAACCCCTTCTCCATTGTCAATGTTAAACTGTAGGCTTTGAGGGATATTGTTAAACTGTAGGCTTTGAGGGATATTGTTAAACTGTAGGCTTTGAGGGATATTGTTAAACTGTGAGGATTTGAGCGTATGATATTGTTAAACTGTGAGGTTTTGAGGGGATGATATTGTTAAACTGAGGCTTTGAGCGGATGATATTGTTAAAATGAGGATTTGAGCGGATGATATTGTTAAACTGAGGCTTTGAGCGGATGATATTGTTAAAATGAGGCTTTGAGCGGATGATATTTTTGTTAAACTGAGACTTTGAGCGGATGATATTGTTAAACTGTGAGGTTTTGAGGGATACTGTTAAACTGAGGCATTGAGCGGATGATATTGCTAAACTGTGAGGCATTGAGCGGATGATTTTGTTAAACTGTGGCATCGAGCGGATGATATTGTTAAACTGTGAGGCATTGAGCGGATGATTTTGTTAAACTGTGGCATTGAGCGGATGATATTGTTAAACTGTGAGGCTTTCAGCGGATGATATTGTTAAACAGTGAGGCTTTCAGCGGATGATATCGTTAAACTGTGAGGCTTTCAGCAGATGATATTGTTAAACTGTGAGGCTTTCAGCAGATGATATTGTTAAACTGTGAGGCTTTCAGCAGATGATATTGTTAAACTGTGAGGCTTTCAGCGGATGATATTGTTAAACTGTGAGGCTTTCAGCAGATGATATTGTTAAACTGTGAGGCTTTCAGCAGATGATATTGTTAAACTGTGAGGCTTTCAGCAGATGATATTGTTAAACTGTGAGGCTTTCAGCAGATGATATTGTTAAACTGTGAGGCTTTCAGCGGATATTGTTAAACTGTGAGGCTTTCAGCAGATGATATTGTTAAACTGTGAAGCTTTCAGCGGGTGATATTGTGAAACTGTGAGGCATAAATAAAATATTGAAGGCCGACAGGTCTTACACTTTCCCTGTAATATTTACCCTTTTTTTCATAATTAATGGCGGCTTACGTTTTTCTCTCTCCCGTAAACCGATTTCTTGCGCTTTATTTTTTCTTGGATTCACAAAAGAATTGGATAATGTTTTACAATTCGCAGGAGATTGAAATTGTTACATTATTTTTTGCTCGTGGCTATCAATATTTTATTTATCTTTAATAATAATAAGAGATTGCAAGTAATTAATGTAAAATTGTCAATTGCCCTGCAGATGTTTTACCAAATCAGAAAGTGTATTTTTTATGTTATGATATTACTTGATGTCAGGTCAGGTAATTTTACCTGCTACTGTATGCAGTAAACAGTACATACAACCTGTGGCTGCCCTGCTGCCTTGCAGGTAAGTTCGGGAGAGTAAAAGGCTAAGGGAGAGTACCCCGAAATAAAACAACCCCATTGCCTTGCGGGTGACACTTTTTAGTCAAAGGCTAGCAGAGCCAACCGTAAACAAACCGACGGAAGGCAACAAAAAAAACCACCGTTGTAATTTCTTTGTGCAATCATGAATCGCCACAACAATAGAGAATGGCTTGGCAGAAGGTCAACAACAGAAATGGTAAATAGCTGCCGAGATCGAAAATTGTGGAGAGACATGATCACCTACGCCAGTAGGCACGGTACTTGATGATGATGATCACTATGGTTTTCTTGATAGGTTTCAATAGGATCAGGTGGCGGGTAGTCTCAATTAGCTACAGATATTGATGTGGTGGTAATAGTAATAGTAAAGAACAGTGACACAGTGACCTTCCAGGCATGTCGTAAGAGGCGACTAAGGAGGTTGATCGATGGCTTGACAAGCTGTCATTGTAAAAAGTATTGTTATGGAAACAGCGCCATATATTTTAGAAGCAGTGATCTCTACAATATGTGCCATTTTGGAACGCAAGGTTTCTGTTTTTGAGATTGTGGTTCTGCCCTATGTGCCGTCTTCGGATCTAAAAGGACAATAGATAGAATAATAATAGTAGCAGCAGTAACAGTAGTATTAGTAGTAGTAGTAGTAGCAGCAGTAGTAACAGCAGTAGTAATATTAGCAGCAATAGCAGTTGTAGTAGCAGCAATAGTAGTTGTCGTAGCAGCTATAGTAGGAGCAATAGTAGTAAAAGTAAAGTATCCCCGTCACGCCAAGTGGCGTATAGGGAAATATGGTGTTAGTGACCCTATATTTTACAGACCTTCAGCACATGATTTTTGGGGTAATGTGGTCAGTATTACGCCCGTGCTGCTTTACTTTCCCAGAAAAAAATCCGGTACCCATTTAAGGCTGGGTGAACCCGGAAGTCGTCGGTTGGGATCGAAACCTACCCTTTTAGTGTCAGTGCCACAACATAAAGTACCATAAATGGTTTGCGATAAATTGTGAAATCTTCCTTTTTTTCCCCGACAAAAAATGGGAACTCTTCATTTTCCCTGACAAAAAAAGAGGACTCTTCCTTTTGTTCTTTACAAAAAATGGGAACTCTTCATTTTCCCTGACAAAAAAAGAGGACTCTTCCTTTTGTTCTTTACAAAAAATGGGAACTCTTCATTTTCCCTGACAAAAAATCGGAACTCTTCATTTTCCCTGACAAAAAATTGGAACTCTTCATTTTCCCTGACAAAAAAAAGGGGACTCTTCCTTTTGTTCTTTACAAAAAATGGGAACTCTTCATTTTCCCTGACAAAAACTACTGACAAAAACTGGCAGCCCTTCCTTTTTTTCCTGACAAAAACTGGGAACGCTTCCCTTTTTTCCTGACAAAAACTGGTAGCCCTTCCTTTTTTCCTGACAAAAACTGGTAGCCCTTCCTTTTTTTCCTGACAAAAACTGGGAACTCTTCCTTTTTTCCTGACAAAAACTGGTAGCCCTTCCTTTTTTCCTGACAAAAAACTGGGAACTCTTCCTTTTTCCTGACAAAAACTGGTAGCCCTTCCTTTTTTTCTGGCAAAAACTGGGAACTCTTCCTTTTTCCCTGACAAAAACTGGGAACTCTTCCTTTTTCCCTGACAAAAACTGGGAACTCTTCCTTTTTTTCTTGACAAAAACTGGGAACTCTTCCTTTTTTTCCTGACAAAAACTGAGAACTCTTCCTTTTTTTCCTGACAAAAACTGGGAACTCTTCCTTTTTATCCTGACCAAAACTGGGAACTCTTTCTTTTTTCCTGACAAAAACTGGGAACTCTTCCTTTTTCCCTGACAAAAACTGGGAACTCTTCCTTTTTTTCCTGACAGAAACGACTAAATCTTATTTTGTTTCAGACAAGAACCTGGCAAGTCTGTCATTGTTAAACTGTACGTTTTTCAAAACGTCAACACTATTTATTTAAGCAACATATAATTATCTATAATGATAACCTTCTTCATATTTTATCGATTGCTTTTTCCAGTAGCATGGCCCTATAACACTAATGCTAGTACACAAGAACTTATTCCGGAAGACTATTTATATGAAAACTGTTCAGCACAACTCCAAGCCGTCATACTTTCTCTAGACAAAATCTATAGTTCAAAATTCTAGAGGGTGCATAAGCTTTCAAGCTGTGTTGACAGGTAAAAGACAAATTCTCTACAACCGCGTTTCGAACTTCAACCAATCAGGTTACCGGATAAGTGACTTACCGATTCTCTGCCGTCGCTTTGTGAACTTCAATATTTATTTTTTACACACGTCACAGCTGTTTGTTTTATATAAAAAATATAACATATCAAAGTGGCAATTTAGTTAAACTCTTGTAAAGTTTCCAGCATTTCATGATTGAGACGTCATGACCGTTGTACATTCCACTCATTCTTAAAGTTTATACTGTTTGCAAGTGCTTTCAATTTGTGAAACCACACAGAAGACGTCGATGACTTACATAAAATCAGTATCTATGTAAGAATGATATTCTAGTAGTTAATGTGCTTCAAATAAAAAACCAAACATTTGCAAATCTGAGGGTTTCGAGGAATGCGATATTCAATATTAACCACACAAAATACTATAATATAAAAGAATCTACAACTTCTTCTAATCAATTTAAATGTTTAATACTATGTGAATTTTTATCTTCCTGTAAAGACACGTTATTATTGTATCAAGTTTTAAAACAACTAAAAATGAAAAGAGAACTACTAAACACAATTAGAACAAGGCAAATGAAATTTTTGGGGCATGTTAAAAGACACAGCAGCCTACTAAAAGTAATATTAAAAGGGAAAATACAAGGTAATAAAAGCAGAGGCAGACCAATACTAACATGGAAGAGTAACATCTAAAGATAGAAATGTCAGCCTATAACAACATGCACCATCAAAGCAAGAGACAGAACAGAATGATGCTCCATGGTAGCCAGCCTTCGATGCGGAGACGGCACTCGATGATGATGATGATGGAAAGACACAAATAAGAAATCAACTAAAATATCAGATACAAACAACTGTGACACATAGACATATGAAGACATAAAGAAGAAAATAACCTTAGGTCAATATATTATTTATATGTAAGGAAAGCGTTCTCCTGTCACTCCCTTCACTTCTATGTGAAGCTCCGAGTGGTCAATAGATCTTCACAAAACTGAGTGATCAGTAGATCTTCACAAAACTGAGTGGTCAATAAATCTTCACAAAACTTAGTGATCAGTAGATCTTCACAAAACTGAGCGATCAATAGATCTTCACAAAACTGAGTGATCAGTAGATCTTCACAACACTTAGTGATCAATAGATCTTCACAAAACTGAGCGATCAATAGATCTTCACAAAACTGAGCGATCAATAGATCTTCACAAAACTTAGTGATCAGTAGATCTTCACAAAACTGAGCGATCAATAGATCTTCACAAAACTGAGTGGTCAATAAATCTTCACAAAACTTAGTGATCAATAGATCTTCACAAAACTGAGTGATCAATAGATATTCACAAAACTGAGTGATCAATAGATCTTCACAAAACTGAGTGAGCAATGGATCTTCACAAAACTCCAAATGCTGAAAGCTTCTAAATGTTTTGGGGATAATAATAAAGAATATACACATTCGTTTTGAATTAAAAACTTGGGAAAAAAACCCAGAGACATCCAGATACCAGAGAAGCTAGAATGAAATATAAATAAGCCGAGACGATTCTCTCGTTCATCGTACTTTATCTGGTCTGTTGTTTGTTTCTGTATATATAGTGAGCGAATCTAATACATAATAAGCCTATTTAATATTTTGACGTAATTCTACATTGGATAAAACGAAAAGCAATCTAGTGAGAATGGAGCGTCACAAACAGACTTCAAATCAGACTTTTGTATTTCCAGATTACATTTTCCAGAACATTCTTCGTTTTAAGCTTCCTGAAAATTCTGAAGATCTACTTCTTCTTTTTTAATTCCTCATTTGCCTTTTAGTTGACCTAGTTGGGAAAACCACCCGACTGGGCTACCGACGTTCGGACAACCCGTGTTCGATTCCATCTGGAAACAGTGTGAGATGTATTCATGGTTGGAAAAAGAAATACCCCCGCAGTCGACCCAGCCGCTGGCAGAAAAAGGTACCAGGGTATTACTTTAGGAAGGTGAGGAATACCGCCTCGGTTCGTGAGTATCAATGCTTGAAGTAACACTATTCAAATGTTTCCGAGCACTTCAAGATAGGCGGCCCAGCACATTTTGGGTGAAAAATCACGTGCTATGATGCCGATTCAAGTCTAGTACTTCACTATTACCTTTACCTTACCTTTTAGTGGAGGTACGGTTTGCTGTTTTTTTACTTTTCTGCTGATTTCTCCTGCTGTTGTGTATCCAAGTTTTTAAAAAAAATACTTCATTAATGCATTTTTTGTATGGTCGGCCCCTGTGTCTATTCATTAACAGGTAAACAATGGTTTTTTTTCATTCTCTATCTATTTATAGTCCTTTCGAGCCGAAGACGGCACATAGGGCAAAACCACAATCTCAAAAACAGAAACCTTGCGTGCTAAAATGGCACATATTGCAGAGATCACTGCTTCTAAAATCTATGGCTGTTTCCATAACAATACTTTTTACAATGACAGCTCGTCAAGCCATCGATTAACCTCTTAGTCGCCTGGAAGGTCACAGTGCCACTATTCTTAAATTCCCTCATAATGAAGGCCATGGTAACACACGGACATTTTTTTTTAATTACTGACAATGAAAATTACTAGACATCACAACGTCATTATGATAATTTAAAGTCTTCTTCTTCTTTCTCTTTCACTGCTACCTAAAATGTGTCGTGGTTTATATCATTTGTCGTTCTTGAGCTGCTCGAACTGTCTGAATTTGTGATTTTCCTTTGTTGTTACATGTCTCTGTCACTGCATCTATCCATCTTCTTTTCTCTTTTCACTGATACCTAAAAGGTGTCGTGGTTATATCATTTGTCGTTTTTGAGCTGCTCGAACTGTCTGAATTAGTGATTTTCCTTTGTTGTTACATGTCTCTGTCACTGCATCTATCCATCTTCTTTTCTCTTTTCACTGATACCTAAAAGGTGTCGTGGTTATATCATTTGTCGTTCTTGAGCTGCTCGAACTGTCTGAATTAGTGATTTTCCTTTGTTGTTACATGTCTCTGTCACTGCTTCTATCCATCTTCTTCTTTTCTCTTTCACTGATACCTAAAAGGTGTCGTGGTTATATCATTTGTCGTTCTTGAGCTGCTCGAACTGTCTGAATTAGTGATTTTCCTTTGTTGTTACATGTCTCTGTCACTGCATCTATCCATCTTCTTCTTTTCTCTTTTCACTGATACCTAAAAGGTGTCGTGATTATATCATTTGTCGTTCTTGAGCTGCTCGAACTGTCTGAATTAGTGATTTTCCTTTGTTGTTACATGTCTCTGTCACTGCATCTATCCATCTTCTTCTAGGTCTTCCTCTTGGTCTTTTCCCCATGTATTCTTGAGAAGAACGCCCTTGATAGTGATTGATCACAAATAAATCCGTTCGAAATCACACACAAAAACACTTGAATTTCTTTTTTACTACGGGCAATGAAATTCATTTATAGTTTAAATTTGACTCCCATCGCACATTGCATCGTATTGCCAGCACAGCCACGCACCGGAAGTCAGTTCAGTCAATTTAAGGTAATAATTGAATGCGTAATATGTTACGTAGCGTTAATTGCAGCGGCCATGTAATGAGAAGAGATAACAAGAGAATATAAAAACAAACCTCAAAAGGAAGCCAGAAGTTAAAAGGAAAAAGTGGTCGACCTAGAGAAATATACCAAAAGAACAATGAGGCGAGAGGCAACAACAGCATGTATCAGCTCTCTCGAAGAGATTGGACGACTCGCCCAGAACAGATTCGAGTGGCGAAATACAATACGGGTCTGGTGGAAGGTCTGATACTTGATAACACAAATCTTCTGACACAGAGTCTAGAATTTCTACCCTAAGACGTGTCTTCGGCTCAAAAGGATGGTATAGACAGACAATATATAGGCAGACAATATATAGACAGACAATATATAGGCAGACAATATATAGTAAAGTAAAAAGTAAAGTACCCCCCGTCACGCCAAGTGGCGTATAGGGAAATATGGTGTTAGTGACCCTATATTTTACAGACCTTCAGCACATGATTTTTGGGTAATGTGGTCGGTATTACGCCCGTGCTGCTTTTACTTTCCCAGAAAAAATCCGGTACCCATTTAAGGCTGGGTGAACCCGGAGCCGTCGGTTGGGATCGAACCCTACCCCTTGTCCGTCCGTAGTAGTCCAGTTCACTAACCACTGAGCTATCGCGGCTCCTACTAATTTTTAGGGAATTAGTAAAACCCAGGTGGGGTCCTCGCCAGGATTACGAACCCCGGCTGTTGCCGTGGTAAGCCAACCGCCTATCGATTGCGCTAACCGGACACCCAGACAATATATAGGCAGGCAATATATATACAGACAATATATAGACAGACAATATATAGGCAGACAATATATAGTCAGACAATATATAGGCAGACAATATATAGGCAGACAATATATAGACAGACAATATATAGGCAGACAGACAGCAACTGAATAGAGGATGGATGGATGGATTGATGGATGGATAGATAGATAGATAGATGGATGGATGTATAGATGGATAGATAGATGGATAGATAGATGGATAGATAGATGGATGGATGTATAGATGGAAGCGTAGACGGACAGACAGACAGCCAGGACGGTAGAGAGGTAGATAGGTAGATGGATGGATGGATACAAACAGACGGAGACAGACAGACGGAGACAGACAGACAGAAATTGCAGTAATGTCTATGTCTCAAATTATCAGACTACAGGTCACCATAAAAATTCGTTCTCACATCATGGCCCCTCACATTTGGAACCCAGCATCTGCTGGTGATTAAAAGGTCCACTTGAATAGGAAGACACGAACACGATGGCCAGCATGATGATCTTCTTACTTCATTGAAGAAACAAAAGCTGAAATATAATGCAATGAGTGGGCTTGGTACCATGCAGGGGAATGTGAGAGTGGGCAAGTCAAAGAGTGGCAGAGGAGAAAACAGAATAATAACATAAATAAATGGACTCGTTGCAAATGTGTTAGCTTACAGAGAGTGGAGAGAGAGAGTGAGAGAGAGAGAGAGTGTGAGAGAGAGAGAGAGAGTGAGAGAGAGAGAGTGAGAGAGAGAGTGGAGAGAGAGAGTGGAGAGAGAGAGTGAGAGAGAGAGAGAGTGAGAGAGAGAGTGGAGAGAGAGAGTGAGAGAGAGAGAGAGTGCGAGAGAGAGAGAGTGAGAGAGAGAGAGTGAGAGAGAGAGTGGAGAGAGAGAGTGGAGAGAGAGAGTGAGAGAGAGAGTGGAGAGAGAGAGAGTGAGAGAGAGAGAGAGAGTGCGAGAGAGAGAGTGAGAGAGAGAGAGAGAGAGAGTGCGAGAGAGAGAGAGTGCGAGAGAGAGAGAGTGAGAGAGAGAGTGAGAGAGAGAGTGGAGAGAGAGAGTGAGAGAGAGAGAGTGCGAGAGAGAGAGTGAGAGAGAGAGTGAGAGAGAGAGTGGAGAGAGAGAGTGAGAGAGAGAGAGAGTGCGAGAGAGAGAGTGAGAGAGAGTGAGAGAGAGAGTGCGAGAGAGAGAGAGTGAGAGAGAGAGTGAGAGAGAGAGTGGAGAGAGAGAGTGAGAGAGAGAGAGTGCGAGAGAGAGAGAGTGAGAGAGAGAGAGTGAGAGACAGAGAGTGAGAGAGAGAGTGAGAGAGAGAGAGTGCGAGAGAGAGAGTGAGAGAGAGAGTGGAGAGAGAGAGAGTGAGAGAGAGAGAGTGAGAGAGAGAGAGTGAGAGAGAGAGTGGAGAGAGAGAGTGAGAGAGAGAGAGTGAGAGAGAGAGTGGAGAGAGAGAGTGAGAGAGAGAGAGTGAGAGAGAGAGTGGAGAGAGAGAGTGAGAGAGAGAGAGTGAGAGAGAGAGTGGAGAGAGAGAGTGAGAGAGAGAGAGTGAGAGAGAGAGAGTGAGAGAGAGAGTGGAGAGAGAGAGTGAGAGAGAGAGAGAGTGCGAGAGAGAGAGTGAGAGAGAGAGAGTGAGAGACAGAGAGTGAGAGAGAGAGAGCCACAGCCACTTCAACCTCCAACTCTCTCGAATGAAGAATTAAAAAAAAAAAAAAAAACTATCAAAACATCGAAAAATGGTTTCAGTGATGGCACTCTCAAAAGACCTGCGAACATGGTCGCCATCTTCCCGGAAGTTCTAGGAGAATATCTACATCTCCATGGGGGTATCTGAATGACTAACCAAATCACAGGAGAGACAAAACAAAGCAAAACATATTAGCTATTAATAGCCCCTTCTGTATACTTTCAAATATGGCGGCTGAGTATTCAGTTATCTACCCTTGACTTTGTACAGATAAATATCATTGTTGTAACAAGTGCAAGGTGGCAGGAGAAAAGGAGCCGGTATCAGGGTGTGGTATACACTCCAAGGTATGGTGACAGCTTTACACAAGAGGAACAGAACAGAATACTGACGTTTCGGCCGGTGGCTTTCTTCAGAAGACGGAGACAACGACAACAAACGGTGAGACACAGATAGCTATGGTTACATTCTTTCTTTCTACCTTTCAGCTCCTTGTGGAGCATTGGTCTTCAACAAACACTTTCAGTTCCCTGTGGAGCATAGGTCTTCAACAAACACTTTCAGCTCCCTGTGGAGCACAGGTCTTCAACAAACACTTTCAGCTCCCTGTGGAGCATAGGTCTTCAACAAACACTTTCAGCTCCATGTGGAGCACAGGTCTTCAGCAAACACTTTCAGCTCCCTGTGAAGCATAGGTCTTCAACAAACAATTTCAGCTCCCTGTGGAGCATAGGTCTTCAACAAACACTTTCAGCTCCCTGTTGAGCATAGGTCTTCAACAAACACTTTCAGCTCCCAGTGGAGCATAGGTCATCAACAAACACTTTCAGCTCCCAGTGGAGCATAGGTCTTCAACAAACACTTTCAGCTCCATGTGGAGCAAAGTCTTCAACAAACACTTTCAGCTCCATGTGGAGCAAAGTCTTCAACAAACACTTACAGCTCCATGTGGAGCAAAGTCTTCAACAAACACTTTCAGCTCCATGTGGAGCAAAGTCTTCAACAAACACTTTCAGCTCCATGTGGAGCAAAGTCTTCAACAAACACTTTCAGCTCCATGTGGATCATAGGTCTTCAACAAACACTTTCCAAGACGTTCTGTTTCTTGCCATTCTTTTACGGTCATTCCATGTCGTCCCCATCATCTTCATTTCTGCTTCTATCTGTCTTCTCCAAGAATTCCTTGGTCTTCCTCTTTTGTATTTTCCCATGGGGATTCCAAAAAAGGGCCTGTTGTGTAATACTCTCAGTTGGCTTCCGCAGTGTGTGTCCTATCCAGCGCCATCGTCTTCGCTGTATCTCTTTATCCACTGGTATTTGACTGGTACATTTCCATAATTCTATGTTAGTTAATTTCTCCTGCCATTTCCATCCTTTTATTCTGCGTAAGCATCAATTAATGAAAGTCTGTACCTTCATGATTGTCAATTTTGTTGTTGTCCATGTTTCACAGCCATATAATAGGACTGACTTAACATTGGAGCTGAAAACTTATATTTTTGTATTTAACCTAATTCTATAGCTACATGTCGGATGATAAAGCTAGGAAGAGGTGAACAGAGGGATGAGCGATGGTATAGTGAGACGAGACAGAGATGTGTCACATGTTAGAGGATAGGTGAAGTGTAGAGATATAAAATCGTAAGTAAAGAGAATAAAAAAAAAAAGTAAAGTACCCCCGTCACGCCAAGTGGCGGCGTAGAGGGAATATGGTGTTAGTGACCATACATTTTACAGACCTTCGGCACATTATTTTTGGGTAATGTGGTCGATATTACGCCCGTGCCGCTTTACTTTCTCAGAAAAAAATCCGGTACCCATTTAAGGCTGGGTGAACCCGGAAACCGTCGGTTGGGATCGAACCCTACCTCTTGTCCTTTGTAGTCCAGTTCACTAACCACTGAGCTATCGCGGCTCCCTTAAAGAGAAATAATGTGGAACTGAAAATAAAATAAAAATGAAGAACAAAAAGTATAAAATATATAAAGTCTATTATATCTTAAATGGCAGGAAAAACAGCGGCCCATAGCTAACTGCTGGAGCCATCGGCGAATCTGAACTGATCAAAACCTTACTCCAACTCCACGTGGTAGTATAGACAAATGAACTAATCTTGTGAATTGAGAACATATCGAAGAAGTTAAGTAAACTCATTTTATAAAATGTGCTGTGATTTTTAAATGTTTATTTAGGTCAAATGATGAGGGAAGGGGGGGGGGAACTGAAGACGGTCATAGCCTGTGACACAGGGAAGCAAACACTTCAAGTTCAAGGGCGATCGACAAAGACAAAGAAAAGAGGAGATTCAGGTCTGAGATCAAATTATGCCACAATGTCATGGGAGGATAATAATATATTTTGTACTGGGAGAACTAACTAGCTACAACAGACTGGCAATAACAGCATTTAACAATGGACAACCGCCATTTAAGATAGATAGAATACGACGGCGTAGCTAAGGCAGGCGCAGTCAAGAGGTAGACAGATAGTAGACATTCAGAATATATAAGATGGGAGTATACGGACGCGAAATCAAGAAATGGACAAATAGTAGCCTGAGAGAATAAATCTCTCAGATCCAATGTCTACCTCCCTCTGGGTAGTGAGATTCAATGTCTACCCCTCTCTTGGTAGTGAGATCCAATGTCTACCTACCTCTGGGTAGTGAGATCCAATGTCTACTCCCCTCTGGGTAGTGAGATCCAATGTCTACCACCCCCCCCCTCTGGGTAGTGAGATCCAATGTCTACCCCTCTCTGGTAGTGAGATCACATGTCTACCCCTCTCTGGGTAGTGAGATCCAATGTCTACCACCCCCCCCCCTCTGGGTAGTGAGATCACATGTCTACCCCTCTCTGGGTAGTGAGATCCAATGTCTACCACCCCCCCCCCCTGGGTAGTGAGTAGTGAGATCACATGTCTACCCCTCTCTGGGTAGTGAGATCCAATGTCTACCCCCCCCCCCCCTCTGGGTAGTGAGATCACATGTCTACCCCTCTCTGGGTAGTGAGATCCATGTCTATCTCTGGGTAGTGAGATCCAATGTCTACCCCCCCTCTGGGTAGTGAGATCCATGTCTACCCCTCTCTGGGTAGTAAGATCCCATGTCTACCCATATCTAGGTAGTGAGATCTCATGTCTACCCCTCTCTAGGTAGTGAGATCCCATGTCTACCCATATCTAGGTAGTGAGATCACATGTCTACCCCTCTCTAGGTAGTGAGATCTCATGTCTACCCATATCTAGGTAGTGAGATCCCATGTCTACCCATATCTAGGTAGTGAGATCTCATGTCTACCCATATCTAGGTAGTGAGATCACATGTCTACCCATATCTAGGTAGTGAGATCCCATGTCTACCCATATCTAGGTAGTGAGATCTCATGTCTACCCATATCTAGGTAGTGAGATCCCATGTCTACCCATATCTAGGTAGTGAGATCTCATGTCTACCCCTCTCTGGGTAGTGAGATCTCATGTCTACCCATATCTAGGTAGTGAGATCCCATGTCTACCCATATCTAGGTAGTGAGATCACATGTCTACCCATATCTAGGTAGTGAGATCCCATGTCTACCCCTCTCTAGGTAGTGAGATCACATGTCTACCCCTCTCTGGGTAGTGAGATCTCATGTCTACCCATATCTAGGTAGTGAGATCACATGTCTACCCCTCTCTAGGTAGTGAGATCACATGTCTACCCATATCTAGGTAGTGAGATCCCATGTCTACCCATATCTAGGTAGTGAGATCTCATGTCTACCCATATCTAGGTAGTGAGATCACATGTCTACCCATATCTAGGTAGTGAGATCACATGTCTACCCATATCTAGGTAGTGAGATCTCATGTCTACCCATATCTAGGTAGTGAGATCTCATGTCTACCCCTCTCTAGGTAGTGAGATCACATGTCTACCCATATCTAGGTAGTGAGATCCCATGTCTACCCATATCTAGGTAGTGAGATCACATGTCTACCCCTCTCTAGGTAGTGAGATCCCATGTCTACCCATATCTAGGTAGTGAGATCTCATGTCTACCCCTCTCTGGGTAGTGAGATTCCATGTATACCCCTCTATGGGTAGTGAGATCTCATGTCTACCCCTCTCTGGGTAGTGAGATCCCATGTCTACCCAACTCTGGGTAGTAAGATCCCATGTCTACCCAACTCTGGGTAGTGAGATTCCATGTCTACCCAACTCTGGGTAGTGAGATCCCATGTCTACCCAACTCTGGGTAGTAAGATCCCATGTCTACCCAACTCTGGGTAGTGAGATTCCATGTATACCCAACTCTGGGTAGTGAGATCCCATGTCTACCCCTCTCTGGGTAGTAAGATTCAATGTCCACCCTTTCTCTAAAAAAAAATAAATAAATAAAATGGCGTGAAATAATAAGACCCGTCCGCATTAGCACACATTAAAAACCATTGGCAATAGGAAATAGAAAAGAGCAGGACAAAAATGGGCAACTGCAAATGGCAAAATATATCAGAAAGAAAAGTCATAACTCATAACAATTTTTAAAAAAAAGTGCCTTGTCCGCTGTGCAATGACGATATTTTGACTAAACTATAATCCTTTCATGATTGTACAAAGAAGTTACGACGGTGGTTTTCTGTTGCCTCCCGTTGATTTGTTTGTTTACGGTTGGCTCCGCTAGCCTTTGACTAAAAAGTCTCACCCACAAGGCAGTGGGGTTGTTTTACTTTGGGGTACCCTTCCTTAGCCTTTTACTCTCCCAAGCTTACCTGCAAGGCAGCAGGGCGGCCACAGGTTGTACTGTTGGAATATATTGTAACAACTGGAAAAATTGAGGGACGAAGAGATAGAGGGAAGCAAAGAGAAAAGATACCAGACAGCTTAAGAGAATGGCTTGGCAGAAGATCAACAACAGAAATGATAAATAACTGTCGGGATTGAAAGTTGTGGAGAGACATGATCACCTACGTCAGCAGGCCCGGTTCTTGATAATGATGAGACATCCCATCCAGGAATATTAAAAGCAGATTATTACATTTATTTATATGTCCACATAATTTCACTTGTCTGGTCTGAAATGGCAACAAACAGCAGCCATGAGAATTGGCAACTGAACAAGGCAGTTACAATATGTAAAACAAAGAGTACGGCACGGCTGTGTTCTGTCGCCAGATTTGTTCTCACTTTACTGGCAAAATATTATGAGATCAATAGTAGACCAAAAAAAAAAACAGGGATTGCAGATAAAGGTCACAATATAAACGATATGTCATATGTGGATGATGTCTTAATAGCAGAGTAGGAGAATGAACTACAAGAATGATAGACATAATAGTAAAAGAAAGCAACAAGAAAGGTCTCACCCAAATATAAGAAAACAAAAAAATGATAATAAAAAAAAAAAAATCATCGCTATCATTTTTTTTACCCCCGTCACGCCAAGTGGCGTATAGGGAATATGGTATTAGTGAATATAAATTTTACAGACTTTCGGCACATTATTTTTGGGGTAATGTGGTCGGTATTACGCCCGTGCAGCTTTACTTTCCCAGAACAAAATCCGGTACCCATTAAAGGCTGGGTGAACCCGGAAGCCGTCGGTTGGGATCGAACCCTACCTCTTGTCCTTTGTAGTCTAGTTCACTAACCACTGAGCTACCGCGGCTCCCTTCATCGCCATCATGCAAAATAAAAATAAGCGGGACAAATGTGAAACAAGTGAAGAACGTCAAATACTTGGGCACAATAACAGCAAAAGATAGAAGATGCACCATATAAATAAAAAGCAGAATAGCCCATGCCAAAATAAATTATCATAAAAAAAAAAAAAGTAAAAATTGTGTGTAACAATTATATGTCAATAGAAGTGAGAAAGAGAGTTCAGCGGTGCTATATAGAGCCAATTCTGATCAATGGAAGTAAACTATGGACAGTAGACAAACAAATGAAAAGACGATTAGAGGTCTCACAGATTGGACTTCCCATAAGAATGTTGAGAGTTCCGTATTTAGAGCAAAGAAGATCAACGAGGAAATTCTCAAAGAGGCCAACACAAAAAAGGCAGCTCCTTAACAATAGAAATAGAAACATCATAAGAAAAGGAACGTTTGAATATTTGCTTACAACTGGCGAAGTACGGGGAAAGTGATACTGTGGACGACAAAGAGGGAAGATACTATATAACTGGGTGTCATGGCATGCTAAACAGTCAACAACATAACAGATACTAGATAACTGGGTGTCATGGCATGCTAAACAGTCAACAGCATAATAGATACGATGCACTACGGACAGAAAATTGTGAAAGAACATGATCGCCTACGCTAACCGGCACGGCACGTGATGATGTTCGAATTGTGTCAAATATTTCTTTCTTCATTTTCGGCGACTTAAAAAAATGCAAGATTTCTTTTCTTCTCTCCCCACCCAATTCTTCTCATTCTTCTACAAACCATATTTAAATGAATTCAATTATCTATTCTGTTTTCTTCATTGGATGGAAACAAAAGATAACAAACGATGAAGTTTTAAAACAACTAAAAATAAACAGAGAACTACTAAATACAATTAAGACAAGACAAATGAAATTTTTGGGGCATGTTAAAAGACACAACAGCCTGCTAAAAGTAATATTGGAAGGGAAAATACAAGGTAAAAGATGCAGAGGCAGACCAAGACTAACATGGTCGAGTAACATCAAAAGATGGACAAGTCAATCTATGTCAGCCTGCACTATCAAAGCAAGAAATAGAGTGGAATGGCGATCCACGTTGCCAACCTTCGTTGCGGAGAAGGCACGCGATGATGATGATTCTGTTTTCTTACTGGCTGTCCAGGCTTTTGATGAATACAATGACTTTGGGAAGGTAAAATATTTTAATGTTCTCAGATTTAGTCATGACGCTGTTTGATTTAAGGACAAGAGGTAGGGTTCGATCCCAACCGACAGCTTCCGGGTTCACACAGCCTTAAATGAGTACAGGATTTTTTTCTGGGAAAGTAAAGCAGCACGGGCGTAAAGGTAAAGGTAAAGTAGTACGAGACTTGAACCGGCGTCTTAGCACGCGAGTTTTCACCCATATGTGCTCGGCCGCCTATCCAGAAATGTTCGTAAATTTCTGGATAGTGTCGCTTCAAGCATCGAAACTCAGATGCGAGGAAACACCCCTCACCTTCCCAGGGTAATACCCTGGTACCCATTTCTGCCAACGGCTGGGTCGACCGTGGGGATATTTTATTTTTTCAACCACGAGTACAATTCACACTGCAAACGGCACGGGCGTAATACCGACCACATTACCCCAAAAATCATGTGCTGAAGGTCTGTAAAAAATATGGTCACTAACACCATATTCCCTATACGCCACTTGGTGTGACGGGAGCTCTTTACTTTTTTTTTACTGTTTGACTTAACTATCTTAAAGACGGCAATTTCTCGTAACTGGTATGTGAGTAGTAAGGAAGGGTGTTTTGAGCAAGGATTTTAACATTTCGTGCAGTATCGTGCATCATTGGCCTGTATCGTGCAGCGCAATCTCGTCGTCCAGCATGTATCGTGCAATCTCAGGTGACCTCGCCGGGTGGTCGGTCTTATCTGAAGTGGTCAAGTGGTCGGCCTCGTCTTATCTCGTGGTCAAGTGGTCGGCCTCGTCTTATCTCAAGTGTGTGGCGACCAGTGGTTCTAAAGCTTGTGTTTGGAGACCAGTGGTTCTAAAACTTGTAGGTGTGTTTGGAGCTAAAACTTGTATGTCAGTCTAAAACTTGCGGGGGGTCGTGTGATGGCAACAGGAAATATGGAGACCTCTAAAACTTGTATGTCAGCGGTTCTCAAAACTTGCGGGGGATGGGTCGTGTTATTATCAAGTGAGCGTGCTGGCTATGGAGACCTCTAAAATTTGTATGTCAGTCTAAAACTTGCGGGGGGTGTCGTGTTATCATGTGATGGCAACAGGAGGCAAAGGGGTGTTAGTAACGATCATCATATTCGGGCCACCTCGGTCATCATCATCATCGGCGCTGGGGTCGTCGGTCGCTGGTCGTCGTCGCGGGTCGGCTCGGGCATCATCATCAAGCTACATCCTCAACAGCATCATCATGTGCCACACCCTCAACAACAACATCATCAAGCCACACCCTCAACTCTCTCTCTCTCTCTCTCTCATCATGTGCCACCCTCAACAACATCATCATCAAGCTACATCCTCAACAGCATCATCATCATGTGCCACCCTCAACAACATCATCATCAAGCCACACCCTCAACTCTCTCTCTCTCTCTCTCTCTCTCTCTTTCACGCTAAAGCAAAACAAAAAAGTCGCTCTATATTTCACATATATTTATTAATACGACAAATACACAACACATATGAGAAAATATATATTACTGTCCGATTGGTGATAATTTTAAGCGTCCGTGGGCCCCTCGAAGCCGAATTATCCACGGGGCGAGCAAACGATAAATAATACGATCGTTTATGTGCTGTCTCGCTGAAAAAGGCATGAGAATTCTGTTAAGTTTCGCGCCTCGACACTTAAGAAGTATATAATAAGCACAATATAGACCGCACGTGTTGGAAAACAAATCTTGCAACACCCGCGGGTTGTAGACGAATGGAGCGTGTGAGTTTTGCTCTATAAAGTTTAAAATATCCACATGTCTTGGAGGCAAACCGTAGGAATCGAAATACTCACATTCACCGAGCCCGTTGTAAAAGAGGGCCACCCAATGCTCACTGGGTTCGTGTGCCGGGTCGGTGTTTATGACAAAGGCTGCGGTCGCCGTTGGGTCGATGCTGGGAGGTAAGTGGTTTCGTGGAATGACACTAACAAGGGAACAACGCCGAACGAAAATATCCGACATCAAAAGGTTGTAAATCTCCATCGTGTTCATCTTCTCGCTCGCTCAAACGGTGAAGTCTGTTAGAATCTGCCTTGTCTTCGACACCTCGAGCACTGAGTCCAACTCGGCGTAGACGATGACTTGGAGGGGGGTAGTTGTGGGAGCGGAAAACTTGAGTTCTATCGGCAAGGGTCCGCTTGTGGCTAGCTCAAAATGGGCGCCGTCCAGTAGACTAGACGAGAGGTCAAAACCAAATAGACAATATCCGTCCTTGAACTCTCTATAAGCAACGTTATTCCCGGCGTCTTTACCAATCAGACCCGTGGCCAGATTTGTGCCGAAAAAAGCTCTCGCGTATTGATTTCGGTCAAAGTCCATAGTTAGAGGCTTTCCCGAGATGCATTTGCCGTCGACCGTCAGGTTCATGTAAATCAGACCAAAGTGTTGAAAATTGAACGGGTTAGCTGAATAAACGCCATTAAACGCACTGGCCGTAATCAGACCTATCACTACACGGGTCGGTGTTT
Source organism: Megaustenia siamemsis (assembly GCA_032433765.1). NCBI lineage: Eukaryota > Metazoa > Mollusca > Gastropoda > Stylommatophora > Ariophantidae > Megaustenia > Megaustenia siamemsis. The sequence goes on along the minus strand of JAVIAB010000050.1, from coordinate 21,528,135 downwards.
GAGACAAAAATAAATTGTCTTGACTGTGGGAGAACATCCCGCTAGCGATGGAAAATGTCTTGATGGTAACCCTCTTGATCGGGTACCGAGCATTCCCGCTCAAGAGAGCCTTTTCGTGAGCCAGAGAAATCGCGGGGTTTAGCTTAGCTTTCCTGACCACGAGCGCGGCGTAGGTGATAACACTCTTGTAACCGGCAGACCTATCGTGAGTCATGAGGCTGAACACATCCTTCGAGGGTGTGAGTTTTATCTTCACATCGACTCTGTTTAACATGTAACGATCCTGCACAAAGACATCAGAGTGCAAACGACCCATCATTTCAACCTCTTTACTACCCGAAGTCAAATCGCGCCGTGTTTTAAAACCCTCATTTGCTTTCAAATCGTCATGGTAGCCAGCTGTGTCTTTGTAGAACAGAGCGGCCGTCAAGTATCCCGTTTTCGCATCCTCCCCGTAGTTTAGCGTAGCTTCAAACACCGCTCTAAAGGGATAGGTATTCTCCGACGGTGTAACCAACGTGTCGTTTAACGATACGTCGACTTGTGAAAATAGACTGTGAAGGTAATTGTTGACCGGTCCTACCTCAGCATCGGGTGGTACACTATCACCATTCGGGAGGGTGATCTTGACCCGCAGCTGCAAAAACGTGTTGAAAAGATCTAGATACTCCTCGCTGTTTCCAGAAATGAAAAACTCTGTCGGTGCGCTATGCGACAAGGCTGCGATCGGACGAATTTCAATAAACTGTCCAGAGTCTAGAGATGTCTGTGTGGGTGGAACGCTAAATAAATCCAAACCAGAGTGAAGACATTCGCACGATTAGGGGTGAACGAGGGACATTATTAGTCGAAAATATCCTTTGCCACCCTCGTCTTCTTCTTCTTCTTCGGGTTGTACACCGAATGAAGGGGGACCTGTCTAGCTGTCGATTTTATCAGCTTCGTAACCGGTTCTCCCGGCGGGGGTAACTTCATAACTCGCTTTCTGATTTGTCGTAAACCACTTCCTGATTGGTTGTTATCACGCAGGTGGTCTACGGCCCCGTGTAGCAACCGCTGACCGGCCTCCTTAGCTCGGTCTTTGAAAGCTTCACCGACATTTTTCCCGGCTAATGCGTCCTGTGCGACCTGCAGACCGGTCCCCAATCCTTCTCTGAGCAAGGCCTTACCGCCGGTTTTTAACCAGGGTAAAATAGCCCTCCCGATTCCACCGAAGAAACTACCGATTCCCCGACCGCTCTGACTTCGACCTCCTATAAACACGGGCATCCCATCACCCGCCTGACAACAGTAAAAGTCTTCGTATAACTCAACATCGCGATGAAGGGGGGTGTGTCTCACCATTATACCAGCTCGAGATGTTTCTTCACTCGAAAGTGTACCGTTAGCACCGACGTTCCGCTGGTGAATGGAATGGTTTTTCCGTGTTCGTTGGCTAAAAGGATCTCGACGGTATCGAAGGAAAATCTACTCAGGGGTAGGTAGTGAGGCTTATCGTAGATCTGAAACACCGAGGTGTGATTTCTATTGAGAACAGGCACGCTCCTTAGGAGAGGTACCATCACATCCCCGACCGGTCTGGGGGAAACGAGATCGCAGTAGACGTAGACATTCTTCACAACGCTTTCCAAGTCCATTACCCCCACGCTGAAGATATCGGGAGCCGTGTCTGATATAGAGGTCGTGGGGAAGGCTAACATGTTTTTCAAAGTGTCGCTTATGGTAACACTGACTCCTTTTTCGTAAAGTTTCAAGATGGCTTTATTCACCTCTTTTGCGTAAATGAATCTCATTTTCTTCCCTTTCGCATCCCCGTTCGACTCATCCTCCGCTTTTATGATCGAGGCATTCAACGCGCCGATGAACGCATCGGGTTTCGTGTATAACCCAGGCTCCAATGTCACGTTGAAATAAAATCTAGCGTCGCAAATATCGTCGTTAGCGAGAGATTCGTACCGAATCCAGACATCACCCTCTATTACATTGAAATAATTTAGCGGAAACTGTATCTCCACCAATGCGATCTCATACTGCGCCGAAATGTCAATGGTCTGAGGGAGTTTAACGAAAAAGTGGCCGGGGTTATTATCCTTAAAAAGGTCCATAGATGCATTGCTGGGTAGGGTGACATAAAAACTCATTTTTTTTTTTTTTTTTTTTTTTTTACTCGTTTCACCGTCGCCTCTCCAAGTTTGGATTCGGTAGCATGTAACCCAAACAGCTGGTCCAGTAGGGCTATCCACAGTTTTCCCTCCTTGGCATCTGACTTTTCGGTGGTCAGATTGAACAGCGAAACCGCGACAACGGTATATATAACTACCACTTGACAAATAAAGACAAGTTCTAAATAGGGGGATAGTTTCCCAAACACCGATCCCCTGCGTGGTTCGCTCTCTATCCTCACTCCCGAGGTTACGGCTCGCAAATCGGGCTCTCCGCCAAAAGTTTCCACTTCTTCGTCTTCTTCTGCTCTCATCTCTAGTTTTTGTACCTGACAATGTCCTTGGACGGTATCCAAGTGTTAAATGAGGAATCGTACCCGAACCATTTGACTAAACTCTCTCTTCGCCCGAATGATGTGCGTCGCTCGGTTATGATACTCTCGATTCTGTACTCGTGCTTGTCTCCAACTTTTTGAATTTCCGGTGTGTAGAATGACCCCTCTATCTCATCACCCTTATCGTCTTTCAACACATATGTAACGGGGTTTGTTTCATTTACTCGACTGATGGAAAACAGTTCCTCCGTCCAAGCCGGGGCATAACCCTTTTAAAATTGGCTCTGCCCAGGACCAGTCTAACTCGATCACCGGGCTTATACGGGGGTCTTTGAAATTTTAAGTTGCGTTTGTTATTATACAACGTGTTCCATACCTGTTCGTGATTGTCTGCATTGACGTCGACCGGTGCCATTTTTATACTTCTGTGATACGAATGGTTATAACTTCGAAGTAGGGCGGGTAGGACTCGGACATAAGACAGCTTATTGGATTTCGTGAAATATCGCCACATCCGTTGTTTTAGAGTCCTATTAAAGCGTTCTACCACGGCGGCCTTAATATCTTCGTTCTGCGTAGTGAAAAAGTGAACGTTGTTGTCCGCGAGGAATTTCTGAAATGTTCTGTTCAGAAACTCTGACCCCTTATCCGTTTGAAGACTCGCGGGTTTCCCATCGCGAAATATCTTTCCGACGGCTTCGACTAAGGATTTCCCCGTTTTGGTTCGTATCGGTACAGACCACGCGAATTTACTGAAAACGTCCACGCAAGAAACCAAATAGGAATAGCCGTCGTTGTGGTTTTTCAAATGTCTCAAATCAATTAGGTCTGCCTGATATTGCTGTTGGGGCCACTCGTTATAATGGGACGCCTTTCAAATCTGCGACGAATTGGTTTATGAAGGGTATAGGTATCCTGATGACTCAACCATTGTTTGATCTTTGCGAGTCCCAGTTTGGTGTTACGTTGCAGGGCCGTTGCACCACTATAAGCCCCTGGTCGACTAGGGTCAAAGTAATGACGTCTCAATATTTTCTCCACCGTTCCCATTTTGGTGTTGGGATTCCGCTCTTTCTTTTTTTAGGTCTCAGTTTATACGTGGTTACGGGTGGAGTGGTTTCATTACCTAGCTTTGGGGTTTCGGCTGCTGGTGGTGTTGGTGGTGTCTTGGTCTGCGCTGGTGATACTTCGATTGGTGGTGGTGGTGGGGAATGTGTTTTTTCTGTTGTCGTGTTGTGTTGAATGAGATCGACCGAACCCAATGAGCGACGTTTATACTGCTCCAATCTAGTTAAATATTGATGCAGGGCACGTTGGTACACTCTGGCCTTATCGGCGGGTGCTAAATCATCTCGGAATAGGATACGTTGCATTTCATCATCTAAATCTCTCAAGTTGTCACCGATTGCCTCGGGAGGGCTATACGACGGGTTAGTAGTCTGTGTAAGACCCTCGAGGAATCGAGGATCCATCAATATCATTTTTTTGGCCATTGTTATGCACCTAGTACGCCCCCGAGAATACTTAATATAGGACGGAGCAAAGCCCCTATGAACCCACCGGTTTGTAGAATCTCTTTCCGCCGCTTAAGATTCGGTTTCTTTTTAGTGAGAAGTCTCAACTTGTGCTTGTGTCGACGTAGCTCGCACTTCTGTCGCTGCGTGAGTCTAACATTACCTTTTAATATGTTATGACAACACTCGCACAAAAAGTTAATGAGTTTGGGAGAGGCTGTTTTTAATATGGTTCTTAAACCGCTCGGCGAGGCGGCGCGCATACATTTCAATATTTCACCGTACCGTCTAAGTGATTCATCACACATGATTCTCTACTTTGGTACGTAGACGATTTGTCTCTCCCCTGGGAATATTTTTGTTCTCACCCTAAGATTATCGGGTGTCTCCTGACGAAGATCGATCAGCAAATAACCGTGAGGAGACGCTGTCGCGTCCTTAAAACTATCTTGGAGGTACCCCGCCTGGCCTGGGTACATTTGTTTGGCCAGATTTATAATTTGACTCCCATCTCTCGGGGTCTTGAAAAGGACTAGATAGTGCGTATTGAGACTTATGGTTCGATGTTCTTTATTTTTTCCAAATAGGTTTTGAACAATGTACATCACACTAATATCTCTGTGATGACTACCTTTGGTGAATAATTTTGTTACCCTCTCGTCCGTCTCAGACATCAAGTCGTCGATGATGATCAGTCTTCTCTTCTTACCACCTTCCAATTTATCGACGTCTGGTAGACCCTCGATAAATCTCACTGACCTCAGTCTCGTATATCGGTTGCCATTCCGCATAACACCATATAACTTCCTCCGGTACGGGGACAGCTAACTCGTGAAGGTTCTGTATAAACTTTTGTACAAATACCGTTTTCCCACACCCGGTAGGACCGGCTATCAGAGCTGTGAAAGGATGATTCCATCGGGGATCCATCGTCACAAGTGCTACCAACTTTAGTGATTATACCACCCACAAAAATAACAAGGAGTGATTTTAGGTCAGCCCGCCGGGTTTCACTTCTTCAATTAACACTTATTTTAAAAAAACCACATCCTATATAAATTATTTTACACACACCTCATATTTCGCACATATCACCCTGTTTGGACCCTTCCCGAAGTCACGGAACATGTCGCAACACGACTGATAACGTATTACCTCGTCTGATAACATATTACCTCGCCTGATAACATATTGCGTTAGCTACTATAAATAGACGGTCCTCGATACGATAAACGTCGAAGGTATAAAAACCCCCAGCCGAGCAGTGTACACACATAGATAACCAGCGTCTGTTGCCAGGTGGCTTGTGTTTGTTTTTGCTTTGACTATGGAGTCGTCTAGCTTGAATACGCCAATTTCGTTTGATGCCAGTGATCAGCGCATATTTATGTCACGCGGAAATGAGACTGTAGTTCCGTTGTCTAGAGATGGCGTTAAGGCAGTCTCGGTTTGTGTTTTTCGTAACAGACCGTTGATAAATATAAGGACATATAGCGGTGACAGTTTTTTTAAGTTTCCTACCCGAACTGGGATAACACTATCAAGAGAGGAATTTATCGCTTTAGTTGATATGCGAGAAGACATTTTAACCGCATATGCTAACCTCAACTACACGCCACCTGTTGTTAACCACCACCAGATCAGCTACACGCCACCTCTCCTTAACCAGCTCAACTACACGCCACCTGTTGTTAACCACCAGAACTACACACCATCTCTTGTTAACCCGAATCTCATCAACTACACGACCCCTCCTTTTGTTAACCAAGGGAACCTCGCTCTTGTTAATCAGACGACAGATCCGGCGGCCACTATCGATGTCCCGGGTGTTTCAGCTGAGTCACCAATTACCTATTCCAGCTTTGATCAAGGTTTTGTCAAAATGGAGGGCGGTTGTGTTGTGAAGGCTAATGAAACTTCCTACGCCCCTGTGTTTGATAGACATTTAACACAAACAGACAGTACAGCCAAAACAGGAGGGAGGAAACCCAGACGCTTAAAATTATCACCAATCGGACAGTAATATATATTTTCTCATATGTGTTGTGTATTTGTCGTATTAATAAATATATGTGAAATATAGAGCGACTTTTTTGTTCTGCTTTAGCGTGAAAGAGAGAGAGAGAGAGAGAGAGAGTTGAGGGTGTGGCTTGATGATGATGTTGTTGAGGGTGGCACATGATGATGATGCTGTTGAGGATGTAGCTTGATGATGATGTTGTTGAGGGTGGCACATGATGAGAGAGAGAGAGAGAGAGAGAGAGAGAGAGAGAGAGAGTTGAGGGTGTGGCTTGATGATGTTGTTGTTGAGGGTGTGGCACATGATGATGCTGTTGAGGATGTAGCTTGATGATGATGCCCGAGCCGACCCGCGACGACGACCAGCGACGACCAGCGACCGCCGACGACCAGCGACCGCCGACCAGCGACCGACGACCCCAGCGCCGATGATGATGATGACCGAGGTGGCCCGAATATGATGATCGTTACTAACACCCCTTTGCCTCCTGTTGCCATCACATGATAACACGACACCCCCCGCAAGTTTTAGACTGACATACAAGTTTTAGAGGTCTCCATAGCCAGCACGCTCACTTGATAATAACACGACCCATCCCCCGCAAGTTTTGAGAACCGCTGACATACAAGTTTTAGAGGTCTCCATATTTCCTGTTGCCATCACACGACCCCCCGCAAAGTTTTAGACTGACATACAAGTTTTAGCTCCAAACACACCTACAAGTTTTAGAACCACTGGTCTCCAAACACAAGTTTTAGAACCACTGGTCGCCACACACTTGAGATAAGACGAGGCCGACCACTTGACCACGAGATAAGACGAGGCCGACCACTTGACCACTTCAGATAAGACCGACCACCCGGCGAGGTCACCTGAGATTGCACGATACATGCTGGACGACGAGATTGCGCTGCACGATACAGGCCAATGATGCACGATACTGCGCGAAATGTTCAAATCCTTGCTCAAAACACCCTTCCTTACTACTTATGTGCCTGGGAGAGATAACTTATAAGACCGGAGAATAAAGGCCGTTTGCACAGTGCAGTCACCGCAAAGCGTTTCTGTCTGAGTTTCTATTTTTCCCCCAGGTTGGTACCAGGAAAAGCAAGACACAAACATGTTTAAATCGGATGCACTGGGTTACATGAACCATGCCTGGCATAAGAGTGCAACGTGAGCTCTTGTGACCATCGTCGGTACGTTATCGGGACAGGTTGTATGTTGTTATCACCAAGCTTAAGACGACCAACGCTTTCTACAATTTTGATAGTGTATATCACTAATAAAAGGTAAAAGTAAAGTGCCCCCGTCACGCCAAGTGACGTATAGGGAATATTGAGTTAGTGACCATAAATTTTACAGACCTTCGGCACATGATTTTTGGGGTAATGTGGTCGGTATTACGCCAACTTACGCCAGTCTTAATCGCTGAGAGTGAAAATGAGTTATAAGAAATGTTGGACATTATAGTGAAAGAAAGCAAAAATAAAGGACTCAGCCTTAATAGCAAAAAGACAGAGGTAATGGTAACAACAAAGAAAAAGACATCCCCTCAGTGCAAAATAAAGACAAGTGGAACAATATTAAAACAGATAAATGAATTTTAATATTTGGGAACTTTGTTAACCTCAGACGGAAGATGTACAAAAGAGGTGAGATACAGAATGGCTCATGCAAAAGCAACTTTCCAAAAAATGAGGAAGATACTACGAAATCCAATTTTGACAATAGAAACAAGAAAAAGAGTTCTTAAATGTTACGTAGAGCCAGTCTTAACATATGGATGCGAATCATGGACAATAGGACAACAGACAAGAAAATCACTGGAGTCTGTAGAAATGTGGTTTTACAGAAGAATGTTGAGAATACCATGTACAGCTAAGAAGAGTAATGAAGATGTTCTGAGAGAGGTCAAAGCAAAAAGAGAGCTAATATCCAATATCAGGAAGAAACAATCATCATTTTTTGGCCATGTAATGAGAAGAGAACAACTGGAATATATTGTAACAACTGGAAAAATTGAAGGGCGAAGAGATAGAGGGAAGCAAAGAGAAAAAATAACAGACAGCTTAAGAGAATGGCTTGGCAGAAGGTCAACAACAGAAATGATAAATAGCTGCCGAGATCGAAAGTTGTGGAGAGACATGATCACCTACGCCAGCAGACCCGGTACTTGATGATGATGATGATCATGAGTGATGTACGCAGAAAAAGAACAAGATTATTTATCAAACCCCCCCCCCCCCCCCCGGAAAAATAAACGTCTGACTCTAAGAGGATTTGATCCCATGTTCTCTTGGCTTGGATCCCAAGGAGTTATCGATTTTGCCACCGACTCTCCACTTGCTTTAATGCGAGTAAATATATCACGCTGTTGAAACTGGTTTTTTTTTTGGCCGCAGTAAATATATCACGCTGTTGAAACTGGGTTTTTGCTGCAGTAAATATATCACGCTGTTGAAACTGGGTTTTTGCTGCAGTAAATATATCACGCTGTTGAAACTGGGTTTTTGTTGAAGTAAATGTATCGCGCCGTCGAAACTGGGTTTTTATTTTTCCTGCAGTAAATATATCGCGCTGTTAAAACTGTTTTTTTTTTTTTTTGGCTGCAGTAAATACATGTATATCACGCTATTGAAATTCGTTTTTTGCTGCAGTATATTTATCGCGCTGTTGAAACTGGGTATTTTTTTGTTGCAGTAAATATTCAATGCCAAGATAGATCTTCACGTGAAAGTATATACTAACCACTTCATCCTGACATGATTCGGGTCAAGGGTCAGGCATGGATATATCCTGTGTCAAAATCCCGGGTTGCATCAGAAAACATGCGCAGCCGACGATATATCGTGCGCTGTGTAATTCACTGCGCAACTTCCTGTCACATAGGCACTATCATCAAGGGCACGTGTATATATTTGACTTCGAAGATCGGCTACATTCAAATCGATGAAGCCGAAGCGAGGGCCTGGATCCATTTATAGCCGCGAGCAACGATCGGCGTTTCCATAATAACACCGCTTCTATCGCCGTGCTCTATAATAAATCTATTTTGTTCCGATAAATGCTCCGCCTCTCTAATTATAGCATCCAGATCAGCTGTCACTTTCCCACTGGATGTTGACTAATATTTCACTCAAATTCATACTTTCAGGAAATAACTCACACTCTGAAGTACTACCACACACGGCAGTTTGAAAATGATATTTTAGCGTCAAGGCAAAGATATGCACAAAAAGGCATAACATTTGCGAAGCTGCAGTAAAGCTGATTGTGAGGAAAATAAAAAAAAAAGATATAGAAAAAAATATTTAAAAACGAAAAGAAATCAAACGATGAAGTTTTAAAACAACTAAAAATGAAGAGAGAACTACTAAACACAATTAGAACAAGACAAATGAAATGTTTGGGTCATGTTAAAAGACACAACGGCCTAATAAAAGTAATATTGGAAGGGAAATACAAGGTAAAAGAGGCAGACCAAGACTAACTTGGACGAGTAACATCAAAAGATGGACAAGTCAACCTACGACAAATCTGCACCATCAAAGCAAGAGACAGAGTGGAATGGCGCTCCATGATGGCCAACCTTCGATGCGGAGACGGCACTCAATGATGATGATGATTTAAAAAAAAACGGTATGGTTAAGGCTTCATGTAACAAGTGGACAACACAAGCAGGAACGACGTTTCGGCTAAAATGGCCTTCAGCAGAAACAAATATGCAACACACATACAAATATCCATATGTTAAGACTGGCTCTACATAACGTTTAAGAACTCTTTTTCTTGTTTCTATTGTCAAAAATGGATTGCATAGTACCTTCCTCATTTTTTGGAAAGCTGCTTTTGCCTGAGCAATTCTGCATCTCACCTCTGTTTTACATACCCCGCCTTGGTAGTACGTTACGGAAAAAAAAATATAAAAAAAAAAACACTCGCACCAGTCAATCAGAGTTTGAGTACCGCGAGCAACATCTGAGGTTTGCAAAAACTCCTGTGGTTTACCCTGCCATAAGATAAAATAGAGACCTGAGTTCACATCCAGGGTAGTTCGAGGAATGTCGCCATATAGCAATGGAGTTCGTTCAGAAGGCGATACCAGTCGGAAATTTATGGTGAACCACCGGCTGGACCGGACAGCAGTACGTGACGCTTGTATCGGAGCTATGACGTCAAAACACAAGTCATGCCGTTATCTCTTACATTCTAGAAATATATGATTCTTTGACAGCGTTTTCAGATTGATTAGATGTTATACTTCAAAAGAGAGAGTTATAATTTAAAAGAAAGTTATAATTGAAAAGAGTTATAATTTAAAATAAAGTTATAATTAAAAAGAGTTATACTTCAAAGAGTTATAATTTAAGAGGGAGATAATTTAGAAGAGAGAGTTATAATTTAAAAGAGTTATAATTTAAAAGAAATATAATTAAAGAGAGAGAGAGAGAGAGAGAGAGAGAGAGAGAGAGTTATATTTTAAAAGAGAGAGTTAACATTTAAAAGAGGAGGTTACAATTTAAGAAACAGAGAGAGGGAGTGTGTGTGTGTGTGTGAGAGAGAGAGAGAGAGAGAGAGAGTGAGAGAGAGTTACAACATTTGTCATGAGAAAGTTAATATTTTAAATCACAAAGTGGAAAATTAGACAATCATTAAAATATTTCACCCATAAGGCAGTGATTCTCAAAGTGTGTGTCGCGGCTCTTTGGGACGCCGTCAAATTTTGTCAAGGGAACCGCGCCGATGATAGTGCTGTGTGCCTACCCACTGGTTAGAAATGATAAAATAATGACATTGACGTAGGCTTTATGTATGTTTTGTTTTAATACATGATCGAGTTTCTTAGGGATACCGTTAATTCTGTCGTCATTTATCATCTTATATATCATATCAGAGCTTCCTAATTTATACGACTGGTTATGGTTATTCGAAGGCCCCGGTATCAAACGAATGGGAATTCATAATTGCTCAACCGCCCGTGCCAGTGGAATCATCTGAATTAACATCTCACCGAATATCCAAACAAAGAAAGGCAGTTGCAGTCCAAATTGAAGCAAACACAGCACACGCCAAAATATAAGGCGTATTATAGCACCGGCAGTGAACGCATTTGAACTATACGATATCATTATTCATCGTAAGCAATATGAATGTAGAAATACCATCCGGAAAATACACACAGCTCACGGTGCACTCAGTAGCTCCGGCAACAAGCCGGATTGGAATATGAGGAAACTGCAACAATGAATACTTTTTAGGCATTGCCTCAACGGCTCTATGTGGCCATGGAAATGTACCAGTCAAATACCAGTGGATAAAGAGATACAGCGAAGATGATGGCGCTGGATAGGACACACACTACGGAAGCCAACTGAGAGTATTACACATCAGGCCCTTCTTTGGAATTCCCAGGGGAAAAGACAAAGAGGAAGACCAAGGAATTCTTGGACAAGACAGATAGAAGCAGAGATGAAGATGATGGGGAAGACATGGAATGATCTTAAAAGAATGGCAAGAAACAGAGCGACTTTAAAAGTGTTTGTTGAAGACCTATGCTCCACATGGAGCTGAAAGGTAGAAGATAGAAGACTGTCTTTCTTGACGGTTCATTCTGATGTCATTTATCATCTTATATATCAAATCTGCGCTTACCTGACTCATAAGACTGTAACCGCCAAGAGATGTTAGTATATGATCAGCAAGGGAAAGGGGACCACGGGTTTCAAAGGTTTGGGAACCATTGTCATAACCACTTATCTATGAACAGTTCGTCAAGGTAAACATTAATTATTTCTTTCTGGATCGAATCGAAATTTTTGTCTAACAAAGTCAACTTTATAAATCGAGAGAGAGAGAGAGAGAGAGAGAGAGAGAGAGTGAGTACAAGTACATGGTCAGTACATTTACTGACAACGGGAAATTAGATAAAGAGATAGAAACCAGAAACCGGGAAGCAAATAATTTAAACCAGCGGTGGCCTACTTGATTGACCAAGGGCTGGATGCCAGGACCAGAGGACCAAACTTAAGAACATCATCAAGAATTACATTACGCGATTTAATCATAAATAATGCTTGCACTTTGCTGATACATTGTATCATTTGTAACAAGACGATTATTTATTTATTCTCAAAATTACCGTTATATTATTTTTGTTTAAACCGACTGGAACTTTGGTTTTTATTGAGAGGTATTTAATATAGTTTCTGGTCCAGGAGCTTTTCCTGCTTTCATATTGCGCAAGGCGTCTTCCACTTCTTCTTTGAGTATTTCTGGTCCTTCTCATTCATCCTTAATGCATGTATTTACTTCTGTTCGTTCATCATTATAAAGATCTTTAATGTATGCTTTCTATTGGACATTATAGTGAAAAAAAGCAAAAATAAGGGACTCAGCCTTAATAGCAAAAAGACAGAAGTAATGGTATTAAATATTTGGGAACATTGTTAACATCAGACGGAAGATGTACAACAGAGGTGAGATGCAGTATGGTTCAGGCAAAAGCAGCTTTCCAAAAATGAGGAAGATACTATGCAATCCATTTTTGACAATAGAAACAAGAAAAAGAGTTCTTAAATATTATGTGGAGCCAGTCGTAACATATGGATATGAATCATGGACAATAGGACAATAGATAAGAAAATCACTGGAGGCTGTAGAAATGTGGTTTTACAGAAGCATGTTGAAAATACAATGGACAGCTAAGAAGAGTAATGAAAGTGTTCTGAAAGAGGTCAATGCAAAAAGAGAGCTAATTTCCAATATTAGGAAGAAACAATCATCATTTTTCGGCCATGTAATGAGAAAAGAACAGCTGGAATATATTGTAACAACTGGAAAAATTGAGGGACGAAGAGATAGAGGGAAGCAAAGAGAAAAAATAACAGACAGCTTAAGAGAATGGCTTGGCAGATGGTCAACAACAGAAATGATAAATAGCTGTCGAGATCGAAAATTGTGGAGAGACATGATCACCTACGCCAGCAGGCCTGGCGCTTGATGATGATGATAGTATATGTGGAAGCTTTAAGGGCTAAAAAAAAATTGAATGGCGAACCGGATCCAGCCCGCGGGCCGCCAATTGCTCATTACTGGTGTAAACTACTACACAACATCAATACAGAAACACTTGAATGAGATCATGGAAAGAAAAGAATAAATGAATCACAACTTGCTTTATACCCACATTGTGCTACCAGTGTCAGACATGGACAACTATTGAAAGACTGTCTAAAGAAATGAATAAGCTTAGTTTAGTTTAGTCGAAACATAATGGTCACTGCACAACGGACAACTGCGCCGTGCTCAGATCCCCGGCCGTGCTCAGATCCCCGGCCGTGCTCAGATCCCCGGCCGTGCTCAGATCCCCGGCCGTGCTCAGATCCCCCGGCCGTGCTCAGATCCCCGGCCGTGCTCAGATCCCCCCTTCGTGCTCAGATCCCCGGCCGTGCTCAGATCCCCGGCCGTGCTCAGATCCCCGGCCGTGCTCAGATCCCCGGCCGTGCTCAGATCCCCCCTTCGTGCTCAGATCCCCCGGCCGTGCTCAGATCCCCGGCCGTGCTCAGATCCCCCCTTCGTGCTCAGATCCCCCGGCCGTGCTCAGATCCCCCCTTCGTGCTCAGATCCCCGGCCGTGCTCAGATCCCCCGGCCGTGCTCAGATCCCCGGCCGTGCTCAGATCCCCCCTTCGTGCTCAGATCCCCGGCCGTGCTCAGATCCCCGGCCGTGCTCAGATCCCCGGCCGTGCTCAGATCCCCCGCCGTGCTCAGATCCCCCGCCGTGCTCAGATCCCCCCTTCGTGCTCAGATCCCCGGCCGTGCTCAGATCCCCCGCCGTGCTCAGATCCCCGGCCGTGCTCAGATCCCCGGCCGTGCTCAGATCCCCCGCCGTGCTCAGATCCCCCGCCGTGCTCAGATCCCCCGCCGTGCTCAGATCCCCCGCCGTGCTCAGATCCCCCGCCGTGCTCAGATCCCCCGCCGTGCTCAGATCCCCCTTCGTGCTCAGATCCCCGGCCGTGCTCAGATCCCCCGCCGTGCTCAGATCCCCGGCCGTGCTCAGATCCCCCGCCGTGCTCAGATCCCCCTTCGTGCTCAGATCCCCCTTCGTGCTCAGATCCCCCTTCGTGCTCAGATCCCCCGCCGTGCTCAGATCCCCGGCCGTGCTCAGATCCCCCCTTCGTGCTCAGATCCCCCTTTCGTGCTCAGATCCCCCCTTCGTGCTCAGATCCCCCCTTCGTGCTCAGATCCCCCCTTCGTGCTCAGATCCCCCCTTCGTGCTCAGATCCCCCGCCGTGCTCAGATCCCCGGCCGTGCTCAGATCCCCCCTTCGTGCTCAGATCCCCCCTTCGTGCTCAGATCCCCGGCCGTGCTCAGATCCCCCCTTCGTGCTCAGATCCCCCCTTCGTGCTCAGATCCCCCGCCGTGCTCAGATCCCCCCTTCGTGCTCAGATCCCCCGGCCGTGCTCAGATCCCCCCTTCGTGCTCAGATCCCCCGGCCGTGCTCAGATCCCCCCTTCGTGCTCAGATCCCCCGCCGTGCTCAGATCCCCGGCCGTGCTCAGATCCCCCCTTCGTGCTCAGATCCCCGGCCGTGCTCAGATCCCCCCTTCGTGCTCAGATCCCCCGGCCGTGCTCAGATCCCCCCTTCGTGCTCAGATCCCCCGCCGTGCTCAGATCCCCCGGCCGTGCTCAGATCCCCCCTTCGTGCTCAGATCCCCGGCCGTGCTCAGATCCCCCCTTCGTGCTCAGATCCCCGGCCGTGCTCAGATCCCCCCTTCGTGCTCAGATCCCCCGCCGTGCTCAGATCCCCGGCCGTGCTCAGATCCCCGGCCGTGCTCAGATCCCCCGCCGTGCTCAGATCCCCGGCCGTGCTCAGATCCCCCCTTCGTGCTCAGATCCCCGGCCGTGCTCAGATCCCCCCTTCGTGCTCAGATCCCCGGCCGTGCTCAGATCCCCGGCCGTGCTCAGATCCCCCCTTCGTGCTCAGATCCCCGGCCGTGCTCAGATCCCCCCTTCGTGCTCAGATCCCCGGCCGTGCTCAGATCCCCCCTTCGTGCTCAGATCCCCGGCCGTGCTCAGATCCCCCGCCGTGCTCAGATCCCCGGCCGTGCTCAGATCCCCCCTTCGTGCTCAGATCCCCCCTTCGTGCTCAGATCCCCCCTTCGTGCTCAGATCCCCCCTTCGTGCTCAGATCCCCGGCCGTGCTCAGATCCCCGGCCGTGCTCAGATCTCCGGCCGTGCTCAGATCCCCGGCCGTGCTCAGATCCCCGGCCGTGCTCAGATCCCCCGGCCGTGCTCAGATGTCCGGCCGTGCTCAGATCCCCCGGCCGTGCTCAGATCCCCCGGCCGTGCTCAGATGTCCGGCCGTGCTCAGATCCCCCGGCCGTGCTCAGATCCCCCGGCCGTGCTCAGATGTCCGGCCGTGCTCAGATCCCCCGGCCGTGCTCAGATCCCCGGCCGTGCTCAGATCCCCCGCCGTGCTCAGATCCCCGGCCGTGCTCAGATCCCCGGCCGTGCTCAGATCCCCCTTCGTGCTCAGATCCCGGCCGTGCTCAGATCCCCCTTCGTGCTCAGATCCCCGGCCGTGCTCAGATCCCCCGGCCGTGCTCAGATCCCCCGCCGTGCTCAGATCCCCCGGCCGTGCTCAGATCCCCCGCCGTGCTCAGATCCCCCGGCCGTGCTCAGATCCCCCGCCGTGCTCAGATCCCCCTTCGTGCTCAGATCCCCGGCCGTGCTCAGATCCCCCGCCGTGCTCAGATCCCCCGGCCGTGCTCAGATCCCCCGCCGTGCTCAGATCCCCCGGCCGTGCTCAGATCCCCGGCCGTGCTCAGATCCCCCGCCGTGCTCAGATCCCCGGCCGTGCTCAGATCCCCGGCCGTGCTCAGATCCCCTTCGTGCTCAGATCCCCCTTCGTGCTCAGATCCCCCTTCGTGCTCAGATCCCCCTTCGTGCTCAGATCCCCCGCCGTGCTCAGATCCCCCTTCGTGCTCAGATCCCCCTTCGTGCTCAGATCCCCCTTCGTGCTCAGATCCCCCTTCGTGCTCAGATCCCCCTTCGTGCTCAGATCCCCCTTCGTGCTCAGATCCCCCTTCGTGCTCAGATCCCCCTTCGTGCTCAGATCCCCCTTCGTGCTCAGATCCCCCTTCGTGCTCAGATCCCCGGCCGTGCTCAGATCCCCCTTCGTGCTCAGATCCCCCTTCGTGCTCAGATCCCCCGCCGTGCTCAGATCCCCGGCCGTGCTCAGATCCTCCTTCGTGCTCAGATCCCCCGCCGTGCTCAGATCCCCCGCCGTGCTCAGATCCCCCGCCGTGCTCAGATCCCCCTTCGTGCTCAGATCCCCCGCCGTGCTCAGATCCCCCGCCGTGCTCAGATCCCCCGCCGTGCTCAGATCCCCCGCCGTGCTCAGATCCCCCGCCGTGCTCAGATCCCCCGCCGTGCTCAGATCCCCCGCCGTGCTCAGATCCCCCGCCGTGCTCAGATCCCCACCTCAGCACGTTACACAGGATGAAGCACGCCCGTCACATACAAACGAATTTATTGAAAACAGCTTTAGTTTAGATTCACGAACTCTGTAGCACCGGCCAAGACCTTGCCCCCAAAACCTCCTTAGTCGCCTCTTTATAACAATTATGATAAATGACAAATCTATTCTTTCATCCCCTCATCGTGGTCAAGGCCCCGGTAACCACAAGGGCGGAAGTGTATAAGAAAATCATCATCATTGAGTGTGGTCTCCGCATCGAAGGTTGGCTACCATGTAGCGCCATTCCACTCTGTCTCTTGCTTTGATGGTTCAGGGTGTCATAGGCTGACTTGTCCATCTTTTGATGTTACTCGTCCATTATATTCTTGTCTGCCTCGGCCTCTGCCTCTTTTACCTTATATTTTCCCTTCCAATATTACTTTTATTAGGCTGTTGTGTCTTTTAACATGACCCAAAAATTTCATTTGTCTTGTTCTAATTGTGTTTAGTAGTTCTCTTTTCATTTTCAGTAGTTTTAAAACTTCATCATTCGTTTTCATTTCTTTCCAGCCAATTGTACCTATTCTTCTATAAATCCACATTTTAAAGGCTTCAATTTTCTGTTTTGTTTTCCTGTCTAATGCCCATGCTTCTGGCACCATACAATATTGAGAAGACGTAACATTTTGCTATTCTTAGTTTTAGCCCTGGTGTTATTTGTTTTGATGTATAAGAAAAGCTGTAAACAAAACTAGGAGAGATACAACTAGAACAGAAATGTCGAGAACCACGATGATTGTAACACCAGCTACTGGCTTCATTGAGCAACACAGACTCACAATGTTGGGACATCTGGTCGAAATGGAATCCAAGCAACTTGCATCCCGAGCGTATTGCATGAAAATATCCCCGACAAAAAGCAAAGGTGTAACCCAGAAAGAGATTGCACAGATTGAATCAAAGAGACATTAAGTTAACTCGATATGATAACTCAAGCTACACAATTAGCGAATCTCACAACATTTAAGGTTCTTCTCTACAACGCTGCAGGGCAAAAGCAATAGGAATAAATAAAGAAAATAAGGAATGACAGAAAGAAGGAAAGAAAAGAAATAAAAGAAAGAAAAAAAGAAAGAAAGACACCGAAACTACTTCTGAAAAATAAACATCAATTTCAAATGATGAACATATTGTAGACAGACGCAGGATAATAACATCAAGAAATACTATGACGCTCTGTGATAATAATAGCACTCATCATCAAGTACTTTGCTTGCTGGCATAGGTGATCATGTCTCTCCACAACTTTCGATCTCGACAGTTATTTATCATTTCTGTTGTTGAACTTCTGCTAAGCCATCCTCCAAGACTGGTATCTTTTCTCTTTGCTTCCCTCTATCTCTTCGTCCCTCTCAACTTTCCCGGTTGTCACAATATATTCCAGCTGTTCCCTTCTCATTACATGGCCAAAAATGATGATTGTTTCTTCCTAATATTAGAAATTAGCTCTCTTTTTGCTTTGGCCTCTTTCAGAACGTTTTCATTACTCTTCTTAGCTGCCCATAGTATTCTCAACATTCTTCTGTAAAACCACATTTCTACAGCCTCCAGTGATTTTCTTGTCTGTTGTCCTATAGTCCATGATTCACATCCATATGTTAAGACTGGCTCTACATAACATTTAAGAATATTTTTCTTGTTTCTGTTGTCAAAATTGGAACGCACAGTATCTTCCTCATTTATTGTAAAGCTGCTTTTACCTGAGCCATTCTGCATCTCACCTCTGTTGATCTGCCATTTAAGGTTAACAATAGCACTATGAGAATAAAAAAGAAACCGTGTTTATATATTTATTCCATTGTTTATTTGATCTCTGTTGGTATTTTTCCCCCCATCAATGCATTTTGGAGATAAACAACATAAGTGCAGAAATGTTGCTGAATCAGTAAAAAAAAAAAGACTGTCTCGACAGCGGATCACATAAATAATAAATATCGATCTAGAAGACAACATAAAAGCAATATAGAATCAATTTATTTCAGCCAAAACAATCTATTTAATGGGAGTTAGACGGGAAGGGGAAGTTTCTTTCTGATTTAATAGACAACATTTTTGTGGAATTAGGGAGCCGCGGTAGCTCAGTGGTTAGTGAACTGGACTACAAAGGACAAGAGGTAGGGTTTGATCCCAATCGACGGCTCCCGGTTCACCCAGCCTTTAATGGGTACCGGATTTTTTTTCTGGGAAAGTAAAGCGAAACGGGCGTAAGATCCGACCACATTACCCCAAAAATCATGTGCCGAAGGTCTGTAGAATTTATGGTCACTAACACCATATTCCCTATACGCCACTTGGCGTGACGGGGGTACTTTACTTTATTTTTTCTATTTGTGGAATTGTTAAAACAAACATTGATCAAGAAATAGCACAAAATGTAGAAAAGATAAAAGCAAAATATATGCACACGCGACAAAGCCCTTAGCAGTTGAAAACTTAAAAGATTAGGCTGAATACCGCTGTCCGGATAAACTGTATTTTTAAAGCAAAAATTCGACTATTTTTCATAATTTTCTGAAGTTGACCTGGTTATAGTCGCCGATCGTGCACTTTGATGTTATCATCTAATATTATCAGGAAAAGAGATAGGTATGCTCACCCACAGTGTGATAGTGGCTTGTACACAAAGTAAAATGTTATTTTTAATGCTGACAATTTTATTTCATCGAAATCTCTGAAATCAGGTTGTTCGGAGTAAGAGCTCGAGGGAGCTGTAGAGAATATTGTAGAGTTTGATCTAATTGTAGAGTTTGATCAAATTGTAGAGTTTGATCTAATTGTAGAGTTTGGAAAATTTGTAGAGTTTTATAACAATGCGGTGTTTGATAACATTGTAGAGTTTGGTAAAATTATAGAGTTTGATAACATTGTAGAGTTTGGTAAAATTATAGAGTTTGATAACATTGTAGAGTTTGGTAAAATCACCTGACATGACAAGCCTGTGATTGGCTGCTTGAGTGGTATGATGTGCAAGTACAGAAGAAATAGTTCAGGTTTTCTAAATTACTTGTTGGCCCTTGTCGGTGTTCCGGAATTCGTGCGCTGTGCTGAGGTCTCCATGTCTTATCAGGAAGGTATTCTGGATGTAAATGGGCACTCTCTGAGTATAGTCATAATTGTGTGCGCACGCTCAAATTAATCTGCAAATGAAGGGAGAGCCTTTATAAGTTCGAGTAAGGGTTCGCTAAAGGACCACGAAATGAAAACACGACCATAGGCCATCGAGGTGGGATCTCTCAGAAGAATGTTAAGAGTTCCCTGGGCAGCTATAAAAGACCAATGAGAAAATTCTAAAAAAGAGGTCGAGACAAAAAGAGAGCTCATAAAAAAAAAAATAAAACATAAGAAAGAAACAATCGACATGGTTTTGGAAAGTCAGGAGAAAGTTGGAATACTTGGTTACAGCTGGTAAAATAGATGGAAAGAGATGACGGTGGACATGTTGAGAAGATACTAGATAGTTTGGTATCGTGGCACGGTAGAGAGTCAACACCATAATTTATACGAAGCACTGTGGACAGAGAATTGTGAAAGGACACACGATCGCCTACGCCAGTCGGTATGGTACGTGATGATGATGTATCGAACTGGATGATGGTCAAGCTGACGTCACTATCTGCCAGGGTTGGTTCATGGATGGCTGATGAGGCCGTCATAAGATCCCTTAAGTGTCCACAGCGATGAGGAAAGTGATGATGTCAGTGCTGGTATGTCGAGATGTCCTGAAGTTTGATTTGCAAAGTCATTGTTTTTGGATGACGTCATTCATTCGTGTCACATAGTTTTTGCTTTTTATCTTAAATCGGAAATTGGATCATAATCATGATAGTTTTACAGCATTTGTTCGTGCATATGTCCAGTACAGTTCTCTCATTCCTGAAATCGATACTTGATACGGTAATCGTTTCAATTTGTGACACTATACAAAACAAACCACATTTTTAGTTAAACCAAATATTTCTTCTACCTTTCAGCTCCCTGTGCAGCATAGGTCTTCAACAAACACTTTCAGCTCCCTGTGCAGCATAGGTCTTCAACAAACACTTTCAGCTTCCTGTGGAGCATAGGTCTTCAACAAACACTTTCAGCTTCCTGTGCAGCATAGGTCTTCAACAAACACTTTCAGCTTCCTGTGGAGCATAGGTCTTCAACAAACACTTTCAGCTTCCTGTGCAGCATAGGTCTTCAACAAACACTTTCGGCTCCTGTGCAGCATAGGTCTTCAACAAACACTTTCAGCTTCCTGTGGAGCATAGGTCTTCAACAAACACTTTCCAAGCCGTACTGTTTCTTACCATTCTTTTAAGATCATTTCGTGTCTTCCCCATCATCTTCATCTCTGCTTCTATCTGTCTTCTCCAAGAATATTTTGGTCTTCCTCTTTGTCTTTTCCCTTGAGGATTCCAAAAAGGGCATATCGTGTAACACTCTCAGTTGGCTTCCACAGTGTGTGTTCTATCTAGCGCCATCGTCTTCACTGTATAGTTTTATCTACTGGTATTTTACTGGAACTTTCCCATAATTGAATGCTAGTGATTTTGTCCAGCCATTTCCATACCTTTATTCTGCGCAAGCATCCATTAATGAAAGTCGGTGTCTTCATGGTTGTCATTTTTGTTGTTCTCCATGTTTCACAACTATATAGTAGAACTGACTTAACATTGGAGCTGAAAATTTTTATTATTGTATTTAACCTGATTTCTTTGGACTTCCAATCATTATGGCGGATAGGAGACAGGGAACCTTTGAGTCACTGTCTGAAAAATGTTCCTTGTTGCAGTTTCCTCATGTTCCAAATCCGGTTTCTTGCCTGAGCTACTGAGTAGTGCTCTGTGCACACCGTGATCTGTGTGTTTCATCCAGATGACGCTTCTATAATCACATTGCTTACGATGAATAATGATATCGTATGACGTAGGATAGTTCAGATGCGTTCAATTCGGTGCGGTAACACCTTATATCTTTTGGCGTGTGCAGTATCTGTTACGATGAGGACTGCAACTGCCGTTCTCTGTTTGGATATTCGATGAGATGTTAATTCGGATGATTCCACTGGCACGGGCGGTTGAGCAATTATGGGTTTCCATTCGTTGGCAGTGATACTGGGGCCTTCGAATAACAATGATCATGAATATCATTGGATTTCCATATGTTCCCCAGTGCAATGAATGCTCCTCTTAAACCAAATATTTAACTATAAATAATATTCTAGTAGAATAATAAATAATACTCATAACAAAATTATTTTTTTTATAAATTGTCCAATTTGAGAGTTTTACGCAGCGGAATATTCAACTTATGTTAAGATACAGCTTCTACTAATCACTTTCAATGTTTAATAAATAGAAGATCGTGTGTTTTATGTTCCCAGAATTAACTCAACTCTGCAAGCACCACAGGGTTGTCTTGCAGTGGATCCCATCTCACTGTGGAATACCAGAAAATGAAAAAAAAAAGCCGATCAGTTGGCAAAGGAAGGTTCAACAGTCACACAACTAGATACACCAGTTACATACCATCATAAGAAACAGATAATCAAATCAATCAGAGGACCACAAGCCCCAATTCAGGATGCCTTTCATAATATGAAAAGATATGAACAAGTTATCATTATACGCATCAGAACAGGACACAACCGACTCCATAGTCACATGTATACAAAATTCAAGATCGGCACATTAACTACATGCACATGTGGACAGGCGCCCCAGACTGTTGAACACATACTTCAAGACAGCACTGAATATAGTAGACTGAGGAAAATCCATTGGCCCATAGATACAACACTACAGACATAACTATATGGGCCACTGCAAGAATTACAAAAGACAGTAAAATTTATACAGGAAACGACATTGCAGATATAGACAATACTTTAGGCGAACGAAAGATAGATAGATAGACAGACAGATAGATAGATAGTTCAAGGAAGACGCGAATAAACAACTCGACTAAAGTATCAGCGATAGCCAACTGTGCCGTTCTCTCACAGATCACCGTGCCCTCTCTGCAAACTCCCTTCGACCACTGAACGATCAGCAATCATCTCCTTCCAAGCTTCAGGAACGATGCTACAAAACACTTGATGGCATTTTAATTTCATGTCAATGACACACTGACTACAGTGCGAAGGGGGTAACTGGTGCGCACAGCAGCTTACGTTACCTTTAAAGTGGTTATTTTAGTTCCAGTCTCATACATTTTGGAGCATTTATTTGTGAAAAAGAGCTCCGTCATGCCACATAGGAAATATGGTGTTAGTGCTCATATTTTAGAATAGACCTTCGGTACATGATTTTTGAGGAAATATGGGCAGGATTAAATGAGATAAATGAGCGTGTTAAAGAACAATGAGATAAATAAGTGTATCGAAGAACAATGAGATAAATGAGTGTGTCAAATAACAATGAGATAAAGGAGTGTGTCAAAGAGGGATGAGATAAATAAGTGTGTCAAAGAACAATGAGATAAATGAGTGTGTCAAAGAACAATGAGATAACTGAGTGTGTCAAAAAGAACGCGACGAAGACCAAAAACATCTAAATAATATAAATAAAACAAAGATAGTGCCTAGTGACAAAGCAAAACGACAACCCAAGATCATCACCAAACAAAGAAGAACTTGACAGGGTAAAAATCTATGAATATATCGGATCTGTATTAACTAACAATGGAGACTGCCGGAAAAAGATCAACATAAGATTAGCAATAGCAGCACTAAATTTAAACGTCAAGAGGAACATTTGACACAATACCAGCAGGGCAGTAAAATTAAAATTACTGAGGACATGTTCTTTTCCGATACCAATATGTGGTTGTGAATCATGGATAAACTCGCAAACAAGGTTAAGATCGATTCATTCAAAATAAGGAGGCGAAGGCGCGCCTCCCAGCACCAGAGCTGGAAGTTGTCAGTGACTCATAGCTGATGGCTTGCTCCAGGATCGGTGAACCAAAACCATCCAGACTCTGCTCCACCTCTCCGCGGTGCCTTCAGTAACAGACTAACCTGTCTAGTCTGGCCAAGCGAGCAGGGATCGAAGAGGGAAGACAACCCGGACTCAAAAACGTCGTGCTGAAGTCGGATGTGTTGGGCCGAAAGGTGCAGATATCAGTGTTACAATGCAGACTGCAACACAACGCAATCACGTCCACTTAACGTCCTTTTAAGGGCGGATGACGAAGTGGAAGCCTAAAGTCTACGAATACTCCAGAATACTTTAGTCATCGGGCGAACGCATCCATCCATTCAAAATAAAATGCTACAGAAAAATCCTTAAGATACCTTGGATAATGAAAAAGAGCAATGATTAAACATTAAAAAGCACTGGCTTATAAACACCAATCTACAGAGGAAATTAAGAATAATATGGTCACGTCAAAAGACATAGATGGCTGGAAAGAACAATAATGGAAGTCATGGTTCCAGAACAACGCATCAAGGATAGACCAAAAACAAGATTTCAAGACATTAAGGAGACCTAGAACATGACAACAAAAAAGTGGGTGATCTGCCTAGAGATACGAGTTTCTTTCAGACGGGCTGTGGTGAATACAATGTTCTGTGGGAGATCTGGCTAGAAACGGAGGTTCTTTCACACGGGCTGTGGTAAATGCAACATTCTGTGGGAGATCTGCCTAGAGATAGGGTTTCTTTCACACGGGCTGTGGTAAATGCAACGTTCTGTGGGAGATCTGCCTAGAGATAGGGTTTCTTTCACACGGGCTGTGGTAAATGCAACGTTCTGTGGGAGATCTCGCCAGAGACAGAAGTTCTTTAAGATTTCGCTGTTGTTGCCATTTAAAGAATTTACTTATTGGTCTTTTTAGCTCTTCTGGGAACTCTAAACATTCTTCTGAGAAATCCCATCTCTGTGGACTATAATCATCTTTTCATTATTATTATTTTTTTTTACTGTCCATGATTCGGTTCCATAGGTTAGAATTGGCTCTATATAACACCGATGAACTCTATTTCTCACTTCTATAGTTAGTGTATTATAGAAAGTTATTTGTGTTTTTGGACAATAGGACAACAAACAGGAAAATCACTGGAGTTTGTAGAAATGTGGTTTTACAGAAGAATGTTGAGAATACCATGGACAGCTAAGAAGAGCAATGAAAAAGTTCTGAAAGAGGCCAAAGCAAAAAGAGAGCTAATTTACAATATTAGGAAGAAACAATCATCACTTTTTGGCCATGTAATGAGAAGAGAACAGCTGGAATATATTGTAACAACTGGGAAAATTGTGGGAAGAAGAGATAGAAGAAAGCAAAGAGAAAAAATACCAGACAGCTTAAGAGAATGGCTTGGCAGAAGGTCAACAACAGAAATGATAAATAGCTGTCGAGATCGAAAATTGTGGAGAGGCATGATCACCTACGCCAGCAGGCCCGGTACTTGATGATTTGTGTTTTATATTTCTGAAAAATAAACAATTGAGCGAAACTGCTAAACTATCAGAGTTAAACAGCTGTGCACAGCAAAGTTATCAGCAGCAATCGCAACACTTTACAACAGCTTTTACGGTCTAGGTAGCAGACACAATGTTCCCGAGACTACAGCATCGATTTTAATGATAAGTAAGAAAGAAGCAGTGATCTCTGCAATATGTGCCACTTTGGCACGCAAAGTTTCTGTTTTTTGAGATTGTGGTTCTGCCCTATGTGCAGTCTTCAGCTCGAAAGGACGATAGAGATAGAAGAAAGAATAGAAAATGATGCTCAGAAAGATATTCTTTTATAAATGTGCACTGTGTAGTACAACAACAAAAAAATTAATAACAATAGAGCCCAGGTAGATAGGATACCTTGAAGACTGTAGAACACACTTATTTGTAAGAATTTGGTAAAAAAAAATTGAACAATGTGATCGTGAAAGATACCCTGTCGTCAATTTGCAACAACAGGGAGTCTTAGGGAAAAGCAAGTATGATGAAACTAAATAGAGAAAACAGCAAATAAAAAATAAACTGGTTTTCCCATCTAGAGAGAATGCCATAAGATTCCTTACGATACAAAAACATATAGACCACCAGACCAGTGAACACACACTTCACCTGTATTAACTTTAGTACATCGAGGAAAACCTATTGGCTCATAGATATAGCACAGTAGGCAAAACTATAAGAGTGTAAGCAAGAATTACAAGAAATTAACATTTATACAAGAAACGACATGACGAATATAAAGACAATACTACAGGTGAACAAATATAGATAGATAGATAGATAGATAGATAGATAGATAGATAGATAGATAGATAGATAGATAGATAGATAGATAGATAGATAGATAGATAGATAGATAGATAGAGATAGATAGATAGATAGATAGATAGATAGATAGATAGATAGATAGATAGATAGATAGATAGATAGATAGATAGATAGATAGATAGATAGATAGATAGATAGATAGATAGATAGATAGATAGATAGATACCTCAAAAGAACTTTAAGAAAGAAGAAACAAGCACACACAAAACACACACACACACAGTGACAGTAATTTCCAAGACTCGAGGAGTAAAAAAAGATGTTTAAAAAGTGCCGACTTGAGTCATCTAAGAGCTAGACTTGTTAAGTTGTGCCAGTGCTGGACAAGTTGCAGCGACAGGAATATCGACATTCCCGTGACAACGTTTACGTGCTCCTGTTGCATAAACACGGCAACATGACGATCATTGCAGAGATGCGTGTCTTGGACCCCAATCGACAGATTTGCCTGACTATAATGGCGGCACTTTTTAAGCTACCTCAAGAAGGGGTTTTTCTGCGGCTTGAGTATTACTTTCTTCGTTTCTTCCTGATTTGTCTTTTAGCGTAGAGGAGGAGGGAAAGGAGGAGGGGGGGGGGGAGGTGAGAGAAAGGGACGGAGTGAGAGATAGAGAGAGAAGGTGGGGGAAACATAAAAAGAGGAGATTTAGATAGGGAGAGAAACGTGATACAGAGATGGAGAGAATGAAAGAGAGGGAGAGGGAAGGAGTGTGGGATAAAGAGAGAAGGTGGGGGAAACATAAAAAGAGGAGATTTAGATAGAGAGAGAAAAGTGATAGAGAGATGGAAAGAATGAAAGGGAGGGAGAGGGAAGGAGTGTGGGATAAAGAGAGAAGTTGGGAAAGACAGAAAAAGAGGAGTTTGAGATAGAGAGAGAAAAGTGATAGAGAGATGGAGAGAATGAAGGAGAGAGAGAAAGGGGGAAGAGGGAAGGAGTGAGGGATAGAGAGAGAAGGTGGGGAAAACAGAAAAAGAGGAGATTTAGATAGAGAGAGAAAAGTGATAGTGAGATGGGGAGAATGAAGGAGAGGGAGAAAGGGAGGAAGAGGGAAGGAGTGAGGGAAGGAGTGAGGGATAGAGAGAGAGAGAGAGGGCGGGGAAAACAGAAAAAGAGGAGTTTGAGATAGAGAGAGAAAAGTGATACAGAGATGGAGAGAATGAAGGAGAGGGAGAAAGGGAGGAAGAGGGAAGGAGTGAGGGATAGAGAGAGAGAGAGGGCGGGGAAAACAGAAAAAGAGATTTAGATAGAGAGAGAAAAGAGAAAGAGGGATAGGCGAAAGGGGGTAGAAGAAAGGAGTGAGGGATAGAGAGAGGGAACAAAGAGGAGGAGAGACAGACTGAGAGAAAACAGAGAGGATGAGAAAAGAGATATTTAGAGAGGGGGGAAAAGACAGAGAGGAGGAGGAGAGAGATAGAAAAAAAGGAGAGATGAATGGAGATAAAAAGAGAGACAGAGAGGGAGAGAGTGTTTACGTTCGTTTGTTCTCTGTCCTTAGCCGCTGTCACGCTAACAGTGTTTCTAGTGATCCATCTACTCACTTTATTTTGAGCACGTTCTCCGGTGAGTGTTATTGTGGCGTTTATCGAAAGCTGCGTGGGTAGTATTTACGTGTTTCTGTGTTGCTACTTGACTTAACCATTTCATTTGTTGTTTCTGTGTTGCTACTTGACTTAACCATTTCATTTGTTGTTTCTGTGTTGCTACTTGACTTAACCATTTCATTTGTTGTTTCTGTGTTGCTACTTGACTTAACCATTTCATTTGTTGTTTCTGTTTTGCTACTTGACTTAACCATTTCATTTGTTGTTTCTGTTTTGCTACTTGACTTAACCATTTCATTTGTTGTTTCTGTTTTGCTACTTGACTTAACCATTTCATTTGTTGTTTCTGTTTTGCTACTCGACTTAACCATTTTATTTGTTGTTTCTGTTTTGCTACTCGACTTAACCATTTCATTTGTTGTTTCTGTTTTGCTACTTGACTTAACCATTTCATTTGTCGTTTCTGTTTTGCTACTTGACTTAACCATTTCATTTGTTGTTTCTTTACATTGGAACCAATGAACTAAAGTAGCGTTGACAAACATCTGTGTTATTGATAGCTGCGTGGGTAGTATTTAGTTAAATAAACATTTTAAAAAGGGTGTGGGGAGGGGGGGGGCGACGTTGTATAGGTACAGCTTTATGTAGGTAGAGGAACAATACAAAAGCAGAACGACGTTTTGGCCCTACAGGCCTTCAGATGGATCAATGAATAACAACACAATATATATAATCATCATCATCATCATCATCATCATCACGTACCATGCCTGCTGACATAGGAGATCATGTCGCTCCACAACTTTCGATCACGACAGTTATTTATCATTTCTGTTCATCTTCTGCAAAGTCATTCTCTTAATTAAGCTGTCTAGTATCTTTTCTCTTTGCTTCCCCCTATCTCTTTGTCCATCGATTTTCCCATTGTCACAATATATTCCAGCTGTTCCCTTCTTATTACTTGGCCAAAAAAATGATGATTATTTCTTCCTAATATTGGAAATTAGCTCTCTCCTTGATTTGGCTTCTTTCAGAACGTTTTCATTACTCTTCTTAGCTGTCCATATTTATATGTGGGAGCCGCGATAGCTCAGTGGTTAGTGAACTGGACTACAAAGGACAAGGGGTAGGGTTCGATCCCAACCGATATCTTTTTTCCGAGCTCAGTAAACATACCCCTTCCTCTGAAATGATTCGCTCACCTCGGAAGTTTTCCTATATCATAATATTCATTTATTATTATTTGTCTCCGAGACTCGAACCTGAACATTCTTTTCCAGAGGACAGCGTCTTATCTCCTGAGCACCCAGCCCGCCGAGAAAAGTCGCAAGAACTAAGAAAAAAACACAACCACTTTGAATTATGCATTAGCCGGTCCGAATTTGTTTTTTCTCCGAATATTCAATAACGTCAAGTGGCAGTGTTATTGTTTCGTGGAAATCGTCTTTGTTTTATAAACGGATTTCTTGGAAAAATACAAACGTTTCTTCCCACAATTTGAGAATTCTGAGAAACTATAGGACATCGTAGAATGCCGTGCAACATTTGAAAACAATAAATACAGAATTATTTATTTTCAATTGTATAAACGTTCATTTGTTTGTGTAAATAGCGCACAAATACTCATATTGTGTGGTATATAAAAGTAGAATAGTTTTAATGCATGGGCATATGTTGGTCATGTGACGAGAAGAGAAAACAATGGACTCTCAAAGCAAGCCTTTAAATGGGAACAATAAAATAAATGATAAAGAGGCCAACCTAGAGAAACACTATAAGAAAGGAAATTGAGGTGTGAAGCAATAACAGTAGGCCTCAGCGCTACCTTGCCGATGTTCAGAGGGTCACTGAGAACAGAGACGTGTGTCGAGATACAACAGGGGACCTTTGCCGCGATCTGTGCAAAGTCTGACACTGCGCAAAGTCTGAGACTGTGCAAAGTCTGACACAGTGCAAAGTCTGAGACTGTGCAAAGTCTGAGACTGTGCAAAGTCTGACACTGTGCAAAGTCTGACACAGTGCAAAGTCTGAGAGTGTGCAAAGTCTGACACAGTGCAAAGTCTGAGAGTGTGCAAAGTCTGAGACTGTGCAAAGTCTGATAGTGTGCAAAGTCTGACACAGTGCAAAGTCTGAGAGTGTGCAAAGTCTGACACAGTGCAAAGTCTGAGAGTGTGCAAAGTCTGACACAGTGCAAAGTCTGAGAGTGTGCAAAGTCTGACACTGTGCAAAGTCTGACACTGTCAGACAAAGATAGTCGGACTTGGGAGTGTCTAGAATCTCTGTGAAGTTTTCGGCTCGACAGGACAATAGATAGTGAGAAAGATTGTTAATGCAGTGCCGATAATTGTATAGAAAAAAAGAAGTAACGGCCACATGGAAGGAACACTCGTCACCAACATTCAACATAAAAAAGCGGGACAAATTTGAAATCAGTGCACAGCCTCAAATTCTTGGGTACACTAACAACATCAGATGGAAGATGCACCAAAGAGATATACAGCAGAATAGCGCACTGGCCGAAATAGCATTTCAGAAAATGAAAAACGTTTTATATAACAAGTCTATGTCAATAGAAGTGAGAAAGAGAGTTCATCGGTGCTATTGAGCCAATTCTGACCTATGGATGCGAATCATTGACGGTACATCATCATCAAATACCGGGCTTGCTGGCGCAGGTGATCATGTCTCTCCACAACTTTCGATCTCGACAGTTATTTATCATTTCTGTTGTTGACCTTCTGCCAAGCCATTCTCTTAAGCTGTCTGGTATTTTTTCTCTTTGCTTCCCTCTATCTCTTCGTTCCTCAAATTTCCCAGTTGTTACAATATATTCCAGTTGTTCTCTTCTCATTACATGGCCAAAAAATGATGATTGTTTCTTCCTAACATTGGAAATTAGCTATCTTTTTGCTTTGGCCTCTTTCAGACATTTTCATTACCCGTCTTAGATGTCCATGGTATTCTCAATATTTTTCTGTAAAACCACATTTCTACAGACTCCAGTGATTTTCTTGTCTGTTGTCCTATTGTCCATGATTCATATCCATATGTTAAGACTGGATCTACATAACATTTCAGAACTCTTTTTCTTAAACGGGACATAATCGAATGAAAAGACAATTATAGACCACGGAGATGGGATTTCTCTGAAGAATGTCGAATTTTCTGGACAGTTCAAAATGCCATCAAGGAAATTCTCGGATGCCAGAACAAAAAGAAAACTCCAAACAATATCAGAAAAAAAAAAAACATGAGAGATTTTTAGGGCACGTCGTGAGAAGAAAAATGGTATACAACTGGCAAAATACAAGGAAAGAGAGAAGATACTAGACAGATTGGTGTCGTGGCATGGTAAATATTCAATAACAGAACTAATACGATGCACTGTGGACAGAGAATTGTGGAAGGACATGATCACCTACGTCAGCCTGTATGACACATGATGACTGTCATCTTTAAGCTTCGAATACACACGTTGTTTTATGCATTTACACGATGCTCACGTGATCTGTGCCACAGCAGAAGAGATCAATCAAAGAGCACAAATCTGACAAGAATTCCCTGTCTATTTAAAAAAGTCGATGTGAGAAGAAGAACAAGAACAGGAAGAAGAAGTAGAAGAACAAGAAGAAAAACAAGAAGAAGAAGAAAAGAAGAAGAAGAACAAGAAGAAGAGGAAAAACAAGAGGAAGAGGAAAAACAAGAAGAAGAAGAGGAAGAAAAACAAGAAGAAGAAGAGGAAGAAAAACAAGAAGAAGAAGAAGAGGAAGAAAAACAAGTAGAAGAAGAAGAGGAAGAAAAAACAAGTAGAAGAAGAAGAGGAAGTAAAACAAGTAGAAGAAGAAGAGGAAGAAAAACAAGAGGAAGAAAAACAAGAGGAAGAAAAACAACAAGCAAAAGAAGAACAAGAAGAAGAAGAACAAGAAGAAGAAGAAGAAAACAAGAAGAAGAAGAAGAACAAGAAGAAGAAGAACAAGAAGAGGAAAAGAAGAAGAAGAAGAACAAGAAGAAGAAGAAAAACAAGAAGAAGAAGAAAAACAAGAAGAAGAAGAACAAGAAGAAGAAGAAAAACAAGAAGAAGAAGAACAAGAAGAAGAACAAGAAGAAGAAGAAGAACAACAAGAAGAAGAAAAACAAGAAGAAGAAGAACAAGAAGAAGAAAACAAGAAGAAGAAGAACAAGAAGAAGAAGAACAAGAAGAAGAAGAACAAGAAGAAGAAGAACAAGAAGAAGAAGAACAAGAAGAAGAAGAACAAGAAGAAGAAAACAAGAAGAAGAAGAACAAGAAGAAGAAGAACAAGAAGAAGAAGAAGAAAAACAAGAAGAAGAAAACAAGAAGAAGAAGAACAAGAAGAAGAAGAACAAGAAGAAGAAGAAGAAAAACAAGAAGAAGAAGAACAAGAAGAAGAAGAAGAGGAAGAAAAACAAGAAGAAGAACAAGAAGAAGAAGAGGAAGAAAAACAAGAATAAGAACAAGAAGAAGAAGAAGAAGAAGAACAAGAAGAACAAGAAGAAGAAGAACAAGAAGAAGAAGAAGAAAAACAAGAAGCACAAGAAGAAGAAGAAGAAGAAGAAGAAGAAGAAGAAGAAAAACAAGAAGAAGAAGAACAAGAAGAAGAAGAAGAAGAAGAAAAACAAGAAGAAGAACAAGAAGAAGAAGAACAAGAAGAAGAAGAGGAAGAAAAACAAGAAGAAGAAGAACAAGAAGAAGAAGAAGAACAAGAAGAAGAAGAACAAGAAGAAGAAGAAGAACAAGAAGAAGAAGAACAAGAAGAAGAAGAAGAACAAGAAGAAGAAGAAGAACAAGAAGAAGAACAAGAAGAAGAACAAGAAGAAGAAGAAGAACAAGAAGAAGAAGAACAAGAAGAACAAGAAGAAGAAGAAGAAGAAAAACAAGAAGAAGAACAAGAAGAAGAACAAGAAGAAGAAGAACAAGAAGAAGAAGAGGAAGAAAAACAAGAAGAAGAACAAGAAGAAGAACAAGAAGAAGAAGAACAAGAAGAAGAAGAAGAGGAAGAAAAACAAGAAGAAGAACAAGAAGAAGAAGAGGAAGAAAAACAAGAAGAAGAACAAGAAGAAGAAGAAGAAGAAGAACAAGAAGAACAAGAAGAAGAAGAACAAGAAGAAGAAGAAGAAGAAAAACAAGAAGAACAAGAAGAAGAAGAAGAAGAAGAAGAAGAAGAAGAAAAACAAGAAGAAGAAGAACAAGAAGAAGAAGAAGAACAAGAAGAAGAAGAACAAGAAGAAGAAGAAGAACAAGAAGAAGAAGAAGAACAAGAAGAAGAAGAACAAGAAGAAGAACAACAAGAAGAAGAAGAACAAGAAGAACAAGAAGAAGAAGAAGAACAAGAAGAAGAAGAAGAAGAACAAGAAGAAGAAGAAGAACAAGAAGAAGAAGAAGAACAAGAAGAACAAGAAGAAGAAGAAGAACAAGAAGAAGAAGAAGAACAAGAAGAAGAAGAAGAACAAGAAGAAGAAGAAGAAGAACAAGAAGGAGAAGATGGATATATAATGCGTTCGAAGACTTCTAGGTATTGGAGAGAAAAACGAAACGTTTATGTACTTCAAAGAAGAAAAGAAAGATCAAACTGATTAAGGAATTCAATTACGAGTTGACGAGTACAGCGAAGAGGAATTGATTGTCTCATTTGGAAGAGCTTTCTAACGAGGGCTTGGCCGAGTTAAAGGGACGGACAAGTTTTGCTAAATGAAGGAAAGGGAGCGTCTGAAATAGGATGTTCAAGAAAGGCGTTTCTAGGAAAGTAAGGTAACTACCGATGTTTCTATTTCCCATCACAGCTAGTTGAGAGATATATAATTTTGGGACAAGCGCTTCTGAAGGTTCAGCCACTGAAGATGTGACGGGCTTAGCAAGCCGACTGTTGGTAAATTATCGCCATAGAAAGTAAGAGGTGATACCGAAGTTGAAAGGTCAAATTGTCTATTTTTAGACTGCATAAGTTGCGAACAAATGGCGGTTAAGGAATTACTGTTGGCATATCAGTTGGGGAACTATAGCTGAGCAAGATCCAATTTTCATTCAATGTCATAATCATCATCGTCATGAAGTACCAAGCCTGCTGGCGTTGGTGATCATGTGCTTCCACAACTTTCGATCTCGACAGTTATTTATCATTTCTGTTGTTGACCTTCTGCCAAGCCATTCTCTTCTTAAGCTGTCTGGTATTTTTTCTCTTTGCTTCCCTCTATCTCTTCGTCCCTCAATTTTCCCGTTTGTTACAATATATTCCATCTATTCCCTCTTATTACATGGTCAAAAAATGATGATTGTTGCTTCCTAATATTGGAAATTAGCTCTCTTTTTGCTTTGGCCTCTTTCATAACGTTTTCATTGCTCTTCTTACTAAAACATTTTTATCATTCGTAGGTTTAGTTCTGGTATTATTTACTTTGATGTTATTATATTTTCCATGTTGTTAAAATTGTTTTTTTTTGGCATTCATATCATGGATAGGGCTAATTATATAACTGGAGAGGAAATATGATATTATAGACAAGAAATATGCAACAACATCGGGGAACGATGACATAACAGTCTTCTCTTCTACCTTTTAGTTCCCAGTGGAGCATAGGTCTTCAACAAACACTTTCCAAGTCGTTGTGTTTTTTGCCATTCTTTTAAGATCATTCCATGTCTTCCCCATCATCTTCATCTCTGCTTCGATCTGTCTTCTCCAAGAATTCCTTGGTCTTCCTCTTTGTCTTTTCCTCTGGGGATTCCAAAAAAGGGCCTGTTGTGTAATACTCTCAGTTGGCTTCCGTAGTGTGTGTCCTTATCAATCGCCATCGTCTTCACTGTATCTCTTTATCCACTGGTATTTGACCGGTACATTTCCATAATTCTACGTTAGTGACTTTGTCCTGCCATTTCCATCCCTTTATTTTGCGTAAGCATCCATTAATGAAAGTCTGTACCTTCGTGATTGTCAATTTTGTTATTCTCCATGTTTCACAGCCATATAATAGGACCGACTTAACATATGAGTTGAAAATTTTTATTTTGTATTTAACCTAATTTTTTTGGATTTCCATATGTTTCCCAGTTCAATGAAAGCTCCTCTTGCTTTTGATATCCTTATTTTGGTATCATTTTCTGTTCCTCCCTCTTTATCTATATTACTGCCCAGATATATGTAAGATTGTAAGTCTAGTAGAGGTATTTCTCCTAGTTTTATTTGGTTATTGCCAACTGTATTAATTCTCATAATGTTGGTCTTACCTCTATTGATCTTTAGTCCTAGCTGTTGTGATCTCTCATCTAATATACTCATTTTATCCTGCATCTGTTGATGGCTGTGTGATAAGAGAGCTATTTCATCAGCAAAGTCTAAATCATCAAGTTGTTTGGTCAGTGACCACTGGATCCCATTTCTGTTGTTTTGAGTTATTTTCATAATCCAATCTATGGCCAGTAGAAAGAGAAATGGGGACAGAAGGCATCCTTGCCTTACTCCTGTTCTTATTTCAAATGCTTCTGTAAGCTGTCCTTCATGCACCACTCTACATGTATGACATGATAACTATTATCATAAGGACTAATTATATAACTGGAGAGGAAAGATGATATTATGGACAAGAAATATGCCACAACATCGGGGAACTATGACATAACAGTAATGAGCGGGAAATACTTCACGTCGATAGCCAAAGATTTCGTTATAATTTCCCTATTAAAGTATCGATAAAGTGGCGCCAAATCTGGCTCCGTTGCCAAGATACGGCAACAAAAGTTCCAGCCCAGATTTTGCAGTGACTTCTTCAATCAATCAGAGACTGGTGGGAACGTGCTGCAGTGACAGAACGTGCTGCACTCGTGCGATCGTTAGCTCCGGCAGGACAGGTGAGATAGAAGGGCTGGCTGGTTAGGTCTGCCCTACAGATGGAGCTGATTAATCAGTTTGCCTGGCGGAGTTAGCATCCTTTGCTCTAGTGATCAGGTGTTTTCTTAGTCACAGTTATTTGTCACAGATCATCATCATTGAGTGCCGTCTCCGCATCGAAGGTTGGCTACCATAGAGCGCCAGTCCACTCTTTCCATGTCTCTTGCTTTTGATGGTGCAGATTATCATAGGTTGACTTGTCCATCTTTTGATATTACTCGTCCATGTTAGTCTTGGTCTGCCCCTTTTACCTTGTATTTTCCCTTCCAATATTACTTTTATTAGGCTGTTGTGTCTTTTAACATGCCCCAAAAATGTCATTTGTCTTGTTCTAATTGTGTTTAGTAGTTCTCTTTTCATTTTTAGTTGTTTTAAAACTACATCGTTTGTTTTCTTTTACTTCCATCCAATTCTACCTATTCTTCTATAAACCCATATATCAAAGACTTCGATTTTCTGTTCTGCATTTTTTTATATTTTTTACTAATGTCCATGTTTCTGCACCATACAGTAAATTTTGAGAAGATGTAACATTTTGCTATTCTTAGTTTTAGCCCTGGTGTTATTTGTTTTGATGTTAGTATATTTTTCATGGCATTAAATTTACTTTTTGCCATACCTATTCTTTTCTTTATTTCAGTTGTACATTTTCCATCATTGGTTATAGTATGTCCCAGGTAGTTGTAGCTCTGGACTGTCTCCAGATGTATTCCTTCAACTTTGATATTTAATTGGAGGTCTTGAGAATTGTCTTTGTTGAAAGTGTCATAGATACGTTAGTTGATTTGCCCATTGTGTCTATCCACAAAGATAAGAGCACACATGCTTGTATTATACACTTCACAATGATTAAAAGAAGCCGTATATTCAAATTAAAAATATTGTTTAAAAACTTGTGAGGCTAAAAAAATTAATATTGTACCCCAGAAACTCTGGAATGCCAATCTCTGATCTTTCTATTTAATTCTGACCTATGGAAGCGAATCATGGACAGTAGACAAACAAATAAAAAGACGATTAGAGGTCACAGAGATGGGATTTCTCAGAAGAATGTTGAAAGTTCCCTGGAAAGCTAAAAAGACCAAATGAGGAAGTTCTCAAAGAGGCCAACACAAAAGGGAGCTCTTAAAAAACATCAGAAAGAAGCAATCAACATTTTTCTGGCACATCATGAGAAGAGGAAAGTTGGAATACTTGGTTACAACTGGCAAAATAGAAGGAAAGAGAGATCGCTGACAACAAAGAGAGAAAATAGTGGATAGATTGGTGTCATGGCATGGAAATCAGTCAAGAACATAATTGATACAATGCACGATAGATAGAAGATTGTGGAAGGACATGGTCGCCTACGCCAACCGGTATGGCACATGATGATGATGATATTTCTACTACGAGCATTAATGACTAAATACATTCATACTGACTTTAGCTAAACATGTTCAGTTTTGTTTGTGGTGTCACAAATTGGAACCCCTCCCTGGATTATCAATTTTAAGGACGAGGGGAATGTACTAAAATGAGGGGCAGCTTCATCCAAGCTGGAAATTGTCCGAGATCAGAACTGAAGTGAAACTTTGTGATGAAAACAAACAGCTGTGAAGTCACGAAAGCTAGACTTATGGTGAAGGGCAGGTTATTAGATAGATAGTTGAATGGACATAAAAGAATAGGTATGGCAAAAAGTAATTTCAATGCCATGAAAAATATACTAACATCAAAACAAATAACGCCAGGGCTGAAACTAAGAATAGCAAAAAATGTTACACCTTCTCAATATTCCTGTATGGTGCAGAAACATGGACATTAGACCAGAAAACATAACAGAAAATTGAAGTCTTTGAAATGTGGATTTATAAAAGAATAGGTAGAATTGGATGGAAAGAAAAGAAAACAAACGATGAAGTATTAAAACAACTAAAAATGAAAAAAAACAACTACTAAACACAATTAGAGCAAGGCAAACGAAATTTTTTGGTCATGTTAAAAGACACAATAGTCTAATAAAACTAATATTAGAAGGGAAAAAACCAGGTAAAAGAGGCAGAGGCAGACCAAGACTAACATGGACGAGTAACATCAAAAGATGGACAAGTCAATCTATGACAATCTGCAC
This sequence comes from Megaustenia siamemsis, assembly GCA_032433765.1. Lineage (NCBI taxonomy): Eukaryota > Metazoa > Mollusca > Gastropoda > Stylommatophora > Ariophantidae > Megaustenia > Megaustenia siamemsis. The sequence continues at coordinate 21,490,751 of JAVIAB010000050.1, read as the reverse complement.
CATCAAATCAAGAGACAGAGTGGAATGGCGCTCCATGGTAGCCAACCTTCGATGCGGGAGGGCACTCAATGATGATGAGTTGAATGGACAGACAGACTGACATACTGCGATGACGAATGTACATATCATCTGATAGACAAGAGAAATTACCTACTAAGGACTCGAGCGGTAACCGTATGGTTATTGGCTGAGTACACTACCTCAACGGGAGCCACGATAGCACAGTGGTTAGTGAACTGGACTACAAAGGACAAGAGGTAAGGTTCGATCCCAACCGAACCCTTCCGGTTCATCCAGCCTTAAATAGGTACCGAATTTCTTTCTGGGAAAGTAAAGCGGTACGGGCGTAATACTGACCACATTAACTCAAAAATCATGTGCTGAAGTCTGTAAAAATGTATGGTCACTAACACCATATTCTCTATACGCTACTTCTATTGATCTCATAATATTTTCGCTGTAAAGTGAAACCAAATCCGGCAATAGAAAACAGCCTTGTCTGACTCGTTTTTTTTACATTTTGGAACTGTCCTACATACCATTTAACATACACATGTTAAACCCGCTATTAATTAAAAGAATACATTGGAGCACTGGTAACGTCACAGAGTAAGGGGACACTTATGAACATTAGTAAGAGTTTGAGGAAACACGACTCAGCTCGAGTGATGGGACTCTCTCGGGAAATCTGAAGTTAACAGCTCACAGATTGGCTCATGCAGACTGCATGGGGTCTGAGAGAGGATACGCTAGAAAAGAGAAATATACCAGTTATACAAGAGAGAGAGGAAGATTTATCTAAGAGGGAGGAATAGACCAGTTATACAAGAGGGAGGAATATTAATCTATGAGAGAGGAATACACCAGTTATACAATAGGGAGGAATATTGATCTATGAGAGAGGAATACACCAGTTATACAATAGGGAGGAATATTGATCTATGAGAGAGGAATACACCAGTTATACAAGAGGGAGGAGTATTTATCTATGAGAGAGGAACACACCAGTTATCTAAGAGGGAGTAATATTTATCTATGAGAGAGGAACACACCAGTTATACTAGAGGGAGGAAGATTTATCTAAGAGGGAGGAATACACCTGTTATACAAGAGGAAGGAATATTTATCTATGAGAGAGGAATACACCAGTTATACAATAGGGAGGAATATTGATCTATGAGAGAGGAATACACCAGTTATACAAGAGGGAGGAATATTTATCTAAAAGGGAGGAATACACCTGTTATACAAGAGGAAGGAATATTTATCTATGAGAGAGGAATACACCAGTTATACAAGAGGGATGAATATTTATCTAAGAGAGAGGAATACACCAGTTATACAAGAGAAGGGAATACACCAGTTATACAAGAGAAGGGAATACACCAGTTATACAAGAGGAAGGAATAAACCAGTTATACAAGAGGAAGGAATATTTATCTAATAGAGGGAGTAATACACCAGTTATACAAGATAAAGGAATACACCTGTTATACAAGAGAGAGGAATACACCAGTTATACAAGAGAGAGGAATACCCCAGTTATACAAGAGGAAGGAATACACCAGTTATACAAGAGGAAGGAATACACCAGTTATACAAGAGGAAGGAATATTTATCTAAGAGGAAGGAATACATGAGCGATTGCACAGTTCAAACACAGAATAAGAGAAGCGTTTTCGACAAGATAAATATGAAGGTATAATTATCTTCTCTATAGCAACATATGGTTGTGAATCATGGACAATCTCGCAAACAGCAAGAAAGAAAATTGATTCATACGAAACAAAATGCTACAGAAAATCTTTAAGATACCTTGAATAAAGAAAAAGATCAATGAAGTCATATTAACGATTAAAACATTATAAACACTATTCCACAGAGGAAATTAAAAACAGAAAGAAAAAATATGAAGAAGAAACAAAAGAAGAAATTAGACGAAGTAAAAGAGGACGAAGAAAAAGAATAATAACATAAAGAAGCAGGGGAAGAAAAAGTAGATAAAAAAGAAAACAAGCAGCAGGGGAAGAAATAGTAAAAGTAAAGTAAAGTACCCCCCGTCACGCCAAGTGACGTATAGGGAAATATGGTGTTAGTTACCATATATTTTAAAGACCTTCAGCACATGATTTTTGGGATAATGTGGTCGGTATTACACCCGTGCTGCTATACCTTCCCAGAAAAAAATCCGGTACCCATTTAAGGCTGGGTGAACCCGGAAGCCGTCGGTTGGGATCGAACCCTACCCCTTATCCTTTGTAGTCCAGTTCACTAAGCACTGAGCTATCGCGGCGCCCTTAAGAAATAGTAGATAAACAAAATAAAACAAGCAGAGTAATAGGAAATCTTTTAATCTCAAATAAGGCCTTTCATTTTCGCCAAGATTGCTGTGGTGGACGTTTATATTAACATTTCTGTAAACTTGTTATAATCGTAGCTGTTCTACAAGGACACGAATACTAGAAAACCATGAAGGAAATGTAGTTATTTTACACAATAGCCATCCTGAGGACAAATGTCAGAATATCTTGGCCAATCAAAATCAGCAGCAAAAAGCTACTTAAAAGGCGCAACCAATGGGAGATGTGGACAGTTATAGCCGGGAGAAGGCGTAGTAGGAGTGGATGTGTACTTAGAAGAGATCCATAAAACTCCCAAGCAGCAGATTCTTCAGCAAGGGCGAAAGTGGGGTTGAGCAAAGACAAGCTAGTGTAGGACGTGGGTAACCTGGTAGAGGCCATGGACAACACGGTGGAGGACATGGGTAACCTGGTAAAGGACATGGACAACACGGTGGAGGACATGGGTAACCTGGTAGAGGCCATGGACAACACGGTGGAGGACATGGGTAACCTGGTAGAGGACATGGACAACACGGTGGAGGACATGGGTAACCTGGTAGAGGACATGGACAACACGGTGGAGGACACGGGTAACCTGGTGGAGGACACGGGTAACCTGGTGGAGGACATGGGTAACTTGGTGGAGGACATTTACAACACGGTGGAGGACATGGGTAACCTGGAGGAGGACATGGACAGCACGGTGGAGGACGCGGGTAACCTGGTTGAGGACACGGACAACACGGTGGAGGACATGGGTAACCTGGTGGAGGATATGGGTAACTTGGTGGAGGACATTTACAACACGGTGGAGGACATGGGTAACCTGGAGGAGGACATGGACAGCACGGTGGAGGACGCGGGTAACCTGGTGGAGGATATGGGTAACCTGGTGGAGGACATGGACAACATGGTGGAGGACATGGGTAACATGGTAGAGGACATGGACAACACAGTGGGGGACACGGGAAACCTGGTGGAGGATATGGGTAACTTGGTGGAGGACATGGGTAACCTGGTGCAGGATATGGGTAACCTGGTGGAGGACATGGGTAACCTGGTGGAGGACATGGGTAACCTGGTGGAGGACATGGGTAACCTGTGGAGGATATGGGTAACCTGTGGAGGATATGGGTAACTTGGTGGAGGACATTTACAACACGGTGGAGGACATGGGTAACCTGGAGGAGGACATGGACAGCACGGTGGAGGACGCGGGTAACCTGGTTGAGGACATGGACAACACGGTGGAGGACATGGGTAACCTGGTGGAGGATATGGGTAACCTGGTGGAGGACATGGACAACATGGTGGAGGACATGGGTAACATGGTAGAGGACATGGACAACACAGTGGGGGACACGGGAAACCTGGTGGAGGATATGGGTAACTTGGTGGAGGACATGGGTAACCTGGTGCAGGATATGGGTAACCTGGTGGAGGACATGGGTAACCTGGTGGAGGACATGGGTAACCTGTGGAGGATATGGGTAACCTGTGGAGGACATGGGTAACCTGGTGGAGGACATGGGTAACTTGGTGGAGGATATGGGTAGCCTGTGGAGGACATGGGTAACCTGGTGGTGGACATGGGTAACCTGGTGATGGACATGGGTAACCTGGTGGAGAACATGGGTAACCTGGTGGAGGACATGGGTAACCTGGTGGAGGACATGGGTAACCTTTTTGAGGATATGGGTAACCTGGTGGAGGACATCGGTAACCTGGTGGAGGACATCGGTAACCTGGTGGAGGACATCGGTAACCTGGTGGAGGACATGGCCATTCCGGCAGAGGACATAGATAAACCAGTCAACCCGGTGGAGGAAATGGGTTACCTGGAAGAGGACATGGACAACACAGTTGAGGACACGGGTAACCTGGTGGAGGACATGGGTAACCTGGTGGAGGATATGGGTAACCTGCTGGAAGACATGGACAACACAGTGGAGGAACGGGTAACCTGGTGGAGGATATGGGTAACCTGGTGGAGGACATGGGTAACCTGGTGGAGAATATGGGTAACCTGGTGGAGAATATGGGTAACCTGGTGGAGAATATGGGTAACCTGGTGGAGGACATGGGTAACCTGGTGGAGAATATGGGTAACCTGGTGGAGGACATGGGTAACCTGGTGGTGGACATGGGTAACCTGGTGGAGGATATGGGTAACCTGGTGGAGGATATGGGTAACCTGGTGGTGGACATGGGTAACCTGGTGGAGAACATGGGTAACCTGGTGGAGGACATGGGTAACCTGGTGGAGGACATGGGTAACCTGGTGGAGAACATGGGTAACCTGGTGGAGGATATGGGTAACCTGTGGAGGACATGGGTAACCTGGTGGAGGACATGGGTAACTTGTGGAGAACATGGGTAACCTGGTGGAGGATATGGGTAACCTGTGGAGGACATGGGTAACCTGGTGGTGGATATGGGTAACCTGCTGGAAGACATGGACAACACAGTGGAGGAACGGGTAACCTGGTGGAGGATATGGGTAACCTGTGGAGGACATGGGTAACCTGGTGGAGGACATGGGTAACCTGGTGGAGGACATGGGTAACCTGGTGGAGGACATGGGTAACCTGGTGGAGGATATGGGTAACCTGGTGGTGGACATGGGTAACCTGGTGGAGGACATGGGTAACCTGGTGGAGAACACGGGTAACCTGGTGGAGGATATGGGTAACCTGGTGGTGGACATGGGTAACCTGGTGGAGAACATGGGTAACCTGGTGGAGGACATGGGTAACCTGGTGGAGGACATGGGTAACCTTTTGGAGGATATGGGTAACCTGGTGGAGGACATCGGTAACCTGGTGGAGGACATGGGCATTCCGGCAGAGGACATAGATAACCAGTCAACCCGGTGGAGGAAATGGGTTACCTGGAAGAGGACATGAACAACAAGGTGGATGATATAGACAACCTGGTTGAAGACACGGACAACATGTTGGAGGACACGGACAACCTGGTTGAAGACATGGACAACATGTTGGAGAACATGGACAACACGGTGGAGTTTTGCTTGTTTCCTCTTTCTCTCCGGGTTTCAGGTAAATCACAGCCAACTATAGAGAATACCAGAGGGCAGAAAGGGACACCCGGGAAAACCTCCACTAACGGCACGTCATCGAGCTATTGGCGACTGATGTAAATCTACCCACAACCGTCCCTACTTGCAAAGTCAAAAGCGCCATTCTAGTTGGAGGTTTTCCGGGGTTTCCCTATCTGACATCTGGCCTTTTCTATAGATGGATGTGGGTAAAAACACGTAAGAGAATGATAACGTGATACACACCCAGGTAGGAGAGACACTGTTTGATAACTTTCCTAGAATTCAAGAAAAACTGTGACCACAAACGACTGCTGATTTGCAAGAAGGTCAAATTATGCTAAAAGCTAAGGAAGCAGCCCCGATAAAATACAATCTGGTGAAGGCGGATGCACCTGATAATAAGCGAACGAGTTATATAAATTGTTAGCTTCCTCGTTGACATATACGTAGTTCGTTTTTATTAATTTATTTATACTGCTTTCGGTGGTTGCAGGGAAAGTACTTTGTGACACGGGAGAAAAATAGACGTATAAATAGCAGGCGCTTGAAGCGACACGGCCGGTGAATCAATAGCTACATACATAAAGCTGTTACATGCTCTAATAACAAGCGATAATTGCAGGGGTTTTCAAAGTGGGGATCTTTTTTGGGAGTAAGGGGTACATGAGTCACAGAGATAAAGAAGCGATGACGATGGGAAAGCGGGTTGGGACTGAATTAGTCGTAAATGACAAAACTACAATGCAGAGATGGATATAATTTGTAATCGGGCGTGGCACGAGTTGGAAATGACGACTGAACGAGGTGGTGGAGAAGAATTACGGAGAAACGAGCGACTAGAATAACATATTTTGTTATCTACTTAAGGATGAGGTAGACTAGGGACAATATGACGGATAGACGGCAGGAACCATTGAGGCTCAGTCTGAAAAGTGTTCCTTGTTGCAGTTTCCTCATATTCCAAGCCCGGCGTCTTGCTGGAGCTACTGCGTTTATTGCTCTGTGCACACTGTGAGCTGTGCTTTTCATCCGGATCGTGTTTCTATATTCCGATTGCTTACGATGAACGATGATATCGTATGACGAAGGACAGTTCAGCTGCGTTCACCTTCGGTGCCGCTTGGTCTTATGTCTTTTGGCGTGTGCTGTAGCTACTATGATGAGGACTGCAGCTGTCTTTCTTTGCTTGGATCGTTCAATGCGATGAGATGTTTATTCGGATGATTCCACTGGCACGGGCGGTTGAGTAATTATGGATTTTAATTCGTTTGCAGTGATACCGGGGCCTTCGATTAAACCATAACCATAACTATGAGGTACACTAGGACAGCCATGTTGTTTATCACTTTAGTGTATTTACTTCTTCTTTAATATTCTCCACTTCTGTAGCCTTTCAGCGTCGAGAGAAGAATAAATGTTACGGGTCATTTGTCTGTAGCGAGAATCCTGCTTGGTTTTCATTTGTATTATTTGTGTCTTCCTCTTCTACCTTTCAGCTCCCAGTGGAGCATAGGTCTTCAACAAACCCTTTCAGCTCCCAGTGGAGCATAGGTCTTCAACAAACCCTTTCAGCTCCCAGTGGAGCATAGGTCTTCAACAAACCCTTTCAGCTCCCAGTGGAGCATAGGTCTTCAACAAACCCTTTCAGCTCCCAGGGGAGCATAGGTCTTCAACAAACACTTTCCAAGACGTTCTATTTCTTGTTATTCTTTTAAGATTATTCCATGTCTTCCCCATTATTTTCTGCTTCTATTTGTCCAAGAATTTCTTGGTCTTCCTCTTTGTCTTATCACCTGGGGATTCCAAAAAGGGCCTGTTGTGTAATACTCTCAGTTGGCTTCCGCATTGTGTGTCCTATCCAGCGCCATCGTCTTCGCTGTATCTCTTTATCCACTGGTATTTGACTGGTACATTTCCATAATTCTATGTTAGTGATTTTGTCCTGCCATTTCCATCCTATTTATTCTGCGTAAGCATCCATTAATGAAAGTCTGTATCTTCATGATTGTCTTTGTTGTTCTCCATGTTTCACAGCCATATAATGTGTTATTTGTGTACGACAGCTTTATATCTCCAGCGAATATAAGAAGGAATTATGGGCGAACATTACTTTTTCGTAGTTTCACATCGGCAGTCATGACCTCAAGTGTTCCTCGCCATACAGGCAGATATTCTCTGACTTCAGTGGTAACTTAAGTAAAGATTCCCCGTCACGCCAAGTGGCGTATATATTCGTGGGAACATGGTGTTAGACCATAAATTTTACAGACCTTCGGCACATGATTTTTGGGTAATATGGTCGTTACCACACTAACCAAAGGGAATGGCAGTCATCAGATGGAAAGATTAAGAGATTAATACCTAGCAGCAAAGGACAGCGCTTGATAATTGCTCATGCAGGTAGTCGACAACATGGACTAATACAGAATGCAGAGCTCATTTTTCTTTCAAAATCCATAGACAATCGGGATTATCACTCTGAGATGAATGGTCACATATTTAGACATTGGATTGAAAATTCTGTTCTCCCATCACTAGATCGACCATCTTGCCTAATAATGGACAATGCAGCGTACCACAACATTGTTGCACTTGAAGACAAAGTCCCGACGTCATCCAGTACAAAAGATGCTATTAAGATATGGCTCACAAAGGAGCACATATAATTTAATAACATGTACTTAAAACCTGAATTACTATCTCTAGTAGCAAAAACAAAGGACAAAGATTTTTCAAATAGATAAGATTATCCAAGAGCACGGTTATATAAGTTTGAGGCTGCCACCTTACAATGCTCATTTAAATCCAATAGAACTAATCTGGGCAAAATTAAAAGGACAAGTGGCAGATGAAAATACAACATTCAAAATATGCGATGTAAAGACTCTTGCTAATCTCGCTTTATTAAATATAGACAAAGATTATTGGGCTAAATGTGAAGACCACGTCTTAAAACAGGAAGAGGAATATTGGAAAAATGATGGTTTGTGGAATGTTCAACCCCAAACAGTTATTAATCTTTTAGACTCGTCTGATTCAGAATGAAAGTATATAGCCCCCACAATGTTGGCCCCTATATTACCTTAAATTAGTTCAACAAACGGTCCTTTTCAGGACCACACAACTATGAAAATTGGACATACAGGTATACCTTGATATTATCGTCCGTCCTCGAACTGAGAAGACAATAATTCTCCTGGTGTTTTGCCTTATTCAGTTATTTCCCCATTACGGCCACGCCTTTACCTAGTGAAAATTAATCATAGACCAGCAACTACGGTAATTTCTATTATTTAGGGGTTCACAATTTACAATTTTGATAAACATCAAAGAAATTCGCCGCTTTAAGAAAACTGCAGCTGCAAGATATTTGTTAAATATACATTTAAAGGGTCTTTTGCATTCTAATAACATTTGGAAAATTTCAACAGTTTTTAACAAACGGTTACTGAGCAATAGCGTTTTGAAGTTGGGCAAGTGATTTGAAACGAGCTATAAATACGATTAAAAGTGGCAGAATTAAGTCAGTACGAACGAAACAAGGGAGCCGCGATAGCTCAGTGGTTAGTGAACTGGACTACAAAGGACAAAAGGTAGAGTTCGATCCCAATCGACGGCTTCAGGTTCATCCAGCCTTTAATAGGTACATTAATTTTTTTTTTCTGGGAAAGTAAAGCGGCACGGGCGTAATACCGACCACATTACCCCAAATATCATGTGCCGAAGGTCTGTAAATTTATGGTCACTAACACCATATTCCCTATACGGCACTTGGCGTGACGGGGGGTACTTTACATTTTTTTTTTTTAACGAACGAAAGTGGCGGGTGCTGGAGAGTGCCCGACGGGACAATCTCGAGTAGTTAGCAAAAGATGACTACAGTAAGAACTGTGAAGCTCAGATTAACCAAGTGGTCAAGGATGTAGGTCGGGTAAGAGTTGGTGAGGGAAATCGTTGACTCCAGATCCGACTGCCAAACTGGCAGATTGTGTTCAAAATGGTCACAGTGATGGGTATCAAGGCTATGTGACAAAGCCTTCTATTGTATCCATGGAAACAGCTTGTAATCAAGATAACATGGCTGTACTTAGAGTAGTTGAGCCGCGATAGCTCAGTGGTTAGTGAACTGGACTACAAAGGACAAGAGGTAGGGTTCGATACCAACCGACGGGTTCCGGGTTCACCCAGCCTTAAATGGGTACCGGATTTTTTTCTGGTAAAGTAAAGCGGCACGGGTGTAATACCGACCACATTACCCCAAGAATCATGTGCTGAAGGTCTGTAAAAATTATGGTCACTAACACCATATTCCCTATACGCCACTTGGCGTGACGGGTCACTAACACCATATTCCCTATAACGGGACTTCTTTACTTTGTTACCTACTTACAGTAGTTATTTAACAGGTGGATACAGACTGAGATAGTATCATCATCATCTAGTACCATGCCTGCTGGCGTAAGTGATCATGTCTGCTGGCGTAAGTGATCATGTCTCTCCACAACTTTCGATCTGGACAGTTATTTATCATTTCTGTCTCTTGACCTTCTGCCAAGCCATTCTCTTAAACTGTCTGATATCTTTTCATTTTGTACCTCAATTTTCCCTTTTGTCACAATATTTTCCAGCTGTTTCCTTCTCAACACAACACCAAAAAATGATGACTGTTTCTTCCTAATATTGGATATTAGCTCTCTTTTTTCTGTGGCCTTTTTTTTCAGAACGTTTTCATTATTCTTCTTAGCTGTCCTTGGTATTCTCAACATTCTTCTCTAAAACCACAATTCCACAGCCTGAAGTGATAATATAAGTAAAAAAGTAAAGTGCCCCGTCACGCCAAGTGGCGTATCTGGAATATGGTGTTAGTGACCATAAATTTTACAGACCTTCGGCACATGATTTTTGGGGTCATGTGGTCGGTATTACGCCCATGCCGCTTTACTTTCCCAGAAAAACAAATCAGGTACCCATTAAAAGCTGGGTGAACCCGGAAACCGTAGGTTTGAGTGTCTTCATTGCTCATTTTCGTTACTCAAAGTATTTTACGAATTTCTATGTAACTTTTTTATTCTATGAACCAATTTTCTTCATTGCTGTTTATAAAGTTGTCAATGATTCACAACCATATACACACGTTCATAATAATTTGCTTGCCCTTGTTCGCCCGATGACTAAAGGAGTACCTATTTTCGTCATCCGTCCTTAAAAAGGACGTTAAGTGGGCGTGTCTGAGTTGTGCTGTGGTTTGCAGTATAACTGTGATATTTGCGCCTTTCGGCCCAACACATCCGACTTCAGCACATTTTTGAGTACCGAGTTGTCTTCACTCTTCGGTTCCTACTCGCGTGGCCAGACTAGACAGGTTAGTCTGTTATTGGAGGCAACTAGATAGGTGGAGCAGGGTCTGGATGGTTCTGGCTCATCGATCCTGGCGCGAGCCATCAGCTGTGGGTCGCTGACAACTTTCAGCTGTGCTGCTGTGAGGCGCGCCTTCGCCTCCCCTCAGTAAAATAAATGTTACTGCACTGCTGGTATTGTGCCACAAGTTCTTCATAGTATTCACCGTCACACTGAGTACAAATATGAAAGTTATTGAACACGAGTTATAAATGTTCGAAATAACAAGCGCCATTTTCTGGGCTCAAGAATTACAAATTTGCTGCACCAAAGAGGCATCATCGTAAGGCACCGAGCACATTTATTATATCTTTCCTTCCAGGAAAATGGGAATTGTGCAATACGAGGAAATGAGAAAGCAGATCAGTTGGCAAAGGAAGGTTCAACAGGCACACAACTAGATGCATCAGTTACATACCACCATAAAAAAAAAAACAGATAATAAAATCAATCAGAGCCCCACAAGCCCCAAATCAGGATGCCTTTCGTAATATGAATAGATATAAACAAGTTATCATTATACGCCTCAGAACAGGACACCATCGACTCCATAGTCACATGTATACAAAATTCAAGATCGGCACATCAACTACTTGTACATGTGGACTGTTAAACACGTACTTCAAGACTGCACTGAATATAGTAGACTGAGGAAAATCCATTGGCCCATAAATTCAACACTACAGACATAACTATATGGGCCACTGCAAGAATTACAAAAGACAGTAACATTTATACAGAAAACGACATTGCAGATATAGACAATACTTCAGGCGAACGAAAGATAGATACATAGATCTTTTCATCAGTGTACAGTAAGCTAATTATAATTAGCAGTTTATCAAAATAAATGTTGGAGGCTGCTGCCCTTATTACCACGAGGTGCTTACATTTAGCTACAGTCGCACGTCATCTGATCTGATGGATAGTCACGGATAGCTGTTGTAAATAATATTTAATTAGCAATACTTTGTATGCTCCGAGTGTTAGGGATTAATTTATGAAACCGAGGTAGTGGCGAGGGCAAAATTATGACCAAAAAATATGAACCCAGCATACAAAGAACAAGTTTTGCTCATATGACAACGACAAGTGTTACTGAGCGGCAGGTTTCATCAACTGATCAGTAAAACCCGAAATAATTAATGCTGTCTTTGAACATTGAGCCGTGATAGTTCAGTGGTTAGTGAATTTGACTACAAAGGACAAGGGGCAAGGTTCGATCCCAACCGACGGCTTCCAGGTTCACTCAGCCTTAAAAGCGTACCGGATTTTTTTCTTGGAAAGTAAAGCAGCACGGGCGTAATACCGACCACATTACCCCAAAATCATGTGTTGACGGTCTGTATAATGGTCACCACTAACACCATATTCTCTACACGCCACGTGGCGTGGCACTTTAACCTTTTTTTTTTTTATTAAACTATCTTTGAACGACTATGGAAGGACTATTTAAACGACTATGGAAGGACTATTTAAACGACTATGGAAGGACTATTTAAACGACTATGGAAGGACTATTTGAACGACCATGGAAGGACTATTTGAACGACCATGGAAGGACTATTTGAACGACCATGGAAAGACTATTTGAACGACTATGGAAGGACTATTTAAACGACTATGGAAGGACCATTTAAACGACTATGGAAGGACTATTTAACCGACTATGGAAGGACTATTTGAACGACCATGGAAGGACTATTTGAACGACCATGGAAGGACTATTTAAACGACTACAGGCGATCACATTCAAAGAAAAGAAGACCGGTATCAAGGCCATTCAAAAGACAACAATTAAACACAATTATCAATAACTCGAGCGAAGAGAACAGGTAGTCCTGTTTTGCCTTAGAGCGGGACACATTAGCAGAATTGCTACATATTTGGTCAATAACGGATTGAGCCAGAAATATTTACATCGACGCTCACCTGTTTGGGGGGACCCTGATGAGCTCCCAAGTATCATCATCATCAAGTGCCGTATCCCCATCGAAAGTTGGCTACCATGGAGCGCCATTCCGCTCTGTCTCTTCCTTTGATAGTGCATGTTGCCACAGGCTGACTTGTCCATCTTTTAATGTTACTTGTCAACATTTGTATTGGCCTGTCTCTGCCTCTTTTACCTTGTATCTTCCCTTCTAAGATTACTTTTAGTAGGCTGCTGTGTCTTTTAACATGCCTCAAAAATAGCATTTGTCTTATTTCAATGGTCTTTAATAGTTCTCTTTTAATTTATAGTTGTTTTAAAACTTCATAGTTTGTTTCCTTTCCATCTAATTCTTCCTATTCGTCTATAAATCCACATTTCAAATGCTTCAATTTCTCAAGTATAGCACAATATAATTTCAGATAACCGAATGTCTCTGTTAAACGTTATTATATAGACAACAGACTGGAACAAAGCGAACAAACCCAAGCTGGTGTCTGAAATATACACACAAGTGGAATAACGAAGCGATTTTCTGACACTCAAAAGCGGTAGTCCGAACAATTTGAGAACCACTGTGGGACTCGGAGAATGTCCAAATATTGTGAGAACCATTCACATAAAACGTGATTGTCTATCAGCACGGAAGAGTTAAAGCTCTCTCAAGCCTTCTGATCACTGCTGGATACTAATTAACGTTCCGTTGATGACGCCATTAGTGATAATTAATTAAATTCAAATACGTGGCTATGAAGATAACCAGATTTTACAAATCGATAACTTATGCCGTAGATAGGAAGAAAAAGAAAACATCATGGATAGAGATAAACTCGATAACAGTTGATACAACACAGAGCCCAGAGTAGACTGCCTTTGTGTGTGAACATTGTTAAAATACAAGGAAAGAAATTAATATTCGGCTCGACCACGGGTTTTCACAATCCTGCTGATCTAACCTGCACAGTCTGTTAGTGAACACACGCACGTACGCACGCACACACACACACACACATATATATATATATATATATGAGGATCGCGTTGCCGTGCGACGAATCCACTGTTTCGCTAGCCGAAACTCGCGGTAGACAAAAAGGATTTTTTCTATTGGGGATGAAATAAAAATCCTGAGTCTCACACGTTGTGGCGACTACTCTGACCAAGCGGCCTTTATCCTCTCGTCCTGTGTCGTGAGCGCCCCCCCCCCCCCCAATATATTATTATTATATTTATTTGGGAGCCGAGCTATCTCAGTGGTTAGTGAACTAGACTACAAAGGACAAGAGGTAGGGTTCGATTCCAATAGACGGCTCCGGATTCACCCAGTAGATTTCCGTATTCCGGTAGAGACAACTGATTTTTATTTTTCAACCGGTGACCAAACTCAATACCTGTACACTGCATGGCGGCTGCATAGAGCAAAATGCATTTAATTTCAGTCCGCCAGTTAATCCCATTACCCTTTCACCCAAGTCACGATAGAACTCAGAAATCAGATTACGTCCAATGGTAGCCCCGAATAAAGACTGACTAGTATGTTCAAAGCTCAGGCCAAAAGAGCATTTCAGAACATGAAAAATATATTATGCAACAAATCTATGTCAATAAAAATGAGAAAAAGAGTTCATCGGTGCTATATAGAACCAATTCTGACCTATGGAAGCGAATCATGGACAGTAGACAAACAAATGAAAAGACGATTAGAGGCCACAGAGATGGGATTTCTCAGAAGAATGTTGAAAGTTCCCTGGACAGCTAAAAAGACCAATGAGAAAGTTCTCAGAGGTCAACACAAAAAGGGAGCTCTTAAAAAACACCAGAAAGAAGCAATCAACATTTTTCGGGCACATCATGAGAAGAGGAAAGTTGGAATACTTGATTACAACTGGCAAAATAAAAGGAAAGAGAGATCGAGGACGACAAAGAGAGAAAATACTGGATAGCTTGGTGCTATGGCATGGAAAACAGTCAACAACAGAACTGATACGATGCACTGTAGATAGAAGATTGTGGAGGGACATGATCACCTACGCCAACCGGTATGGCACATGATGATGATGAGAATGTTCAAAATAATAAAAAATGAAGAGGAAAGGCAAACACGTACCCACTAATAAAATTAAAGCCGGATATCTATCTATCTTTCGTTCGCCTGAAGTATTGTCTATATCTGCAATGTCGTTTCCTGTATAAATTTTACTGTGTTTTGTAATTCTTGCAGTGGCCCATATAGTTTTGTCTGTAGTGTTGTATCTATGGGCCAATGGATTTTCCTCAGTCTACTATATTCAGTGCAGTCTTGAAGTATGTGTTCAGCAGTCTGGGGTGCCTGTCCACATGTACAAGTAGTTGATGTGCCGATCTTGAATTTTGTATACATGTGACTATGGAGTCGATTGTGTCCTGTTCTTAGGCGTATAATGATAACTTGTTCATATCTATTCATATTATGAAAGGCATCCTGATTTGGGGCTTGTGGTCCTCTGATTGATTTGATTATTAGTTTCTTATGATGGTATGTAACTGGTGTATCTAGTTGTGTGCCTGTTGAACCTTCCTTTGCCAACTGATCTGCTTTCTCATTCCCTGGTATTCCACAGTGAGACGGGATCCACTGCAGGGCATGAGTTCAGTCAATAAGGTCTGCAGATGTGGTAATTTTCTGGATTGTAGTGTCTGGAGTACTGATCTTGCATCTGTCAAAACACTACAGGCTGTGGGCTAAGATTACTGTTCAGCAGTTTTTCTATTGCCAACTTTATTGCTTGTATTTCTGCATCATAATTGTGACAATATTTCCGGATATAGCTGGCAGGACTTGAGTTTCATTGCACACGCCAGGCTATCTTCGTCTCCAGATTTCTACTTGAATGCCTCGGGGGAGCCGAAGCGCCCGCGACCTGCTGTCGCAATAGCTGGGTCAGCGCACAGTCAGCTGACGAAGACCTAGCAGTTCTACCTCCTCATGGTCTCTCCTGGTAACAGTCTGCGTCAAAACAGGCTGGCTAACAGAAGCTAGGGAGCCGCGATAGCTCAGTGGTTAGTGAACTGGACTACAAAGGACAAGGGGTAAGGTTTGATTCCAACCGACGGTTTTCGGGTTCACCCAGCCTTAAATGGGTACCGGATTTTTTTCTGGGAAAGTAAAGCAGCACGGGCGTAATACCGGCCACATTACCCCAAAAAATCATGTGCTGAAGGTCTGTAAAATGTATGGCCACTAACACTATATTCCCTATACGCCACTTGGCGTGACGGGGGCTCTTTACATTTTTTAAAAACAGAAGCTAGGATCGCCGTGTTCCCTGTAGTGGTGGCTGTTACTGATATAGAAGACCTTGTATTGCAGTACCTCTGGGCTGGACTAGTAGTTTCCCAGCACAGCCTGGGATAAACGAACTGCAACTTATCCAGTAAGAGCCGGGAATGTCAAGAAAGCCATTACGACATGCCGCATCAAATGAGTTAAAGGGCACCTTGCCCGCATCAACAGGTGGCATTCCGTCAACAGCAACGTGAAAATCACAGCAAAACCTGGCCAACACAACTTTTGAGCCGTTTTACATTTAGACTACACAACAAGAACCATTGTCTTCAACATACTACAACTAGAACCATTGTCTTCAACATACTACAACTAGAACCATCGTCTTCAACATACTACAACCAGAACCATTGTCTTCAACATACTACAACCAGAACCATTGTCTTCAACATACTACAACCAGAACCATTGTCTTCAACATACTACAACTAGAACCATTGTCTTCAACATACTACAACTAGAAACATTGTCTTCAACATACTACAACTAGAACCATTGTCTTCAACATACTACAACTAGAACCATCGTCTTCAACATACTACAACCAGAACCACTGTCTTCAACATACTACAACTAGAACTATTGTCTTCAACATACTACAACCAGAACCATTGTCTTCAACATACCACAACCAGAACCATTGTCTTCAACATACTACAACCAGAACCACTGTCTTCAACATACTACAACTAGAACTATTGTCTTCAACATACTACAACCAGAACCATTGTCTTCAACATACTACAACCAGAACTATTGTCTTCAACATACTATAACTAGAACTATTGTCTTCAACATACTACAACCAGAACCATTGTCTTCAACATACTACAACCAGAACTATTGTCTTCAACATACTACAACCAGAACTATTGTCTTCAACATACTACAACCAGAACCATTGTCTTCAACATACTACAACCAGAACCACTGTCTTCAACATACTACAACCAGAACTATTGTCTTCAACATACTACAACCAGAACCATTGTCTTCAACATACTACAACCAGAACCACTGTCTTCAACATACTACAACTAGAACTATTGTCTTCAACATACTACAACTAGAACTATTGTCTTCAACATACTACAACTAGAACTATTGTCTTCAACATACTACAACCAGAACTATTGTCTTCAACATACTACAACTAGAACTATTGTCTTCAACATACTACAACCAGAACTATTGTCTTCAACATACTACAACCAGAACCATTGTCTTCAACATACTACAACCAGAACCATTGTCTTCAACATACTACAACTAGAACCATTGTCTTCAACATACTACAACCAGAACTATTGTCTTCAACATACTACAACCAGAACCATTGTCTTCAACATACTACAACTAGAACTATTGTCTTGAACATACTACAACCAGAACCATTGTCTTCAACATACTACAACTAGAACTATTGTCTTGAACATACTACAACCAGAACTATTGTCTTCAACATACTACAACCAGAACCATTGTCTTCAACATACTACAACTAGAACTATTGTCTTCAACATACTACAACCAGAACTATTGTCTTCAACATACTACAACCAGAACCATTGTCTTCAACATACTACAACCAGAACCACTGTCTTCAACATACTACAACTAGAACTATTGTCTTCAACATACTACAACTAGAACTATTGTCTTCAACATACTACAACCAGAACCATTGTCTTCAACATACTACAACTAGAACTATTGTCTTCAACATACTACAACTAGAACTATTGTCTTGAACATACTACAACCAGAACTATTGTCTTCAACATACTACAACCAGAACCATTGTCTTCAACATACTACAACTAGAACTATTGTCTTCAACATACTACAACCAGAACTATTGTCTTCAACATACTACAACCAGAACCATTGTCTTCAACATACTACAACTAGAACTATTGTCTTCAACATACTACAACTAGAACTATTGTCTTCAACATACTACAACCAGAACTATTGTCTTCAACATACTACAACCAGAACCATTGTCTTCAACATACTACAACTAGAACTATTGTCTTCAACATACTACAACTAGAACCACTGTCTTCAACATACTACAACTAGAACTATTGTCTTCAACATACTACAACTAGAACTATTGTCTTCAACATACTACAACCAGAACTATTGTCTTCAACATACTACAACCAGAACCATTGTCTTCAACATACTACAACTAGAACCATTGTCTTCAACATACTACAACTAGAACTATTGTCTTCAACATACTACAACTAGAACTATTGTCTTCAACATACTACAACCAGAACCATTGTCTTCAACATACTACAACTAGAACTATTGTCTTCAACATACTACAACTAGAACCACTGTCTTCAACATACTACAACTAGAACTATTGTCTTCAACATACTACAACCAGAACTATTGTCTTCAACATACTACAACTAGAACTATTGTCTTCAACATACTACAACTAGAACTATTGTCTTCAACATACTACAACTAGAACTATTGTCTTCAACATACTACAACTAGAACCACTGTCTTCAACATACTACAACTAGAACTATTGTCTTCAACATACTACAACTAGAACTATTGTCTTCAACATACTACAACTAGAACTATTGTCTTCAACATACTACAACTAGAACTATTGTCTTCAACATACTACAACTAGAACTATTGTCTTCAACATACTACAACTAGAACTATTGTCTTCAACATACTACAACTAGAACCACTGTCTTCAACATACTACAACTAGAACTATTGTCTTCAACATACTACAACTAGAACTATTGTCTTCAACATACTACAACTAGAACTATTGTCTTCAACATACTACAACCAGAACCATTGTCTTCAACATACTACAACTAGAACCATTGTCTTCAACATACTACAACTAGAACTATTGTCTTCAACATACTACAACTAGAACTATTGTCTTCAACATACTACAACTAGAACTATTGTCTTCAACATACTACAACTAGAACCATTGTCTTCAACATACTACAACCAGAACCATTGTCTTCAACATACTACAACTAGAACTATTGTCTTCAACATACTACAACTAGAACTATTGTCTTCAACATACTACAACCAGAACCACTGTCTTCAACATACTACAACTAGAACTATTGTCTTCAACATACTACAACTAGAACTATTGTCTTCAACATACTACAACCAGAACCACTGTCTTCAACATACTACAACCAGAACCACTGTCTTCAACATACTACAACTAGAACTATTGTCTTCAACATACTACAACCAGAACTATTGTCTTCAACATACTACAACCAGAACCATTGTCTTCAACATACTACAACCAGAACCATTGTCTTCAACATACTACAACCAGAACTATTGTCTTCAACATACTACAACTAGAACCATTGTCTTCAACATACTACAACCAGAACTATTGTCTTCAACATACTACAACCAGAACTATTGTCTTCAACATACTACAACCAGAACCATTGTCTTCAACATACTACAACCAGAACTATTGTCTTCAACATACTACAACTAGAACCATTGTCTTCAACATACTACAACCAGAACCATTGTCTTCAACATACTACAACTAGAACTATTGTCTTCAACATACTACAACTAGAACTATTGTCTTCAACATACTACAACCAGAACCACTGTCTTCAACATACTACAACCAGAACCATTGTCTTCAACATACTACAACCAGAACCACTGTCTTCAACATACTACAACCAGAACCATTGTCTTCAACAAACTACAACCAGAACCATTGTCTTCAACATACTACAACCAGAACCATTGTCTTCAACATACTACAACCAGAACCACTGTCTTCAACATACTACAACTAGAACTATTGTCTTCAACATACTACAACCAGAACCATCGTCTTCAACATACTACAACCAGAACCACTGTCTTCAACATACTACAACTAGAACTATTGTCTTCAACATACTACAACCAGAACCACTGTCTTCAACATACTACAACTAGAACTATTGTCTTCAACATACTACAACCAGAACCATCGTCTTCAACATACTACAACCAGAACCATCGTCTTCAACATACTACAACTAGAACTATTGTCTTCAACATACTACAACCAGAACCACTGTCTTCAACATACTACAACTAGAACCATTGTCTTCAACATACTACAACTAGAACTATTGTCTTCAACATACTACAACTAGAACTATTGTCTTCAACATACTACAACTAGAACTATTGTCTTCAACATACTACAACTAGAACTATTGTCTTCAACATACTACAACCAGAACCATTGTCTTCAACATACTACAACTAGAACCATCGTCTTCAACATACTACAACCAGAACCATTGTCTTCAACATACTACAACCAGAACCATTGTCTTCAACATACTACAACCAGAACCATTGTCTTCAACATACTACAACTAGAACCATTGTCTTCAACATACTACAACTAGAAACATTGTCTTCAACATACTACAACTAGAACCATTGTCTTCAACATACTACAACTAGAACCATCGTCTTCAACATACTACAACCAGAACCACTGTCTTCAACATACTACAACTAGAACTATTGTCTTCAACATACTACAACCAGAACCATTGTCTTCAACATACCACAACCAGAACCATTGTCTTCAACATACTACAACCAGAACCACTGTCTTCAACATACTGCAACTAGAACTATTGTCTTCAACATACTACAACCAGAACCATTGTCTTCAACATACTACAACCAGAACTATTGTCTTCAACATACTACAACTAGAACTATTGTCTTCAACATACTACAACCAGAACCATTGTCTTCAACATACTACAACCAGAACTATTGTCTTCAACATACTACAACCAGAACTATTGTCT
Source organism: Megaustenia siamemsis (assembly GCA_032433765.1). Lineage (NCBI taxonomy): Eukaryota > Metazoa > Mollusca > Gastropoda > Stylommatophora > Ariophantidae > Megaustenia > Megaustenia siamemsis. The sequence goes on along the minus strand of JAVIAB010000050.1, from coordinate 21,469,816 downwards.
TCAACATACTACAACCAGAACCATTGTCTTCAACATACTACAACCAGAACCACTGTCTTCAACATACTACAACCAGAACTATTGTCTTCAACATACTACAACCAGAACCATTGTCTTCAACATACTACAACCAGAACCACTGTCTTCAACATACTACAACTAGAACTATTGTCTTCAACATACTACAACTAGAACTATTGTCTTCAACATACTACAACTAGAACTATTGTCTTCAACATACTACAACCAGAACCATTGTCTTCAACATACTACAACCAGAACCATTGTCTTCAACATACTACAACTAGAACCATTGTCTTCAACATACTACAACCAGAACTATTGTCTTCAACATACTACAACCAGAACCATTGTCTTCAACATACTACAACTAGAACTATTGTCTTCAACATACTACAACTAGAACTATTGTCTTGAACATACTACAACCAGAACTATTGTCTTCAACATACTACAACCAGAACCATTGTCTTCAACATACTACAACTAGAACTATTGTCTTCAACATACTACAACCAGAACTATTGTCTTCAACATACTACAACCAGAACCATTGTCTTCAACATACTACAACCAGAACCACTGTCTTCAACATACTACAACTAGAACTATTGTCTTCAACATACTACAACTAGAACTATTGTCTTCAACATACTACAACCAGAACCATTGTCTTCAACATACTACAACTAGAACTATTGTCTTCAACATACTACAACTAGAACTATTGTCTTCAACATACTACAACCAGAACTATTGTCTTCAACATACTACAACCAGAACCATTGTCTTCAACATACTACAACTAGAACTATTGTCTTCAACATACTACAACCAGAACTATTGTCTTCAACATACTACAACCAGAACCATTGTCTTCAACATACTACAACTAGAACTATTGTCTTCAACATACTACAACTAGAACTATTGTCTTCAACATACTACAACCAGAACTATTGTCTTCAACATACTACAACCAGAACCATTGTCTTCAACATACTACAACTAGAACTATTGTCTTCAACATACTACAACTAGAACTATTGTCTTCAACATACTACAACTAGAACTATTGTCTTCAACATACTACAACTAGAACTATTGTCTTCAACATACTACAACTAGAACCATTGTCTTCAACATACTACAACCAGAACCATTGTCTTCAACATACTACAACTAGAACTATTGTCTTCAACATACTACAACTAGAACTATTGTCTTCAACATACTACAACCAGAACCACTGTCTTCAACATACTACAACTAGAACTATTGTCTTCAACATACTACAACTAGAACTATTGTCTTCAACATACTACAACCAGAACCACTGTCTTCAACATACTACAACCAGAACCACTGTCTTCAACATACTACAACTAGAACTATTGTCTTCAACATACTACAACCAGAACTATTGTCTTCAACATACTACAACCAGAACCATTGTCTTCAACATACTACAACCAGAACCATTGTCTTCAACATACTACAACCAGAACTATTGTCTTCAACATACTACAACTAGAACCATTGTCTTCAACATACTACAACCAGAACTATTGTCTTCAACATACTACAACCAGAACTATTGTCTTCAACATACTACAACCAGAACCATTGTCTTCAACATACTACAACCAGAACTATTGTCTTCAACATACTACAACTAGAACCATTGTCTTCAACATACTACAACCAGAACCATTGTCTTCAACATACTACAACTAGAACTATTGTCTTCAACATACTACAACTAGAACTATTGTCTTCAACATACTACAACCAGAACCACTGTCTTCAACATACTACAACCAGAACCATTGTCTTCAACATACTACAACCAGAACCACTGTCTTCAACATACTACAACCAGAACCATTGTCTTCAACAAACTACAACCAGAACCATTGTCTTCAACATACTACAACCAGAACCATTGTCTTCAACATACTACAACCAGAACCACTGTCTTCAACATACTACAACTAGAACTATTGTCTTCAACATACTACAACCAGAACCATCGTCTTCAACATACTACAACCAGAACCACTGTCTTCAACATACTACAACTAGAACTATTGTCTTCAACATACTACAACCAGAACCACTGTCTTCAACATACTACAACTAGAACTATTGTCTTCAACATACTACAACCAGAACCATCGTCTTCAACATACTACAACCAGAACCATCGTCTTCAACATACTACAACTAGAACTATTGTCTTCAACATACTACAACCAGAACCACTGTCTTCAACATACTACAACTAGAACATTGTCTTCAACATACTACAACTAGAACTATTGTCTTCAACATACTACAACCAGAACCACTGTCTTCAACATACTACAACCAGAACCACTGTCTTCAACATACTACAACCAGAACCACTGTCTTCAACATACTACAACCAGAACTATTGTCTTCAACATACTACAACCAGAACCACTGTCTTCAACATACTACAACTAGAACTATTGTCTTCAACATACTACAACTAGAACTATTGTCTTCAACATACTACAACTAGAACTATTGTCTTCAACATACTACAACCAGAACCATTGTCTTCAACATACCACAACCAGAACCATTGTCTTCAACATACTACAACCAGAACCATTGTCTTCAACATACTACAACCAGAACTATTGTCTTCAACATACTACAACCAGAACCACTGTCTTCAACATACTACAACCAGAACCACTGTCTTCAACATACTACAACTAGAACTATTGTCTTCAACATACTACAACCAGAACTATTGTCTTCAACATACTACAACCAGAACCATTGTCTTCAACATACTACAACCAGAACCATTGTCTTCAACATACTACAACCAGAACTATTGTCTTCAACATACTACAACTAGAACCATTGTCTTCAACATACTACAACCAGAACTATTGTCTTCAACATACTACAACCAGAACTATTGTCTTCAACATACTACAACCAGAACCATTGTCTTCAACATACTACAACCAGAACTATTGTCTTCACATACTACAACTAGAACCATTGTCTTCAACATACTACAACCAGAACCATTGTCTTCAACATACTACAACTAGAACTATTGTCTTCAACATACTACAACTAGAACTATTGTCTTCAACATACTACAACCAGAACCACTGTCTTCAACATACTACAACCAGAACCATTGTCTTCAACATACTACAACCAGAACCACTGTCTTCAACATACTACAACCAGAACCATTGTCTTCAACAAACTACAACCAGAACCATTGTCTTCAACATACTACAACCAGAACCATTGTCTTCAACATACTACAACCAGAACCACTGTCTTCAACATACTACAACTAGAACTATTGTCTTCACATACTACAACCAGAACCATCGTCTTCAACATACTACAACCAGAACCACTGTCTTCAACATACTACAACTAGAACTATTGTCTTCAACATACTACAACCAGAACCACTGTCTTCAACATACTACAACTAGAACTATTGTCTTCAACATACTACAACCAGAACCATCGTCTTCAACATACTACAACCAGAACCATCGTCTTCAACATACTACAACTAGAACTATTGTCTTCAACATACTACAACCAGAACCACTGTCTTCAACATACTACAACTAGAACCATTGTCTTCAACATACTACAACTAGAACTATTGTCTTCAACATACTACAACTAGAACTATTGTCTTCAACATACTACAACCAGAACTATTGTCTTCAACATACTACAACCAGAACCATTGTCTTCAACATACTACAACCAGAACCATTGTCTTCAACATACTACAACCAGAACTATTGTCTTCAACATACTACAACTAGAACCATTGTCTTCAACATACTACAACCAGAACTATTGTCTTCAACATACTACAACCAGAACTATTGTCTTCAACATACTACAACCAGAACCATTGTCTTCAACATACTACAACCAGAACTATTGTCTTCAACATACTACAACTAGAACCATTGTCTTCAACATACTACAACCAGAACCATTGTCTTCAACATACTACAACTAGAACTATTGTCTTCAACATACTACAACTAGAACTATTGTCTTCAACATACTACAACCAGAACCACTGTCTTCAACATACTACAACCAGAACCATTGTCTTCAACATACTACAACCAGAACCACTGTCTTCAACATACTACAACCAGAACCATTGTCTTCAACAAACTACAACCAGAACCATTGTCTTCAACATACTACAACCAGAACCATTGTCTTCAACATACTACAACCAGAACCACTGTCTTCAACATACTACAACTAGAACTATTGTCTTCAACATACTACAACCAGAACCATCGTCTTCAACATACTACAACCAGAACCACTGTCTTCAACATACTACAACTAGAACTATTGTCTTCAACATACTACAACCAGAACCACTGTCTTCAACATACTACAACAAAAACTATTGTCTTCAACATACTACAACCAGAACCATCGTCTTCAACATACTACAACCAGAACCACTGTCTTCAACATACTACAACCAGAACCATTGTCTTCAACAAACTACAACCAGAACCATTGTCTTCAACATACTACAACCAGAACCATTGTCTTCAACATACTACAACCAGAACCACTGTCTTCAACATACTACAACTAGAACTATTGTCTTCAACATACTACAACCAGAACCATCGTCTTCAACATACTACAACCAGAACCACTGTCTTCAACATACTACAACTAGAACTATTGTCTTCAACATACTACAACCAGAACCACTGTCTTCAACATACTACAACTAGAACTATTGTCTTCAACATACTACAACCAGAACCATCGTCTTCAACATACTACAACCAGAACCATCGTCTTCAACATACTACAACTAGAACTATTGTCTTCAACATACTACAACCAGAACCACTGTCTTCAACATACTACAACCAGAACCATTGTCTTCAACATACTACAACCAGAACCATTGTCTTCAACATACTACAACCAGAACTATTGTCTTCAACATACTACAACCAGAACCACTGTCTTCAACATACTACAACCAGAACCATTGTCTTCAACATACTACAACCAGAACTATTGTCTTCAACATACTACAACCAGAACCATTGTCTTCAACATACTACAACCAGAACCATTGTCTTCAACATACTACAACCAGAACCATTGTCTTCAACATACTACAACCAGAACCATTGTCTTCAACATACTACAACTAGAACCATTGTCTTCAACATACTACAACCAGAACCATTGTCTTCAACATACTACAACTAGAACCTTTGTCTTCAACATACTACAACCAGAACCATTGTCTTCAACATACTACAACCAGAACTATTGTCTTCAACATACTACAACCAGAACTATTGTCTTCAACATACTACAACTAGAACCATTGTCTTCAACATACTACAACTAGAACCATTGTCTTCAACATACTACAACTAGAACCATTGTCTTCAACATACTACAACTAGAACCATTGTCTTCAACATACTACAACCAGAACCATTGTCTTCAACATACTACAACTAGAACTATTGTCTTCAACATACTACAACTAGAACTATTGTCTTCAACATACTACAACTAGAACCATTGTCTTCAACATACTACAACTAGAACTATTGTCTTCAACATACTACAACTAGAACCATTGTCTTCAACATACTACAACTAGAACTATTGTCTTCAACATACTACAACTAGAACCATTGTCTTCAACATACTACAACTAGAACTATTGTCTTCAACATACTACAACTAGAACTATTGTCTTCAACATACTACAACTAGAACCATTGTCTTCAACATACTACAACTAGAACTATTGTCTTCAACATACTACAACTAGAACTATTGTCTTCAACATACTACAACTAGAACCATTGTCTTCAACATACTACAACTAGAACTATTGTCTTCAACATACTACAACTAGAACCATTGTCTTCAACATACTACAACTAGAACCATTGTCTTCAACATACTACAACTAGAACTATTGTCTTCAACATACTACAACCAACCATTGTCTTCAACATACTACAACTAGAACTATTGTCTTCAACATACTACAACCAGAACCATTGTCTTCAACATACTACAACTAGAACTATTGTCTTCAACATACTACAACTAGAACCATTGTCTTCAACATACTACAACTAGAACTATTGTCTTCAACATACTACAACCAGAACCATTGTCTTCAACATACTACAACTAGAACCATTGTCTTCAACATACTACAACTAGAACCATTGTCTTCAACATACTACAACTAGAACTATCATCTACAACAGGGATGGACAACCTAATGGGTAGTAATATAGATAGATAGATAGATAGATAGATAGATAGATAGATAGATAGATAGATAGATAGATAGATAGATAGATAGATAGATAGATAGATAGATAGATAGATAGATAGATAGATAGATAGATAGATAGATAGATAGATAGATAGATAGATAGATAAAGAGGGACGAACAGAAAATGATACCAAAATAAAGATATTAAAAGCAAGAGGAGCTTTTGTTGCACTGGGAAACATACGGAAGTCCAAAGAAATTAGGTTAAATACAAAATAAAAATGTTCAACTCCAATATTAAGTCAGTCTTATTATATGGCTGTGAAACATGGAGAGCAACAAAATTGACAATCACGAAGATACAGACTTTTATTAATGGATTCTTACGCAGAATAAAAAAGATGGAAATTGCAGGACAAAATCACTAACATAGAATTATGGAAATGTACCAGTCAATACCAGTGGATAAAGAGATACAGCGAAGACGATGGTGCTGGATAGGACGCACACCGCGGAAACCAACTGAGAGTATAACACAACATACCTTTTTTTTTAATCCCCAGGGGAAAAGACAAAGAGGAAGACCAAGGAATTCTTGCAGAAGACAGATAGAAACAGAGATGACGATGATGGGGAAGACATGGAATGATCTTAAAAGAATGGCAAGAAACAGAACGTCTTGGAAAGTGTTTGTTGAAAACCTATGCTCCACAGGGAGCTGAAAGGTAGAAGAAAAAGACAACAAGAGCCATCGTCTTCTACATACTACAACCAGAACTATCATCTACAACACGGATGGACAACCTTTTAACTTCTGCGGCCAGATCAGATAACTATGAAGACACCGAGGGCCAGATACCTATTGAAACATTGATATAAATGGCATTCACAAGCGATTGTAATGTAAACATTTCAGGGAATGGAGTGTATGCTAATGTTCATATCAAGCACAAGGCCCAGACAAAATAGTTTGACAGTCAGGTTCTGGTCCGCGGGCCGCAGGTTGCCCACCTCTGATCTACAGTAAGCCATACCCAGAACCATCATATTTTCTTTAAGACACACCACATTTAGAATCATTACCCCATCTATAACCAACATCGCATCTAGAACCATTACCCTATATATAACCATCATCCCATCTAGAACCATTACCCCATCCATAACCATCACCTCATTTATAACCAACATCCCATCTAGAACCATTACCCTATCTAGAACCATTACCCCATCTATAACCATCACCTCATCTATAACCAACATCCCATCTAGAACCATTACCCTATCTAGAAACATTACCTTATCTATAACCATCATCCCATCTAGAACCATTACCCTATCTATAACCATCATCCCATCTAGAACCATTACCCTATCTACAACCATTACCCCATCTATAACCATCACCTCATCTATAACCATCATCCCATCTAGAACCATTACCCTATCTAGAACAATTACCCCATCTATAACCGTCATCCCATCTAGAATCATCACCATATCTAGAATCATTACCCCATCTATAACCATCATCCCATCTAGAACCATCACCATATCTAGAATCATTACCCCAACTATAACCATCATCCCATCTAGAACCATTACCCTATCTATAACCATCACCCCATCTAGAACCATCACCCCATCTAGAACCATTACCCCATCTAGAACCATCACCCCATCTAGAACCATTACCCCATCTAGAACCATCACCCCATCTAGAATCATCACCCCATCTAGAACCATCACCCCATCTAGAACCATCACCCCATCTAGAACTATTACCCTATCTAGAATCATCACCCCATCTAGAATCATCACCCCATCTAGAACTATTACCCTATCTAGAATCATCACCCCATCTAGAATCATCACCCCATCTAGAACTATTACCCTATCTAGAATCATCACCCCATCTAGAACCATCACCCCATCTAGAACTATTACCCTATCTAGAATCATCACCCCATCTAGAACCATCACCCATCTAGAACCATCACCCCATCTAGAACTATTACCCTATCTAGAATCATCACCCCATCTAGAACCATCACCCCATCTAGAACCATCACCCCATCTAGAACCATCACCCCATCTAGAACTATCACCCCATCTAGAACCATCACCCCATCTAGAACTATTACCCTATCTAGAACTATCACCCCATCTAGAACCATCACCCCATCTAGAACCATCACCCCATCTAGAACTATTACCCTATCTAGAATCATCACCCCATCTAGAACCATCACCCCATCTAGAACCATCACCCCATCTAGAACTATTACCCTATCTAGAACCATCACCCCATCTAGAACCATCACCCCATCTAGAACCATCACCCCATCTAGAACTATTACCCTATCTAGACCCCATACTTCAATTCCCACATCTACAACAGACAGTTCGTTACTCCTAACTTGAGCCTACACTTATTGATTACAGTAGCCCCTCAACCTCTTTACTCCTCACAAGTGCCCATTTATAAAAGTTCGGGTATTTGTTGCCCTGGGCGTTGAGTAGCCAAAATTGAGCTCCCATTGATTTATTCGATTTGAAATTAAGGGGCTCCAGTTTCCCAATCTAATGACTGCTCGCTTTGCCCTTCGTATTCTTATATGTATGTCATCATTTCAGCTCTTCTTTCTATAACCATATTGTCGCGATGGTAACAAATGGTTACCAGTTGTACCATCTGTACTACTATAGATCCCTTCGGAGACATAGAAAGTAGAGACAGACAGACAGACAGACAGAGAGAGACAGAGACATAGAGAGAGAGACATAGAGAGAGAGACATAGAGAGAGACAGACAGAGAGAGAGACGGACAGAGAGAGAGAGACAGAGAGAGAGAGAGGCAGACAGAGAGAGAGACATAGAGAGAGAGAGACATAGAGACAGACAGACAGACAGAGAGAGAGACAGAGACATAGAGACAGACATAGAGAGAGAGACAGAGAGAGAGACAGAGAGAGAGACATAGAGAGAGACAGACAGAGAGAGAGAGACAGACAGAGAGAGAGGCAGACACAGAGAGAGAGGCAGACAGAGAGAGAGAGACAGACAGAGAGAACGAGACAGAGAGAGAGAGAGAGAGAAATAGAGAGGAGTGAACTGGAAAAATTCTGACTTAGGTGTCAATTCTGAAGAAAGACAAAATGACCTGATATATTGAAGCAAAATGACCTGACATATTGAAGCAAAAATGACCTGATATATTGAGGCAAAAATGACCTGATATATTGAAGCAAAAATGACCTGATATATTGAAGCAAAAATGACCTGATATATTGAAGCAAAAATGACCTGATATATTGAAGCAAAATGACCTGATATACTGAGGCAAAAATGACCTGATATATTGAAGCAAAAATGACCTGATATATTGAAGCAAAAATGACCTGATATATTGAGGCAAAAATGAACTGATACATTGAGGCAAAAATGAACTGATATATTGAAGCAAAAATGAACTGATATATTGAAGCAAAATGAACTGATATATTGAGGCAAAAATGAACTGATATATTGAGGCAAAATGACCTGATATATTGAAGCAAAAATGAACTGATATATTGAAGCAAAAATGACCTGATATATTAAAGCAAAAATGAACTGATATATTGAGGCAAAAATGAACTGATATATTGAGGTAAAAATGAACTGATATATTGAAGCAAAAATGACCTGATATATTGAGGCAAAAATGAACTGATATATTGAGGCAAAAATGAACTGATATATTGAAGCAAAAATGAACTGATATATTGAGGCAAAAATGACCTGATATATTTAAGCAAAAATGACCTGATATATTGAAGCAAAAATGAACTGATATATTTAAGCAAAAATGACCTGATATATTAAAGCAAAAATGAACTGATATATTTAAGCAAACATGACCTGATATATTAAAGCAAAAATGAACTGATATATTGAGGCAAAAATGAACTGATATATTGAGGCAAAATGAACTGATATATTGAGGCAAAAATGAACTGATATATTAAAGCAAAAATGAACTGATATATTGAGGCAAAAATGAACTGATGTATTGATGCAAAAATGAACTGATATATTGAAGCAAAAATGACCTGATATATTGAAGCAAAAATGAACTGATATATTGAGGCAAAAATGAACTGATATATTGAAGCAAAAATGACCTGATATATTGAAGCAAAAATGAACTGATATATTGAGGCAAATATGAAATGATATATTGAAGCAAAATGACCTGATATATTGAGGCAAAAATGAACTGATATATTGAGGCAAAAATGAACTGATATATTGAAGCAAAAATGAACTGATATATTGAGGCAAAAATGACCTGATATATTTAAGCAAAAATGACCTGATATATTGAAGCAAAATGAACTGATATATTTAAGCAAAAATGACCTGATATATTAAAGCAAAAATGAACTGATATATTTAAGCAAACATGACCTGATATATTAAAGCAAAAATGAACTGATATATTGAGGCAAAAATGAACTGATATATTGAGGCAAAAATGAACTGATATATTGAGGCAAAAATGAACTGATATATTAAAGCAAAAATGAACTGATATATTGAGGCAAATATGAACTGATATATTGAGGCAAAAATGAACTGATGTATTGATGCAAAAATGAACTGATATATTGAAGCAAAAATGACCTGATATATTGAAGCAAAAATGAACTGATATATTGAGGCAAAAATGAACTGATATATTGAAGCAAAAATGACCTGATATATTGAAGCAAAAATGAACTGATATATTGAGGCAAATATGAACTGATATATTTAAGCAAAAATGACCTGATATATTGAAGCAAAAATGAACTGATATATTGAGGCAAAATGAACTGATATATTGAGGCAAAAATGAACTGATATATTGAGGCAAAAATGAACTGATATATTGAGGCAAAAATGAACTGATATACTGAGGCAAAAATGAACTGATATAGTGAGGCAAAAATGACCTGATATATTGAAGCAAAAATGAACTGATATAATGAGGCAAAAAATGACCTGATGTATTGATGCAAAAATGAACTGATATATTGAAGCAAAAATGACCTGATATATTGAAGCAAAAATGAACTGATATATTGAGGCAAAAATGAACTGATATATTGAAGCAAAAATGACCTGATATATTGAAGCAAAAATGAACTGATATATTGAGGCAAATATGAACTGATATATTGAAGCAAACATGACCTGATATATTGAGGCAAAAATGAACTGATATATTGAGGCAAAATGAACTGATATATTGAGGCAAAAATGAACTGATATATTAAAGCAAAAATGAACTGATATATTGAGGCAAAAATGAACTGATGTATTGATGCAAAAATGAACTGATATATTGAAGCAAAAATGACCTGATATATTGAAGCAAAAATGAACTGATATATTGAGGCAAAAATGAACTGATATATTGAAGCAAAAATGACCTGATATATTGAAGCAAAAATGAACTGATATATTGAGGCAAATATGAACTGATATATTGAAGCAAAAATGACCTGATATATTGAGGCAAAAATGAACTGATATATTGAGGCAAAAATGAACTGATATATTGAAGCAAAAATGAACTGATATATTGAGGCAAAAATGACCTGATATATTTAGCAAAAATGACCTGATATATTGAAGCAAAAATGAACTGATATATTTAAGCAAAAATGACCTGATATATTAAGCAAAAATGAACTGATATATTTAAGCAAACATGACCTGATATATTAAAGCAAAAATGAACTGATATATTGAGGCAAAAATGAACTGATATATTGAGGCAAAAATGAACTGATATATTGAGGCAAAAATGAACTGATATATTAAAGCAAAAATGAACTGATATATTGAGGCAAAATGAACTGATATATTGAGGCAAAAATGAACTGATGTATTGATGCAAAAATGAACTGATATATTGAAGCAAAAATGACCTGATATATTGAAGCAAAAATGAACTGATATATTGAGGCAAAAATGAACTGATATATTGAAGCAAAAATGACCTGATATATTGAAGCAAAAATGAACTGATATATTGAGGCAAATATGAACTGATATATTTAAGCAAAAATGACCTGATATATTGAAGCAAAAATGAACTGATATATTGAGGCAAAAATGAACTGATATATTGAGGCAAAAATGAACTGATATATTGAGGCAAAAATGAACTGATATATTGAGGCAAAAATGAACTGATATACTGAGGCAAAAATGAACTGATATAGTGAGGCAAAATGACCTGATATATTGAAGCAAAAATGAACTGATATAATGAGGCAAAATGACCTGATATATTGAAGCAAAAATGACCTGATATATTGAGGCAAAAATGAAGTGATATATTTAAGCAAAAATGACCTGATATATTGAAGCAAAAATAAGTGCAATTGTGAATTAAATACCAGTGCAATCAGGCGCTAAAACACAAGTGAAACCATAAAGTAAAATACCAGTGCAATCATGAATTAACATACTAGTGAATCATGAACTAACATTTCACTGTGATCAGGAATTAAAATACCAGTGAAATCGTGAACTAAATGCCAGGGCAATCATGAATTAAAATCTATCTATCGTCCTTTCGAGCTGAAGACGGCACATAGGGCAGAACCAGAATCTCAAAAACAGAAACCTCGCGTGTCAAAATGGCACATATTGCAGAGATCACTGCTCTAAAATCTATGGTTCTGTTTCCATAACAATACTTTTTACAATGACAGCTTGTCAAGCCATCGATCAACCTCCTTAGTCGCCTCTTACGACATGCCTGGAAGGCCTCAGTGTCACTATTCTTTACCTCCCTCATAATGAGGCCCCGGTAACACACGGGGTATGAATTAAAATACTACTATATAATTTTAGATAGCATACGTACCAGTCCCCACTAACGTCGTTAGCTGTAGATATTAAGTTGTGTTTCGACATAATTATTCTAGGTAATATAAGAAGGTAGTTACGAAATAATACGATGCATGGCCGATAGAAGATTGTGGAAGGACATGATCGCCTACGCAACCGGTTGGCACACTTGATGATGATACGTGACAGTTGAAAGAGCATAAGAAAACAAGTAAATGTGCAGTTCTAGCTAAAGTAAAATGTATGGTCCCAGCTTTACGATAGTAAAGGACGATACACAAAACCATTACGACTAAAAAAAAAACAGCTTTCATCAGTAGCACTGAAAACACTAACAGAAGAAATATAGAGAAAAGTAAGGTCTAGCAACAACAGGGCATAGCGACAATAGAGTTAACAGCTGAAAACAGTAAAACAATTTAAAACAGCTAGCAGAAAAGACGACAGAACACAATCAACTTGTGTACACAGCTTTCATTGACCAGGAAAACAGCATGAGACCGAGTAAACAGAGAACAACTGTGGGAGATGCTATCAACATACGGAGTAAGCCAACATTTAACCAACCTAATTAAAAGTCTCTACATCAACAGCAGCTGCAGGGTCGGAACACAGCAGGCTACACGCACAACTTCGAAGTTAGATCAGGTGTAAGACTGGGGTGCGTACTATCCCCCCTACTGTTTATTACATACATGGACTAAATATGCAAGTTAGCCAATCCATCAGAGACAGAGGAGATCAGCGAGCTTTTATTTGAAGACGGTCAGGCACTAATACATGGAAACATAGAAGACCTACAAGATCACTTAAACAGACTCAACAGAGCAGACACAAAATACAACATGAAAATCAGCATCAACAAAACAGAAGTCATGAATATCGCAAAAGAGAAACAGAACATCAGCATAACTATAGACTGCAGACAACTAAAACAAGTAGAGGAATTTAAATACATAGGAAGTATTGTGACAAACGACAATTCACAAACAGCAGCAAATAGACTCAAGATGCAACAAAGCATGTCAAATCATTGGACAGCTATCACAACTAATTGTCCAAAAAGGAAATAATTCTTACGCAGAGGCAAAACGGGCATTCTACAATACAATTTTCATCCTAACGTTGTGCTACCAATGCCAGCCCTGGACCCTAGATGCAAGAACAATAAGAAAAATAATATCTACAGAGATGAAATGTGTTAGACGAATGACAGGAAAAAGCTGATAGATAAGATCAGAAATGAAGAACTGAGAAAAAGCTGTGAATAATCCCAGCCATAGAATATATAAATAAAAACATATAAAATGGTTTGGCCACGTGACAAGGCAGAAAGAGATCAACACAACACAATGAGCCCTCAACAAACGTTGCGAAAATACCAGACGCAAGGGCCGACCACAAAAAAGATGGATTGACGGAATATTGGAAACACTAGGAAACATAACAGCAGAGGCGAACAGAACAGCAAAAGACGGTAACTTCTATCTCCCCTCGATGCTGAAGAGCAATTGAGGAAGGAAAGAAGAAGAAGACAATAGAGTATAGGTACAATAGAGTATAGGTACAATAGAGTATGGCGACAATAGAATAAGTTTTTAAAAAAAAAGAACAAAAGTATCCAAAGATAGAATAAAGCATTTATATGCGTCATCTGATCTTTGGAAAATTAAACACAGAAAAAACGAACACACAAACAAAGTAATAAACAGACAGATTAATAGAATAAAAGATTGGAGATAGGCATATATATATATTATATAGTTATCTTGCAGGGGTGATATAAAGCTAATATGGACGTGGAAAAATGCATATACAATTATATGTAGAAGATTTATAATAAAGAAGATAGTACACAATTACAGATAGATAGATAGATAGATAGATAGATAGATAGATAGATAGATAGATAGATAGATAGATAGATAGATAGATAGATAGATAGATAGATAGATAGATAGATAGATAGATAGATAGATAGATAGATAGATAGATAGATAGATAGATAGATAGATAGATAGATAGATAGATAGATAGATAGATAGATAGATAGATAGATAGATAGATAGATAGAATCCTATATTAAGTTAGCCAAGTAAATTATCATTACTCCACGGATCCATCCTTTGTGGCAACATTCGAACGTGACCAGACTTCTAAATAATTGTTACCACGGACAATATTTGGGAATTATCGGAAGCGAGTAAGACGAGTTTGTCATAAAGGAGAAAGGGAGAGAGAGAGTGTCCATTTTACAGAGTAGGTGGTGAAAATATCATTGCGTAAGCAAGTGGGCGACAACTAATAAAACTAGGAGTGATAAGATGGGTTGGTGATATAACCAAGGGGGAAGTATTAATATGTTGAAATAAGCATAAATAAAAAATATGGCGCGGTACCGCGAGTAAAGCTGTAGAAAATATGAACAAACACTTCTAATGATATTCAACAGCTAAACATGTAATGGGGAAATAAACAGAGGAAGACAATTCACAAAATTGAGGAAGATACTGTGCAATTCATTTTTGGCAATAGAAACAAGAAAAATAGTTCTAAATGCTATGTAGAGCCAGTCCTAACATATGGATGTGAATCATGGACAATAGGACAACAGACAAGAAAATTACTGGAGGCTGTAGTAATGTGGTTCTACAGAAGAATGTTGAGAATACCATGGACAGCTATAAAGAGTAATTAAATCATTCTGGAAGAGGCCAAAGCAGAAAGAGAGCTAATTTCCAATATTAGGAAGAAACAATCATAATTTTTTGACCATGTAACGAGAAGAGAACAACTGAATATATTGTAACAACTGGAAAAATTGAGGGACGAAGAGATAGAGGGAAGCAAAGAGAAAAAATAACAGACAGCTTGAGAGAATGGCTTGGCAGAAGGTCACAACAGAAATGATAAACTGCCGAGATCGAAAGTTGTGGAGAGACATGATCACAGCACAGCAGGCACGGTATTTGATCAAACCTGTATTGAAGCAAACAAAGCGTGACGTTTCGGCCAAGGGCTTCGTGAGAAACAAGACAACAAATAACAACAAAATGAGGTTGGGAGGTCTCAAAGCGGCGGCCCCTGGACAAGATGGCCAAAAAAAATGATGATTGTTTCTTCCTAATATGGAAATTAGCTCTCTTTTTGCTTTGACCTCTTTCAGAACGTGTCATTACTCTTCTTAGCTGTCAATGGTATTCTCAACATTCTTCTGTAGAACCACATTACTACAGCCTCCAGTGATTTTCTTGTCTGTTGTCCTATTGCCCATGATTCGCATCCATTTGTTAAGACTGGATCAACGTAACATTTAAGAACTCTTTTTCTTGTTTCGATTGTCAGAAATGGATTGCAAGTATCTTCCTCAATAATTTTCTTCCTCTTTTTCTCCTCATTACGTTTAGCTGTTGAATATCATTAGAAGTATAGACAAGTTGAGTGCTGTCACCAGAATTGTTTAAAATTTATAGTCAGATTATTTTAAGATCCATAAAGGGCATGCCTGGAATAACAATTGGTGGTCATAATATAAACAATATAAGGTATGCTGATGATACAGTCTTAATCGCTAAGAGTGAAAATGAGTTACAAGAAATGTTGGACATTATAGTGAAAGAAAGCAAAAATAAAGGAATCAGTCTTAATAACAAAAAGACAGAAGTAATGGTTACAACAAAGAAAAAGACATCACCTCTGTGCAAAATAAAGACAAGTGGAACAATATTAAAACAGGTAATGAATTTAAAAATTTGGGAACTTTGTTAACCTCAGACGGAAGATGTACAAAAGAGGTGAGATGCAGAATGGCTCAGGCAAAAGCAGCTTTCCAAAAAATGAGGAAGATACTATGCAATCCATTTTTGACAATAGAAAGAAGAAAAGAGTTCTTAAATGTTACGTAGAGCCAGTCTTACATATGGATGTGAATTATGGACAATAGGACAACAGACAAGAAATCACTGGAGTCTGTAGAAATGTGGTTTTACAGAAGAATGTTGAGAGTACCATGGACAGCTAAGAAGAGTAATGAAGATGTTCTGATTGAGGTCAAAGCAAAAACAGAGCTAATTTCCAATATTAGGAAGAAACAATCATCATTTTTTGGCCATGTAATGAGAAGAGAACAACTGGAATATATTGTAATAACTGGAAAAATTGAGGGACGAAGAGATAGAGGGAAACAAGGAGAAAAAATAACAAGCCCCGTACTTGATGATGATCATTAGAAGTGTTTTGTTCATATTTTCTACAGCTTTATTCGCGGTAACGCGCCATATTTTATATTTATGCTCATCTCAACACATTTCTACCTCCCCCTTGGTTATATCATCAACCCATCTTATCACTCCTAGTTTTATTAGTTATCTTCACCACCTACTCTGTAAAATGAGCTCTCCCTGCCTCGTTATACCTTCCAACCTCCTTTTGTTTTGTGTTGTCTTGTTCCTCCCCTGGTCTCCAGGTATTACAAATTCGAGGCCTAACCCTCTCTGAAGAGGTGGAGAAAAAAACATAAGTGCCGTGTGTATATGCTCACGATAACGAATCTTTGCCAGCTGGAAACGGACAAGAGTTGGCCAAGAATGAACGCTGCCCGACAAGAAGAATAGTCACTAAAAAATGTACCCAAAACGTTAAAGATCTCAACGAAAAAAAACATGACAATGCTCCGAAGGGAGAATATCAGCCTGCACGGGTGGGGGGTGGGGGGGGGGGGGAGAAAGCAAACGCTGCCAGTGAAAAAGGTAGAAAAAAGTGATAAGGAAATATTCAGTCCATCGGGACTTCGCTTGAGATATAGCGATCGCAAACAATGAACAGAAAAAACAGGAATACTTAACTTCGTTACAGAGTTTCTATGTTGATCGGTCTAAGAATAGCGGTCTGTGTGAAATGAGTTAATGGAACAAGATGAGCTGGTAGAATAATGTATTGTAGAGCGATGAGGACAGGTTTATATAACCAAAGAGGAAAGGTGGAGGTGGAGACAGGTTTATATAACCAAAGAGGAAAGGTGGAGATGTGGACAGGGTTTATATACCAAAGAGGAAGGTGGAGGTGGAGACAGGTTTATATAACCAAAGAGGAAAGGTGGAGATGTGGACAGGTTTATATAACCAAAGAGGAAAGGTGAGGTGGAGATGTGGACAGGTTTATATAACCAAAGAGGAAAGGTGGAGGTGGAGACAGGTTTATATAACCAAAGAGGAAAGGTGGAGTGGAGACAGGTTTATATAACCAAAGAGGAAGGTGGAGGTGGAGATGTGGACAGGTTTATATAACCAAAGAGGAAAGGTTGAGGTGGAGATGTGGACAGGTTTATATAACCAAAGAGGAAAGGTGGAGGTGGAGATGTGGACAGATTTATATAACCAAAGAGGAAAGGTGGAGGTGGAGATGTGGACAGGTTTATATAACCAAAGAGGAAAGGTGGAGGTGGAGATGAGGACAGGTTTATATAACCAAAGAGGAAAGGTGGAGATAGAGAACAGGTTTATATAACCAAAGAGGAAAGGTGGAGGTAGAGACAGGTTTATATAACCAAAGAGGAAAGGTGGAGGTGGAGATGAGGACAGGTTTATATACCAAGAGGAAAGGTGGAGGTAGAGACAGGTTTATATAACCAAAGAGGAAAGGTGGAGGTGGAGATGAGGACAGGTTTATATAACCAAAGAGGAAAGGTGGAGGTGGAGATGTGGACAGGTTTATATAACAAAGAGGAAAGGTGGAGGTGGAGATGAGCACAGGTTTATATAACCAAAGAGGAAAGGTGGACGTGGAGATGTGGACAGGTTTATATAACCAAAGAGGAAAGGTGGAGGTGGAGATGAGGACAGGTTTATATAACCAAATAGGAAAGGTGGAGATGAGGACAGGTTTATATAACCAAAGAGGAAAGGTGGAGGTGGA
>JAVIAB010000050.1:21202563-21450547 GCA_032433765.1 Megaustenia siamemsis | reverse complement strand
GGTTGGCGTAGGCGATCATGTCCCTCCACAATCTTCTATCTACAGTGCATGGTATCAGTTCTGTTGTTGACTGTTTTCCATGCCATGACACCAAGCTATCCAGTATTTTCTCTCTTTGTCGTCCGCGATGTCTCTTTCCTTTTATTTTGCCAGTTGTAACCAAGTATTTCAACTTTCCTCTTCTCATGATGTGCCAGAAAAATGTTGATTGCTTCTTTCTGATGTTTTTTAAGAGCTCCCTTTTTGTGTTGGCCTCATTGAGAACTTCCTCATTGGTCTTTTTATCTGCCCAAGGAACTTTCAACATTCTTCTGAGAAATCCCATCTCTGCGGCCTCCATCATCTTCTCATTTGTTTGTCTATTGTCCATGATTCACTTCCATAGGTCAGAAATGGTTCTATATAGCACCGATGAACTCTCTTTCTCATTTTTATTGACATAGATGTATTGCATAAGATATTTATCATTTTCTGAATGCTAAATACCACATTTTATGATACCATATTCTATAATAGCTAGTGACCTACACCATGTTCTATAATAGCTAGTAACCTACACCATATTCTATAATAGCTAGTGACCTACACCATATTCTATAATAGCTAGTGACCTACACCATATTTTATAATAGCTAGTGACCTATACCTTATTTTATAATAGCTAGTGACCTACACCTTATTTTATTAAAGCTAGTGACCTACACCATATTTTATTAAAGCTAGTGACTACACCATATTTTATAATAGCTAGTGACCTACACCTTATTTTATTAAAGCTAGTGACCTACACCATATTTTATAATAACTAGTGACCTACACCTTATTTTATTAAAGCTAGTGACCTACACCATATTTTATAATAACTAGTGACCTACACCTTATTTTATTAAAGCTAGTGACCTACACCATATTTTATAATAGCTAGTGACCTACACCATATTTTATTAAAGCTAGTGACCTACACCACATTTTATAATAGCCAGTGATCTGCATCATATTCTATAATAGCTAGTGACCTACACCATATTCTATAATAGCTAGTGACCTACACCATAATCTATAATAGCTAGTGACCTACATCATATTCTATAATAGCTAGTGACCTATAGGTAACCGCGATAGCTCAGTGGTTAGTGAACTGGACCACAAAGGACAAGAGGTAGGGTTCAGAGAGTGTTAAAGTGAATGTGTGTGAGAGTGTGAGTGAGATGTCTGAGAGAGTGAGATGTCTGAGAGAGTGAGATGTCTGAGAGTGTGAGAAAGAGCGTCTATGTGTAAAAAGAGTATGAAGAGAGTGAATTTGAGTCAGTGAGTGAGTGAGAGAGTATGTGTGAGAGAGAAAGAGGAAGTGAAAGACCCCACCAATTGTAAGAAAATCACAACATAATTATAACAAAGCACAAAAAATTGTTAGAGTTGACAAGTCAATAAAAAAAAAAAAAACAGCAGATTTGAAATGTGAGATCATGGTTGAAATAAAAAAAAAACAACAAAACATATGGATCGCTGCTTGAGTGGGAAGAAAACAAGAGGAAAAATCTATCTGACGCAAATAAGAGAGAAAGAAAGTGAGAGAGAGAATACATAACATATATTTAACGTTATTTCGAGAGAAATTGTGATAGATAATTGCATATCTATCTGTCGCGATCTAGGGAGCGAGAGAATGGTAAAATACAAATGCATATATATTTAACATAATCAAGATAGAGAAAAAATAAATGACTGTTTGATGTTATTAAGAGAGAGAGAGAGAGAGAGAGAGAGAGAGAGAGAGAGAGAGAGAGAGAGAGACTATCATACACAATCTATTTGACGTGAGGAAACGAGAGAGAGCGAAAGAGAGAGAAAGTGAGAGAGCGCGTGAGTCACATGTAATCTATTAGACGTAATTTAGAGATAGAGTCACATAATATCTATTTGACGAACTTAAGAGCGAGAATCACATAATACTATTTGACGAACTTAAGAGTAAGAATCACATAATATCTATTTGACGAACTTAAGAGCAATAATCACATAATATCTATTTGACGAACTTAAAAGTAAGAATCACATAATATCTAGTTGACGAATTTAAGAGTGAGAATCACATAATATCTTTTGACGAACTTAAGAGTAAGAATCACATAATATCTAGTTGACGAACTTAGAGCAATAATCACATAATATCTATTTGACGAACTTAAGAGCAATAATCACATAATATCTAATTGACGAACTTAAAAGTAAGAATCACATAATATCTAGTTGACGAATTTAAGAGTGAGAATCACATAATATCTATTTGACGAACTTAAGAGTAAGAATCACATAATATCTAGTTGACGAATTTAAGAGTGAGAATCACATATCTTTTTGACGATCTTAAGAGCGAACTCACATACTATCTATTTGACATAATTAAGAGAGAGGCAGCCGCGATTGCTCAGTGGTTAGTGAACTGGACTACAAAGGACACGATGTCGGATTCGATCCTGATCGATGGCTTCCAGGTTCACCCAGCCTTAAATGGGTACCGGATTTTCTGGGAAGGTAATTCGGCACGGGTGTAATACCGACCACATTACCCCAAAAAGCATGTGCTGAAGGTATGTAAAAATTATGGTCACTATTGGTCGTTTCAAATCTAAATGTTCACGATTAACATGAAATATCTCCTCTTTCCCACTGCACTTACAAACTTGATTTTTTGCATCTGGCCTTGTTTCCAAGGTCCCACCGATTTCACCAAATTTAATGATGTAGGAAGTATGCTTCATCATGAAGCAGCACTTTCCTTTGATCTCAGTGAATTTACGGATCTTTTTGCTCCTGGAGAAAATAATTTACCGTACATTAATGGAAATCAGCTTCTCGACATAGGCGTCTCTACACAACTTGAAAGTTGGAGGCGTTTATCAACTGTTTACTTTCTATTGTTTACTTTCTTTAAAAATACTATGAGAATGTCAATGTTATAGCCTTTACAGACGGTCTAAAACAAATCAGCGTATAAACAGTTCCATTAATGAAAACTATTTAAACAATATACAACAAAGAATACATTTAAAAAAATTAATTATCCGTTGCGAGCGATAACGAGCATGACATATCAAGCAAAGTTATTGTTTATGGGTACGCATGTGACTAAAGAGTCCGATGTAAGCACGGGATCCTCTTCACTGTAAAGAGCTACATTGTTCGTTTTATGTCTTTCCATGTGACTTTCATTATTTTACGTAAACAAGACATATGAAAGTGATTTAGTTTCTTTGCATGCCTGCAGTACACATATCAAGAATCTTTACATTTTCAAAACGTTATCAACTTTAGCTAAAGATTGATCATGCGGACATATAAAACGTCCATTATTATTTCATTTATTCTGAATCAGAGGAGTCTAACATATTGATTACTAATCTGGGCTGAACGAACGATAGTCCATCTTTTTTCCAATGGTCATTTTCTTCTTTTAAGACATGATCTTCACATTTGCACCAAAAATCTTTGTCAATCTGTGATAGAGCAGCATATGTCAGTCCTTTTATATCGCATAGTTTAAAACTTGTATTCTCAGCTACCACCTGCCCTTTAATTTTTGCCCAAACGAGTTCAATGGGGTTTAATTGTGGATGATAAGGGGGCAGTCTCAAGCACGTATGACCATGCTGTTGAATGATTTTGTCTATTTGGAATACTTTGGTCTTTTGCGATTTCTTAACAAGTGACAGTAATTCAGGTTTCAAAAATCCCTCGTTAAATGGAATTCCTTCCTTTCTTAGCCAAATCTTTATAACATCTTTTGTACTGGTAGATGTAGGAATTTTGTCTTCTTCTGCCACAGCGTTGTGGTACGACGCGTTGTCGATTACCAGACAGGATGGTCTGTCTAGAATTGGAAGAAGAGTATTTTCAATCCACTCTCTAAATATATGGCCATTCATCTCGGTGTGATAGTCCCTGTTGTCAGTATAATTAGAGGTGAATATAAGTTCTGCATTTTTCACCAACCCTTCTTTTCGGCTGCCTGCATGTGCCATTATAATACGCTGTCCTTTTCCAGTGGGTACACATCTTTTAATACTTCCATCTGATAACTGCCATTCCTTTGCACTTGTGTGGTGAGAATTTATCCAAGATTCATCTAGAAATACAATATCATAACCTTGGTAACGCATTTCCCGTACTTCACGTAAATATTTACTCCTCATAGAAACTAAGTGCGGCTTCTCGCAGATGACATTTCTACCACTATCGTACTTTCTAAACGTAAAACCGATGCTTCTAACAGTTCTCCATAATGTTGTTTTCGACACAACAATGTCATTTTCTGCTCTCAGTCGAATTTTCAGTTTTCTTAAAGTCACAGTTTCTTTGGAATCGAACATTTTACAAATTGCTCTTCTAATCACTTCCTTGTCAAAACTATCTACTACTTTCTTTCTTCCTAGCGTCCTAGTCTTGATTGAACTGGACACTCCGTTAGCTTTAAGCACTTGTTTGAAAAAGCGTTTGCTTATACCCAATGCGTGAATAGTTCTCTTTTCTGGCTTTGAGATGCTTCGATACAGTTTTCCACGCTTAGCTTCTATGCAAAAATATTTATACACCTTTATTGCCACTGATTGCAATGTAAGGAACTTTACTTTTATACCCATTGACTAACAGATCACAAATTTAACGAAATTACCCAATAATTAGGATACGCCGTTGCACATAAATCACAACAAAACGACAGGAAATGGGATGCACCGGATATAAAATTATAACTATGACGCGTTTTATGTGTTTTTTAGTGCTTAAAACAGGGAAATTGGCGCGCATTACGTTCAAGATGACAAGTCCGTGTGCTCACTCATATGAAGCGGTAATTCCTCCAAATATATGGTTTGACCAAATGCCTTAAATTTGTATACTTCAAATAAAGAATATTTAAAACTATACGTTTTTGTGGTGAGGAAATGTATGTACTTCTTGGGACCAAAAAATCACAAGACCATATGCAAAATTCCAGCATTATCAATCAATTGGTTGCAGAGATATGGAATTTTAAACACCTTCAAAATATTTTGAAACGACCTATAACACATATTCCCTATACGTCACTCGGCGTGACAGGGCTCTTTACTTACTAAGAGAGAGAAACATACAATCTACTTGACGTATAAGAGAGATTACATATTAACGATTTGACGTAATTAAGAGTGAGAATCACATAATATCCATTTAACGTATAAGAGAGAGAATCACATTTAAAAAAATCTAATCAACACAAACTATCCAGAAACAAGGAACAATCACCCACACAAGAACACATCTAAATGAAACAAAATATCCCGTAACAACTAACAGCCACCCACACAAACACAAATCCAATTGAAAAAAAAAAAAACAACTATTCTGTAACAACGAACAACCACATAAACCAACAAAATTATCTAATCAAATGAAATGAAATCAAACTGTCCTGCAATAACGAACAACCAAACACACACAAACAAATCTAATTAAAACAAACTATACTGTCACAAGGAACAACCACCCACACAGACTAAACAAATCGAATTAAAACAAACTATACTGTCACAAGGAACAACCACCCCACAGACTAAACAAATCTAATTAAAACAAACTATACTGTCACAAGGAACAACCACCCACACAGACTAAACAAATCTAATTAAAACAAACTATACTGTCACAAGGAACAACCACACACACATACTAAACAAATCTAATTAAAACAAACTATACTGTCACAAGGAACAACCACCCACACAGACTAAACAAATCTAATTAAAAACAAACTATACTGTCACAATGAACAACCACCCACACAGACTAAACAAATCTAATTAAAACAAACTATACTGTCACAAGGAACAACCACCCACACATACTAAACAAATCTAATTAAAACAAACTATACTGTCACAAGGAACAACCACCCACACAGACTAAACAAATCTAATTAAAACAAACTATACTGTCACAAGGAACAACCACCCACACAGACTAAACAAATCTAATTAAAACAAACTATACTGTCACAAGGAACAACCACCCACACAGACTAAACAAATCTAATTAAAACAAACTATACTGTCACAAGGAACAACCACCAACACAGACTAAACAAATCTAATTAAAACAAACTATACTGTCACAAGGAAACAACCACCCACACAGACTAAACAAATCTAATTAAAACTATACTGTCACAAGGAACAACCACCCACACAGACTAAACAAATCGAATTAAAACAAACTATACTGTCACAAGGAACAACCACCCACACATACTAAAACAAATCGAATTAAAACAAACTATACTGTCACAAGGAACAACCACCCACACAGACTAAACAAATCTAATTAAAACAAACTATACTGTCCCAAGGAACAACCACCCACACAGACTAAACAAATCTAATTAAACACACTATACTGTCACAAGGAACAACCACCCACACACGTACTAAACAAATCTAATTAAAACAAACTATACTGTCACAAGGACAACCACCCACACACGTACTAAACAAATCTAATTAAAACAAACTATACTGTCACAAGGAACAACCACCCACACACGTACTAAACAAATCTAATTAAAACAAACTATACTGTCACAAGGAACAACCACCCACACACGTACTAAACAAATCTAATTAAAACAAACTATACTGTCACAAGGAAACAACCACCCACACATACTAAACAAATCTAATTAAAACAAACTATACTGTCACAAGGAACAACCACCCACACACGTACTAAACAAATCTAATTAAAACAAACTATACTGTCACAAGGAACAACCACCCACACACGTACTAAACAAATCTAATTAAAACAAACTATACTGTCACAAGGAAACAACCACCCACACAGACTAAACAAATCTAATTAAAACAAACTATACTGTCACAAGGAACAACCACCCACACAGACTAAACAAATCTAATTAAAACAAACTATACTGTCACAAGGAACAACCACCCACACATACTAAACATATCTAACTGAAACAAACTGCCCCGTAACATGGAGAGACTACAAAGCGCCCGAGCCACGCCAAACACATGCTCCCACAAAACACATCCTCCGTTCGGCCGTCCCCACTAACAAGACGTCTAAGCCCCAAATTGTAATCTCTCAAAGAATCTATAACGTCACGCAGAAATTACCGCCTCCGCGGAATTCCTCAGCTCGGAAATTACTCAGCGATTACACGCAACTGGAACAATATCAATTTGCCTGGAATTTACTGGCTGCAGCCAGTCACGTGTCGTTTTATATTCTCATCTTTTGTTTTCTTGTTTTCTTACTCTTCTTCTTCATCCTCTCCTCTTCCATTTCTTCTCCTCTTCTTCCACCTTCTCATCTTCCTTTCCTTTTCCTCTTACTTTTATTATTCTAATCTTCTTCTTTTCCTCTTCTTATTTGTCCACTTCTTTATCTCATCATCTCCTCTGCTTCTTCTTCTCCCTCCTCATCTCATAATTCATTCTTCTTCTCTTCTCCCCCTCCTCATCTTATAGTTCCTATCTTCTCACCCTCATCATCTTCTAGTTCCTATCTCTCCCATCCTTATCTTCTATTCATATCGTCTTCTTCTTCTCCTCCCCCTCATCTTCTATTCTATCCTCCTCCTATCTTCTAATTCCTATCTCTCTCATCTTCTATCCTACTCTTCTTCTCATCCTCTCTCTCCTCTTCTATCTTCTATTCTATATCTTCTAATTCCTATCGTCTTCTTCTTCTCCCCCTCCCCATCTTCTAATTCTCTCCTCCTCCTCATCTTATAGTTCCTATCTTCTCCCATCCTTATCTTCTATTCTATCGTCTTCTTCTTCTCCCCCTCCCCATCTTCTATTCCTAACTCCTCCTCCTCATCTTCTTCCTATCTTCTCCCATCCTTACTTCTAATTCCTATCGTCTCTTCTTCTCCTCCCCTCCCCATCTTTCTAATTCCTAACTCTCCTCCTCATCTTCTAGTTCATACTTCTCCCCATCCTTATCTTCTATTCCTTTCGTCTTCTTCTTCTCCTCCTCCTCATCTTCTAACTCACATCTTCTCCTCCTTCTCATCTTCTAGTTCCTATCTTCTCCCATCCTCATCATCTTCCTTCGTCTTCTCTTCCTCCCTCACATCTTCAATTCCTATCTTCTACCCCCTCATCTTCTATTTCTCTCTTCTTCTTCTCCCCCCCCCTCATCATCTAATCCTATCGCTTCTTCTTCTCCCCCTCGTCATCTAATTCCTATCTTTTCTTCTTCCTCCCTCATCTCAAATTCCTATCTTCTACCCTCCTCATCTTCTATTTCTCTCTTCTTATCCTTCCCCCCCCCTCTCCTCCTCATTTTCTAATTCTGTCTTCTTCTTCTTCTCTTTTTCTTCTCCCCATCATCTCTATTTCCTCTCTTCTTATCCTTCCCCCCTCCTCATTTTCTAATTCCTGTCTTCTTCTTCTCTTATCTCTCTCTTTCATCATCTTCTATCCTTCTTCATCCTTCCTCCTCCTCATTTTCTAATTCCTGTCTTCTTCTTCTCTTTTTCTTCTCCCCCCATCATTTCTAATTCCTCTCTTCTTATTTCTCATTCTCTACTTCTACATTCTCGTCTTCTTATTCTCATACCCATTTTTCTTCTATTCTCCCCTCATTCTTCCTTCTCCTTTTGTTATCTTCATCTACCTATCAATCCATTTGAAGCACAACACTTAAACAAACACTCTCCACGATGTCTATATTTGTCCCGTTCTTAATAGATTAATCCCACGGCTGTTTGTGAATGTTACTTTAGTTGAGTTGTTCAAGTCGTGGGGATGCGCACTAGCTACCGACGCTGGGACAACCTGTGTTCGATTCCCGCTGGAAGCTGTGTGAATTGTGCTCTTGGTTGGAATGAAAATACTCCCGCGACTGACCCAGCCGCTGGCAGAAATGGGTACCGGAGTTGTACTCTGGGAAGGTGAGGAATGGCGCCTTGCTCGTGAGTTACGATACTTGAGGCGACACTAGACTGGAGACTCCGAACAACTTCTGGATAGACGTCATGACGAATACATATGGGTTAAAACCCGCGTGCAAAGACATCCCAACAATCATCCAATCAAATCCAAGATCCGTCCAACAACCCAACAAAGTACAACAATCCCCACAACCCAACAAAGTCCAACAACTCCCACAACCCAACAAAGTCCAACAATCTTCACAAATTCCAACAACTCAACAAAGCCCCATAACCCAACAAAGTCCAACAATCCCCACAAATTCCAAAAACTCTCAACAAAATCCTTGAACCCAACACGGCCCCGCAACTCAACAAAGCCCCATAACTCAACAAAGCCCCGTATCCCAAAAAAGTCCAACAATTCCCAAAAATTCCCACAACTCATAATAACCCCTCACCCAACAAATCTCCACACCCAACAAAGTCCAACATCCCCACAACCCAACCCACAACCCAACCAAAATCCAACAACCCCACAACAACAACAAGTTCAACAATCACAAAAAATCCCCACAACCCAACAAAGCCCATAACCCAACAAAGTCCAACAATCCCAACAACCCAACAAAGTCCATCAATCCTAACAGCCGAACAAAGTCCAACAATCCCCCCCAACCCAACAAAGTCCAACAATCCCTACAACCCAACAAAGTTCAACAATCACCAAAAATCCCCACAACCCAACAAAGCCCCATAACCACCAAAGTCCAACAATCCCAACAACCCAACAAAGTCCATCAATCCTAACAGCCGAACAAAGTCCAACAATCCCCCACAACCCAACAAAGTCCAACAATCCCTACAACCCAACAAAGTTCAACAATCACCAAAAATCCCCACAACCCAACAAAGCCCCATAACCCAACAAAGTCCAACAATCCCAACAACCCAACAAAGTCCAACAATCCCCACAACCCAACAAAGCCCCATAACCCAACAAAGTCCAACAATCCCCCAAAATTCTCACAACTCATCAAAACCCCTCAACCCAACAAATCTCCACACCCCAACAAAATGCAACGAATCCGCACAGCCCCAAAAGTCCAACAAAACCCATAAAACCCCACAACCAACAAACCATCAAACCCCCACGCACACAATTGCCATCCCCAGAGATAGCAGGAAAAAGCTCGTGTCAATCACCTCCCTCGCCAACGACACAATTACCGAATCATCCCCAGCGGACTCGTCCGCTCACACGAAAACCCCATTTCCCTAAACACCACGTGACCCTAGTCGACACGTGCAACTCATTTCCCTCCACCCGTAGAGGACCCCTAAACGCCCCACCCTATCACGTAACGTGACACAGACCGAACACGACACAGCTAATGGGAAATGCCTCATTCTCGCTCGGTTATAGTAACAAAATATAGTTTAAGGGTAAGAGGTTGTACAAGAAGTGGACACGTGTAATAAAATAAGAAAACAAAAAAACAAATGAAGAACTGCATAAGATGAACACAAATGAAAAGACGGTATATCAAAATTAATGAGATATACATCTCGAGCGAAAGATATGAAGGAGACAAAATAGAGCGTTGTGATATTATGGATTGAAAATCTGTGTGAATGACACGCTCTGAAGCATGGGAGAGAAGACGGAACGATTGACGGTTTGATGTATGGACAGATAGACAGACAAGATTTGTCGACACACACAGACAAACGGACGAAGACAGGTACATGTAGACAAATGGACGGAGACAGACAGACAGGCAGACAGACATAGGTAGATAGATAGACAGACAGACAGACAGGCAGGCAAACCAGACAGACAGACAAAACAGACAGACAGAGGCAGGCACTGGCAGGCAGGCAGGCAGACAGACATAGGTAGACAGACAGGACAGGACAGACAGACAGACAGACAGACAGACAGACAGATAGATAGATAGATAGATAGATAGATAGATAGATAGATAGATAGATAGATAGATAGATAGATAGATAGATAGAGATAGATAGATAGATAGATAGATATGGAGATAAAAATTATAACAGAACAAACACTGAAAAAGAAAAGACTAGGACATAATATAAAGACACGCAGCAGAAATAAACATGGAGTTAAATCAGAAACTGCTGAACAAGCAAAAGCAATCTATTATCAGCGTCACAAGTCACGACACTTTATAATGATGATGATGATGGCCCGTCCACAATAAGCACGGTTATAGATTCCTCAACTCTCAACGGCTCTACTACGTGTCAATCTATACAACTGCATCTTGTAATTAACTCGGCAACGTTTATCAAAGACCAGCTTCGATGCGTGTGTGGGGCCCGTACCTCGATTATAATATGGGGAAGCTGGGACAGCTAAGGGGAGTGAATTCTTGACTCAACTTGGCGTAATATCATAGATAGGGTGCGTAGATTGAGCATGTGAGGGGAAAGAATCGATGTAGATACGACTCAGTAGAAGTAATTGGTCTTATTTGTATATCAGCAACAATAAGATGTGGCTAAATACTGATGAAACAGGAAAAAAGAGTTCTTAAATGTTATGTAGAGTCAGTTTTAACATATGGATGTGAACCATGGACAATAGGACAACATCATCATCATCATCATCGTCAGCATCGAGTGCCGTGTCCGCAACGAAGGTTGGCTACCATGGAGCGCCATTCTGCTCTGTCTCTTGCTTTGATGGTTCAGGTTGTCATAGGCTGATTTGTCCATCTTTTGATGTTATACGTCCATGTTAGTCTTGGTCTGCCTCTGCCTCTTTTACCTTGTATTTTCCCCTCCAGGATTACTTTTAGAAGGCTGTTGTGTCTTTTAACATGGCCCAAAAATCGCATTTGTCTTGTTTGAATTATGTTTAGTAGTTCTATTTTCATTTTTAGTTGTTTTAAGACTTCATCGTTTGTTTTCTTTTCCTTCCATCCAATTCTACCTATTCTTCTATATATCTACATTTGAAAGGCTTCAATTCTCTGTTCTGTTTTCTTGTCTAATGTCCATGTTTCTGCACCATATAGGAATATTGAGAATATGTAACATTTTGCTATTCTTAGTTTTAGCCTTGGTGTTATTTGTTTTGATGTTAGTATGTTCTTCACGGCGTTAAAATTACTGTTTGCCATTCCTATTCTTTTGTTTATTTCAGTTGTACATTTTCCATCACTGGTTATAGTATGTCCAATGTAGTTGTAGTTCTGAACTGTCTCCAGGTCTATTCCTTCAATTTTGATATCCACTTGTGGGTTTTGGGGTTTTGTTATTTCTTTGTTTATGATCATAGTTTTAGTCTTTTTGATATTCATATCTAGTACATATTTTTTGCTTGTCATGTTCATTTCATTAAGTAATTGTTGTAAATCTTTAGGATTTTCTGCTAGTAGTACAGTATCGTCAGCATATCTTATGTTATTGATTATCTTTCCATTAATTTGTAGGCCTGGCATCTCTATGATGTTTTTAAAATTTGCTCAGTGTATAGATTGAACAAGCTTGGTGATAGGATGCATCCCTGTCTTACTCCTCTTTTTATATCAATGGGTGTAGAGTTCTCTTTGTTATATTTTATTATTGCTGTTTGCTCCCAGTATAGATACATATTAGTCGTATGTCCATGTCATCTAGATGTATTTATTTTAGGCATTCTATAAGTTGTATGGTGGTATACTCTATTAAAATAGGACAACAGACAAGGAAATCATTGGAGTCTAGAAATGTGGTTTTACAGAAGAATGTTGAGAATAGAATGGACTGATAAGAAGAGTAATGAAAACGTTCTGAAAAGGCCAAAGCAAAAAGAGAGCTAATTTCCAATATTAGGAAGAAACAACCATTATTTTGTAGCCATGCAATGAGACGAGAACAACTGGAACATATTGTAACAACTGAAAAAAATTGAGGGACGAAGAGATAGAGGGAAGCAAAGAGAAAAAATAACAGACAGCTTAAGAGAATGGCTTGGCAGAAGGTCAACAACAGAAATGATAAATAACTGTCGAGATCGAAAGTTGTGGAGAGGCATGATCACCTACGCCAGCAGGCCCGTATTTGATGATGATAAAACATTGATGGTAATAGTTACACTTCATATACTTCTCTCCTTCCTCATTCGCCTTTCAGCGTCGAGGGGAGATATAATTTGCGGTCTTTTGCTCTTCTGTTGGCATCTCCTGCTTTTATGTTTCCTAGTGTTTTTAAAATTCCATCAATCCATCTTTTTTTCGAGGTCAGCCTTTCAGTCTGGTGTTCGCATATCGTTTTTTGGAGGCTCGTTGTGTTTTGGTCTTTCTGTTATTTCTTGATGTATGCAGTGGCGGAAATTATTCCTAGCTTTATTTTTTAAACAGTTCCTTTACTGCATATAGGTAGGTAGGTAGACAGGTACATAGATAAGATAACATACGATAATATATATATATATATATATATATGTAGATAGATAGATAGATAGATAGATAGATAGATAGATAGATAGATAGATAGATAGATAGATAGATAGATAGATAGATAGATAGATAGATAGATAGATAGATAGATAGATAGATAGATAGATAGATAGATAGATAGATAGATAGATAGGCAGACAGAGGCAGATAGACAGACAGATAGACAGACAGACAGATACATTAGATAGATAGATAGATAGATAGATAGATAGATAGATAGATAGATAGATAGATAGATAGATAGATAGATAGATAGACAGACAGACAGACAGACAGACAGACAGACAGACAGACAGACAGACAGACAGACAGACAGACAGATAGATAGATAGATAGATAGATAGATAGATAGATAGATAGATAGATAGATAGATAGATAGATAGATAGATAGATAGATAGATAGATAGATAGATAGATAGATAGATAGATAGATAGATAGATAGATAGATAGATAGATAGATAGATAGATAGACAGACAGATAGACCTCCTTTCGAATACCCGTTATTCTTCTGGTCTATTCTTTCTCTCTTGTGTAATCTGCACACAAAGTGGACACTTCTGGGGATGTAAGATGAATGAGCACATTTTCACATGAGCTATAGAGTTATTTGCGGGTCATCATCATTGCACTCCGAACATGCCCATAGGTGCTCAGATCCCCTCAGCAAGTCCCGCAGTGTCCAGCGACTGACGACTCCAGTTCTGTGTTGGTTGATAAGTCTTCTTACACGCCCACTAAGTTTCTCATTTCTGGCTGTGCCCATCTTAACTCCCACCTCTTTCATCCGAAGAAGTGACGTGGACTTATGTTTGTCGAAGTCATGTGCTCTTCCCACATCTCGGAGGGCATTGATGATGTCCGCCCGATCCATTGGTTGCCCGTCCTCAACGACAGCGCAGCTAGCCAACCTGTCCGCCCTTTCATTTCCCCGTACTCCCGCATGTCCAGGGACATAGACAAAGGTGACCGTATGTATTTTTGACTTCTGCAATGACTCCAACCATGCAATGACTCCAACCATGCAATGACTCCAACCATGCAATGACTCCAACCATGCAATGACTCCAACCATGCAATGACTCCAACCATGCAATGACTCCAACCATGCAATGACTTCAACCATGCAATGACTCCAACCAATTCATGCGTACAGAGCCGGGTCCACTATTTTTATCATTCTCATTGAATCACTCAGTATAGAGGCGTGTGTGTAGTCTTTATATTTCACATGTGTATGTACGCACACGTATGGGTTTAGCTGTACATAGTTGTGTGCAAGTGTGTATGCGTATGTCTCCCACTCTCTCTCTCTCTCTCTATATATATATATATATATATATATATATATATATATATAAAGAGCCCCCGTCACGGCAACTGGCGTATAGGGAATATGGTGTTAGTGAATAAATTTTACAGACCTTCGGCACATTATTTTTGGGGTAATAAGATCGGTATTTCGCCCGTACCGCTTTACTTTCCCAGAAAAAAATCCGGTACCCATTTAAGGCTGGGTGAACCCGGAAGCCGTCGGTCAGGATCGAACCAGACCTCTTGTCCTTTGTAGTCCAGTTCACTAACCACTGAGCTAGAGCGGCCCCCAATTACATAAACCTTGAACCATATTATTTTTTCCCATTTGTTTGCTTTATTTGCCACTTCATATATACAGATTGTCTATTATTCTTCAGTCATTTCTATCATTGATGTCTTTTCCCATTTCTATTATTGATATCTTTTCCCATTTCTATCATTGATATCTTTTCCCATTTCTATCATTGATGTCTTTTCCCATTTCTATCATTGATGTCTTTTCCCATTTCTATCATTGATGTCTTTTCCCATTTCTATCATTGATGTCTTTTCCCATTTCTATCATTGATATCTTTTCCCGACGGATTTTTATCGCCAATAATAAATATATCAAAGAAGTTTCTATATTGTATTCCACTGAATCAATAGTTCTCAATTTTCCCAATCATTTAACTGCTAACATTATCCCAATTTCTTCCCATAATTTTGCTGTTACAGTATTTTCAAATCCCCCCCAAATGTCACTGTTTAATTTCCTCCAATAATTTTTACTGTTTATATTTCTTTATTTATTCCAAATAAACTTCACCGTTAATTTTCTTCAACTTTCTTCACGGTATCATTGTTAACATTCTTCAAATTAATCATTTCTTTATTAGCATTGCTCAAATCTACCTATCATTTCATTATTATTAGTTCGTGATTTCTCCCACCATTTTCAACGTAAACGTTGCCCAAATTCACTCATTATTTCAATGTTAACATATATCAATTTCTTTCATTATTTTATTGTGAGTTATCATCAAGTTCCCCATTATTTCAATGTTAACATCTATCAATTTCTTTCATTATTTCATTGTGAGTTATCATCAAGTTCCCCATTATTTCAATGTTAACATCTATCAATTTATGTCATCATTTCATTGTGAGTTATCATCAAATTCCCCATTATTTCAATGTTCTATCTATTGTCCTTTCGAGCCGAAGACGGCACATAGGGCAGAACCACAATCTCAAAAAACAGAAACCTTGCGTGCCAAAATGGCACATATTGCAGAGATCACTGCTTCCAAAACCTATGGCTCTGTTTCCATAACAATACTTTTTACGATGACAGCTTGTCAAGCCATCGATCAACCTCCTTAGTCGCCTCTTACAACATACCTGGAAGGTCACAGAGTCACTATTCTTTACTTCCCTCATAATGAGGCCCTGGTAACACACAGGAGATTTCAATGTTAATATCTATCAATTTATGTCATCATTTCATTGTGAGTTATCATCAAATTCCCGATAATCTCGTACTTGTTCGTACAACTTTCCGAACAGCTCACTACTAATAATAACAGGAATTTTCCGAACAGCTCACTATTAACAATAAACAGGAACTTTCTGAACATCTCACTATGAGCAATAACAGGAATTTTCCGAACAGCTCACTACTAACAATAACAGGAACTTTCCGAACAGCTCACTATTAACAACAAACAGGAACTTTCTGAACATCTCACTATTAACAATAAACAGGAACTTTACGAAAAGCTCACTATTAACAACAAACAGGAACTTTCCAAACAGCTCACTACTAACAATAACAGGAACTTTCCGAACAGCTCACTATTAACAACAAACAGGAACTTTCCGAACAGCTCACTATTAACAATAAACAGGAACTTTCTGAACAGCTCACTATTAACAACAATAGTAACTTTCCGAGCATCTCACTATTAACAACAAACAGGAACTTTCCGAACAGCTCACTATTAATAATAACAGGAACTTTCCGAACAGCTAACTATTAATAATAACAGGAACTTTCCGAACAGCTCACTATTAACAATAAACAGAATATTTCTGAACATCTCACTATTAACAATAAAAAGGAACTTTCCGAACAGCGCACTCACTATTAGCAATAACAGGAACTTTCCGAATAGCTCACTATTAACAATAAACAGAATATTTCTGAACAGCTCACTACTAACAATAACAGGAACTTTCGGAACAGCTCACTATTAACAACAAACAGGAACTTTCTGAACAGTTCACTATTAACAACAAACAGGAACTTTCCAAACAGCTCACTACTAACAATAACAGTAACTTTCCGAACAGCTCACTAATAACAATAACAGTAACTTTCCGAACATCTCACTATTAACAACAAACAGGAACTTTCCGAACAGCTCACTATTAATAATAACAGGACTTTCCGAACAGCTCACTATTAATAATAACAACAGGAACTTTCCGAATAGCTCACTATTAATAATAACAGGAACTTTCCGAACAGCTCACTATTAATAATAACAGGAACTTTCCGAACAGCTCACTATTAACAACAAACAGGAACTTTCCGAACAGCTCACTATTAATAATAACAGGAACTTTCCGAATAGCTCACTATTAATAATAACAGGAACTTTCCGAACAGCTCACTATTAACAACAAACAGGAACTTTCCGAACAGCTCACTATTAACAATAAACAGGAACTTTCTGAACAGCTCACTATTAACAACAATAGTAACTTTCCGAGCATCTCACTATTAACAACAAACAGGAACTTTCCGAACAGCTCACTATTAATAATAACAGGAACTTTCCGAACAGCTAACTATTAATAATAACAGGAACTTTCCGAACAGCTCACTATTAACAATAAACAGAATATTTCTGAACATCTCACTATTAACAATAAAAAGGAACTTTCCGAACAGCGCACTCACTATTAGCAATAACAGGAACTTTCCGAATAGCTCACTATTAACAATAAACAGAATATTTCTGAACATCTCACTATTAACAATAACAGGAACTTTCCAACAGCTCACTACTAACAATAACAGTAACTTTCTGAACATCTCACTATTAACAACAAACAGGAACTTTCCAAACAGCTCACTATTAATAATAACAGGAACTTTCCGAACAGCTCACTATTAACAACAAACAGGAACTTTCCAAACAGCTCACTATTAACAACAAACAGGAACTTTCCAAACAGCTCACTATTAACAACAAACAGGAACTTTCCAAACAGCTCACTATTAACAACAAACAGGAACTTTCCAAACAGCTCACTATTAACAATAAACAGGAACTTTCCGAACAGCTCACTAATAACAACAAACAGGAACTTTCCAAACAGCTCACTATTAACAATAAACAGGAACTTTCCAAACAGCTCACTATTAACAACAAACAGGAACTTTCCAAACAGCTCACTATTAACAATAAACAGGAACTTTCCAAACAGCTCACTATTAACAACAAACAGGAACTTTCCGAACAGCTCACTATTAACAACAAACAGGAACTTTCCG
Source organism: Megaustenia siamemsis (assembly GCA_032433765.1). Classification (NCBI taxonomy): domain Eukaryota; kingdom Metazoa; phylum Mollusca; class Gastropoda; order Stylommatophora; family Ariophantidae; genus Megaustenia; species Megaustenia siamemsis. The sequence continues at coordinate 21,432,273 of JAVIAB010000050.1, read as the reverse complement.
AACAGCTCACTATTAACAATAAACAGGAAGTTTCCAAACAGCTCACTATTAACAACAAACAGGAACTTTCCGAACAGCTCACTATTAACAATAAACAGGAACTTTCCAAACAGCTCACTATTAACAACAAACAGGAATTTTCCGAACAGCTCACTATTAACAACAAACAGGAACTTTCCCCCAGAGATATCAAGCTTAAGATAATGCACACCAACTCCCTAAACGCCATGTTGCTGGCAAGTGGTGTCATTAAGTCCAGCAGCCTGTGCCAGGCCCAACCAAGCTCGATAAAAACAAATGTCAAAGCAACAGCACTGGGTCAAGTCATTCCGACTGAGTGTATACCAGCGACCAGCCAACGAATGATCTTTTTGTAGGTTCATTTTGGGTCGTGACAAAGTTATCATCGTCACCATCAGGTTGCCTGTCCTTTGTAGAGCGTTGCATTAATCACAGCCCGTCTGAAATAATCGCTGTCTATAGGTCTATCTCCCCGAGAACGTTGCAACCATCAAAGCCTTTCCGAAAGAATCCCTGTCTCTAACCAGATCTCCCAAAGAATGTTGCTCTCATCACGGCTAATCTGAAAGAATCCCAGTCTCTAACCAGATCTCCCACAGAATGTTGCTCTCATCACGGCTTATTTGAAGGAATCCCTGTTTGTAACCAGATCTCCCAAAAAATGTTGCTCCCATCACGGCTAATCTGAAAGAATCCCAGTCTCTAACCAGATCTCCCACAGAATGTTGCTCTCATCACGGCTTATCTGAAGGAATCCCTGTTTGTAACCAGATCTCCCAAAGAATGTTGTTCTCATCACGGCTAATCTGAAAGAATCCCAGTCTCTAACCAGATCTCCCACAGAATGTTGCTCTCATCACGGCTTATCTGAAAGAATCCCAGTCTCTAACCAGATCTCCCACAGAATGTTGCTCTCATCACGGCTTATCTGAAAGAATCCCAGTCTCTAACCAGATCTCCCACAAAATGTTACTCTCATCACGGTTTATCTGAAGGAATCCCTGTCTCTAACCAGATCTCCCACAGAATGTTTCACTCATCACGGTTTATCTGAAGGAATCCCTGTCTCTAACCAGATCTCCCACAGAATGTTTCACTCATCACGGTTTATCTGAAGGAATCCCTGTCTCTAACCAGATCTCCCACAGAATGTTTCACTCATCACGGTTTATCTGAAAGAATCCCTGTTTCTAACCAGATCTCCCACAGAATGTTGCACTCATCACGGTTTATCTGAAGGAATCCCTGTCTCTAACCAGATCTCCCACAGAATGTTGCACTCATCACATCGTATCTGAAAGAATTCCTGTCTCTAACCAGATCTCCCACAGAATGTTGCACTCATCACATCGTATCTGAAAGAATTCCTGTCTCTAACCAGATCTCCCACAGAATGTTGCACTCATCACGGTTTATCTGAAGGAATCCCTGTCTCTAACCAGATCTCCCACAGAATATTGCACTCATCACGGCTTATCTGAAAGAATCCCTGTTTCTAACCAGATCTCCCACAGAATGTTGCACACATCACGGCTTATCTGACAGAATATGTCTCTGTCACTTCATCTATCCATCTTCTTTTTGGGTCTTCCACTTGGTCTTTTTCCATGCATTCTTGAGAAGAACGCCCTTGGTTCATTAATTCATTCTGTAAATTATTTATTTTGGTTCAGCACAACAAACTGGCCTGTCATTTCACCGACTCCTGTCCTGGCCAGACGTTTTCTCAAACTTCAAGTCAAAGGAATAAACCACTTCCTTTTTTTGTAAGGAAGAAATAAACGTTCGCGTTTGGTGGGTCTATATCAATATTATTTTGATAACCGGTACACTTATGGGTAATGACGTCAGCGCCAAGACAGCCTGTATTTCTTTTACACAAAAAAATAGCGCCAACCTTACTCTGATTAAGATATGAATAATTTGGTCGGAGGATCGAACCCAACCTTTGACCCTGAACAGACCAGTTCACAAACCCCTTCTCCATTGTCAATGTTAAACTGTAGGCTTTGAGGGATATTGTTAAACTGTAGGCTTTGAGGGATATTGTTAAACTGTGAGGATTTGAGCGTATGATATTGTTAAACTGTGAGGTTTTGAGGGGATGATATTGTTAAACTGAGGCTTTGAGCGGATGATATTGTTAAAATGAGGATTTGAGCGGATGATATTGTTAAACTGAGGCTTTGAGCGGATGATATTGTTAAAATGATGCTTTGAGCGGATGATATTTTTGTTAAACTGAGACTTTGAGCGGATGATATTGTTAAACTGTGAGGTTTTGAGGGATACTGTTAAACTGAGGTATTGAGCGGATGATATTGCTAAACTGTGAGGCATTGAGCGGATGATTTTGTTAAACTGTGGCATCGAGCGGATGATATTGTTAAACTGTGAGGCATTGAGCGGATGATTTTGTTAAACTGTGGCATTGAGCGGATGATATTGTTAAACTGTGAGGCTTTCAGCGGATGATATTGTTAAACAGTGAGGCTTTCAGCGGATGATATCGTTAAACTGTGAGGCTTTCAGCAGATGATATTGTTAAACTGTGAGGCTTTCAGCAGATGATATTGTTAAACTGTGAGGCTTTCAGCAGATGATATTGTTAAACTGTGAGGCTTTCAGCGGATGATATTGTTAAACTGTGAGGCTTTCAGCAGATGATATTGTTAAACTGTGAGGCTTTCAGCAGATGCTATTGTTAAACTGTGAGGCTTTCAGCAGATGATATTGTTAAACTGTGAGGCTTTCAGCGGATATTGTTAAACTGTGAGGCTTTCAGCAGATGATATTGTTAAACTGTGAAGCTTTCAGCGGGTGATATTGTGAAACTGTGAGGCATGAATAAAATATTGAAGGCCGACAGGTCTTACACTTTCCCTGTAATATTTACCCTTTTTTTCATAATTAATGGCGGCTTACGTTTTTCTCTCTCCCGTAAACCGATTTCTTGCGCTTTATTTTTTCTTGGATTCACAAAAGAATTGGATAATGTTTTACAATTCGCAGGAGATTGAAATTGTTACATTATTTTTTGCTCGTGGCTATCAATATTTTATTTATCTTTAATAATAATAAGAGATTGCAAGTAATTAATGTAAAATTGTCAATTGCCCTGCAGATGTTTTACCAAATCAGAAAGTGTATTTTTTATGTTATGATATTACTTGATGTCAGGTCAGGTAATTTTACCTGCTACTGTATGCAGTAAACAGTACATACAACCTGTGGCTGCCCTGCTGCCTTGCAGGTAAGTTCGGGAGAGTAAAAGGCTAAGGGAGAGTACCCCGAAATAAAACAACCCCATTGCCTTGCGGGTGACACTTTTTAGTCAAAGGCTAGCAGAGCCAACCGTAAACAAACCGACGGAAGGCAACAAAAAAACCACCGTTGTAATTTCTTTGTGCAATCATGAATCGCCACAACAATAGAGAATGGCTTGGCAGAAGGTCAACAACAGAAATGGTAAATAGCTGCCGAGATCGAAAATTGTGGAGAGACATGATCACCTACGCCAGTAGGCACGGTACTTGATGATGATGATCACTATGGTTTTCCTGATAGGTTTCAATAGGATCAGGTGGCGGGTAGTCTCAATTAGCTACAGATATTGATGTGGTGGTAATAGTAATAGTAAAGAACAGTGACACAGTGACCTTCCAGGCATGTCGTAAGAGGCGACTAAGGAGGTTGATCGATGGCTTGACAAGCTGTCATTGTAAAAAGTATTGTTATGGAAACAGCGCCATATATTTTAGAAGCAGTGATCTCTACAATATGTGCCATTTTGGAACGCAAGGTTTCTGTTTTTGAGATTGTGGTTCTGCCCTATGTGCCGTCTTCGGATCTAAAAGGACAATAGATAGAATAATAATAGTAGCAGCAGTAACAGTGTATTAGTAGTAGTAGTAGTAGCAGCAGTAGTAACAGCAGTAGTAATATTAGCAGCAATAGCAGTTGTAGTAGCAGCAATAGTAGTTGTCGTAGCAGCTATAGTAGGAGCAATAGTAGTAAAAGTAAAGTATCCCCGTCACGCCAAGTGGCGTATAGGGAAATATGGTGTTAGTGACCCTATATTTTACAGACCTTCAGCACATGATTTTTGGGGTAATGTGGTCAGTATTACGCCCGTGCTGCTTTACTTTCCCAGAAAAAATCCGGTACCCATTTAAGGCTGGGTGAACCCGGAAGTCGTCGGTTGGGATCGAAACCTACCCTTTTAGTGTCAGTGCCACAACATAAAGTACCATAAATGGTTTGCGATAAATTGTGAAATCTTCCTTTTTTTCCCCGACAAAAAATGGGAACTCTTCATTTTCCCTGACAAAAAAAGAGGACTCTTCCTTTTGTTCTTTACAAAAAATGGGAACTCTTCATTTTCCCTGACAAAAAAAGAGGACTCTTCCTTTTGTTCTTTACAAAAAATGGGAACTCTTCATTTTCCCTGACAAAAAATCGGAACTCTTCATTTTCCCTGACAAAAAATTGGAACTCTTCATTTTCCCTGACAAAAAAAAGGGGACTCTTCCTTTTGTTCTTTACAAAAAATGGGAACTCTTCATTTTCCCTGACAAAAACTACTGACAAAAACTGGCAGCCCTTCCTTTTTTTCCTGACAAAAACTGGGAACGCTTCCCTTTTTTCCTGACAAAAACTGGTAGCCCTTCCTTTTTTCCTGACAAAAACTGGTAGCCCTTCCTTTTTTTCCTGACAAAAACTGGGAACTCTTCCTTTTTTCCTGACAAAAACTGGTAGCCCTTCCTTTTTTCCTGACAAAAAACTGGGAACTCTTCCTTTTTCCTGACAAAAACTGGTAGCCCTTCCTTTTTTCTGGCAAAAACTGGGAACTCTTCCTTTTTCCCTGACAAAAACGGGGAACTCTTCCTTTTTTTCTTGACAAAAACTGGGAACTCTTCCTTTTTTTCCTGACAAAAACTGAGAACTCTTCCTTTTTTCCTGACAAAAACTGGGAACTCTTCCTTTTTATCCTGACAAAAACTGGGAACTCTTTCTTTTTTCCTGACAAAAACTGGGAACTCTTCCTTTTTCCCTGACAAAAACTGGGAACTCTTCCTTTTTTTCCTGACATAAACGACTAAATCTTATTTTGTTTCAGACAAGAACCTGGCAAGTCTGTCATTGTTAAACTGTACGTTTTTCAAAACGTCAACACTATTTATTTAAGCAACATATAATTATCTATAATGATAACCTTCTTCATATTTTATCGATTGCTTTTTCCAGTAGCATGGCCCTATAACACTAATGCTAGTACACAAGAACTTATTCCGGAAGACTATTTATATGAAAACTGTTCAGCACAACTCCAAGCCGTCATACTTTCTCTAGACAAAATCTATAGTTCAAAATTCTAGAGGGTGCATAAGCTTTCAAGCTGTGTTGACAGGTAAAAGACAAATTCTCTACAACCGCGTTTCGAACTTCAACCAATCAGGTTACCGGATAAGTGACTTACCGATTCTCTGCCGTCGCTTTGTGAACTTCAATATTTATTTTTTACACACATCACAGCTGTTTGTTTTATATAAAAAATATAACATATCAAAGTGGCAATTTAGTTAAACTCTTGTAAAGTTTCCAGCATTTCATGATTGAGACGTCATGACCGTTGTACATTCCACTCATTCTTAAAGTTTATACTGTTTGCAAGTGCTTTCAATTTGTGAAACCACACAGAAGACGTCGATGACTTACATAAAATCAGTATCTATGTAAGAATGATATTCTAGTAGTTAATGTGCTTCAAATAAAAAACCAAACATTTGCAAATCTGAGGGTTTCGAGGAATGCGATATTCAATATTAACCACACAAAATACTATAATATAAAAGAATCTACAACTTCTTCTAATCAATTTAAATGTTTAATACTATGTGAATTTTTATCTTCCTGTAAAGACACGTTATTATTGTATCAAGTTTTAAAACAACTAAAAATGAAAAGAGAACTACTAAACACAATTAGAACAAGGCAAATGAAATTTTTGGGGCATGTTAAAAGACACAGCAGCCTACTAAAAGTAATATTAAAAGGGAAAATACAAGGTAATAAAAGCAGAGGTAGACCAATACTAACATGGAAGAGTAACATCTAAAGATAGAAATGTCAGCCTATAACAACATGCACCATCAAAGCAAGAGACAGAACAGAATGATGCTCCATGGTAGCCAGCCTTCGATGCGGAGACGGCACTCGATGATGATGATGATGATGGAAAGACACAAATAAGAAATCAACTAAAATATCAGATACAAACAACTGTGACACATAGACATATGAAGACATAAAGAAGAAAATAACCTTAGGTCAATATATTATTTATATGTAAGGAAAGCGTTCTCCTGTCACTCCCTTCACTTCTATGTGAAGCTCCGAGTGGTCAATAGATCTTCACAAAACTGAGTGATCAGTAGATCTTCACAAAACTGAGTGGTCAATAAATCTTCACAAAACTTAGTGATCAGTAGATCTTCACAAAACTGAGCGATCAATAGATCTTCACAAAACTGAGTGATCAGTAGATCTTCACAACACTTAGTGATCAATAGATCTTCACAAAACTGAGCGATCAATAGATCTTCACAAAACTGAGCGATCAATAGATCTTCACAAAACTTAGTGATCAGTAGATCTTCACAAAACTGAGCGATCAATAGATCTTCACAAAACTGAGTGGTCAATAAATCTTCACAAAACTTAGTGATCAATAGATCTTCACAAAACTGAGTGATCAATAGATATTCACAAAACTGAGTGATCAATAGATCTTCACAAAACTGAGTGAGCAATAGATCTTCACAAAACTCCAAATGCTGAAAGCTTCTAAATGTTTTGGGGATAATAATAAAGAATATACACATTCGTTTTGAATTAAAAACTTGGGAAAAAAACCCAGAGACATCCAGATACCAGAGAAGCTAGAATGAAATATAAATAAGCCGAGACGATTCTCTCGTTCATCGTACTTTATCTGGTCTGTTGTTTGTTTCTGTATATATAGTGAGCGAATCTAATACATAATAAGCCTATTTAATATTTTGACGTAATTCTACATTGGATAAAACGAAAGCAATCTAGTGAGAATGGAGCGTCACAAACAGACTTCAAATCAGACTTTTGTATTTCCAGATTACATTTTCCAGAACATTCTTCGTTTTAAGCTTCCTGAAAATTCTGAAGATCTACTTCTTCTTTTTTAATTCCTCATTTGCCTTTTAGTTGACCTAGTTGGGAAAACCACCCGACTGGGCTACCGACGTTCGGACAACCCGTGTTCGATTCCATCTGGAAACAGTGTGAGATGTATTCATGGTTGGAAAAAGAAATACCCCCGCAGTCGACCCAGCCGCTGGCAGAAAAAGGTACCAGGGTATTACTTTAGGAAGGTGAGGAATACCGCCTCGGTTCGTGAGTATCAATGCTTGAAGTAACACTATTCAAATGTTTCCGAGCACTTCAAGATAGGCGGCCCAGCACATTTTGGGTGAAAAATCACGTGCTATGATGCCGATTCAAGTCTAGTACTTCACTATTACCTTTACCTTACCTTTTAGTGGAGGTACGGTTTGCTGTTTTTTTACTTTTCTGCTGATTTCTCCTGCTGTTGTGTATCCAAGTTTTTAAAAAAAATACTTCATTAATGCATTTTTTGTATGGTCGGCCCCTGTGTCTATTCATTAACAGGTAAACAATGGTTTTTTTTTCATTCTCTATCTATTTATAGTCCTTTCGAGCCGAAGACGGCACATAGGGCAAAACCACAATCTCAAAAACAGAAACCTTGCGTGCTAAAATGGCACATATTGCAGAGATCACTGCTTCTAAAATCTATGGCTGTTTCCATAACAATACTTTTTACAATGACAGCTCGTCAAGCCATCGATTAACCTCTTAGTCGCCTGGAAGGTCACAGTGCCACTATTCTTAAATTCCCTCATAATGAAGGCCATGGTAACACACGGACATTTTTTTTTAATTACTGACAATGAAAATTACTAGACATCACAACGTCATTATGATAATTTAAAGTCTTCTTCTTCTTTCTCTTTCACTGCTACCTAAAATGTGTCGTGGTTTATATCATTTGTCGTTCTTGAGCTGCTCGAACTGTCTGAATTTGTGATTTTCCTTTGTTGTTACATGTCTCTGTCACTGCATCTATCCATCTTCTTTTCTCTTTTCACTGATACCTAAAAGGTGTCGTGGTTATATCATTTGTCGTTTTTGAGCTGCTCGAACTGTCTGAATTAGTGATTTTCCTTTGTTGTTACATGTCTCTGTCACTGCATCTATCCATCTTCTTTTCTCTTTTCACTGATACCTAAAAGGTGTCGTGGTTATATCATTTGTCGTTCTTGAGCTGCTCGAACTGTCTGAATTAGTGATTTTCCTTTGTTGTTACATGTCTCTGTCACTGCATCTATCCATCTTCTTCTTTTCTCTTTTCACTGATACCTAAAAGGTGTCGTGATTATATCATTTGTCGTTCTTGAGCTGCTCGAACTGTCTGAATTAGTGATTTTCCTTTGTTGTTACATGTCTCTGTCACTGCATCTATCCATCTTCTTCTAGGTCTTCCTCTTGGTCTTTTCCCCATGTATTCTTGAGAAGAACGCCCTTGATAGTGATTGATCACAAATAAATCCGTTCGAAATCACACACAAAAACACTTGAATTTCTTTTTTACTACGGGCAATGAAATTCATTTATAGTTTAAATTTGACTCCCATCGCACATTGCATCGTGTTGCCAGCACAGCCACGCACCGGAAGTCAGTTCAGTCAATTTAAGGTAATAATTGAATGCGTAATATGTTACGTAGCGTTAATTGCAGCGGCCATGTAATGAGAAGAGATAACAAGAGAATATAAAAACAAACCTCAAAAGGAAGCCAGAAGTTAAAAGGAAAAAGTGGTCGACCTAGAGAAATATACCAAAAGAACAATGAGGCGAGAGGCAACAACAGCATGTATCAGCTCTCTCGAAGAGATTGGACGACTCGCCCAGAACAGATTCGAGTGGCGAAATACAATACGGGTCTGGTGGAAGGTCTGATACTTGATAACACAAATCTTCTGACACAGAGTCTAGAATTTCTACCCTAAGACGTGTCTTCGGCTCAAAAGGATGGTATAGACAGACAATATATAGGCAGACAATATATAGACAGACAATATATAGGCAGACAATATATAGGCAGACAATATATAGGCAGGCAATATATATACAGACAATATATAGACAGACAATATATAGGCAGACAATATATAGTCAGACAATATATAGGCAGACAATATATAGGCAGACAATATATAGACAGACAATATATAGGCAGACAGACAGCAACTGAATAGAGGATGGATGGATGGATTGATGGATGGATAGATAGATAGATAGATGGATGGATGTATAGATGGATAGATAGATGGATAGATAGATGGATAGATAGATGGATGGATGTATAGATGGAAGCGTAGACGGACAGACAGACAGCCAGGACGGTAGAGAGGTAGATAGGTAGATGGATGGATGGATACAAACAGACGGAGACAGACAAACAGACGGAGACAGACAGACAGAAATTGCAGTAATGTCTATGTCTCAAATTATCAGACTACAGGTCACCATAAAAATTCGTTCTCACATCATGGCCCCCTCACATTTGGAACCCAGCATCTGCTGGTGATTAAAGGTCCACTTGAATAGGAAGACACGAACACGATGGCCAGCATGATGATCTTCTTACTTCATTGAAGAAACAAAAGCTGAAATATAATGCAATGAGTGGGCTTGGTACCATGCAGGGGAATGTGAGAGTGGGCAAGTCAAAGAGAGGCAGAGGAGAAAACAGAATAATAACATAAATAAATGGACTCGTTGCAAATGTGTTAGCTTACAGAGAGTGGAGAGAGAGAGTGAGAGAGAGAGAGAGAGTGCGAGAGAGAGAGAGTGAGAGAGAGAGAGTGAGAGAGAGAGAGCCACAGCCACTTCAACCTCCAACTCTCTCGAATGAAGAATTAAAAAAAAAAAAAAAAACTATCAAAACATCGAAAAATGGTTTCAGTGATGGCACTCTCAAAAGACCTGCGAACATGGTCGCCATCTTCCCGGAAGTTCTAGGAGAACTACATCTCCATGGGGTATCTGAATGACTAACCAAATCACAGGAGAGACAAAACAAAGCAAAACATATTAGCTATTAATAGCCCCTTCTGTATACTTTCAAATATGGCGGCTGAGTATTCAGTTATCTACCCTTGACTTTGTACAGATAAATATCATTGTTGTAACAAGTGCAAGGTGGCAGGAGAAAAGGAGCCGGTATCAGGGTGTGGTATACACTCCAAGGTATGGTGACAGCTTTACACAAGAGGAACAGAACAGAATACTGACGTTTCGGCCGGTGGCTTTCTTCAGAAGACGGAGACAACGACAACAAACGGTGAGACACAGATAGCTATGGTTACATTCTTTCTTTCTACCTTTCAGCTCCTTGTGGAGCATTGGTCTTCAACAAACACTTTCAGTTCCCTGTGGAGCATAGGTCTTCAACAAACACTTTCAGCTCCCTGTGGAGCACAGGTCTTCAACAAACACTTTCAGCTCCCTGTGGAGCATAGGTCTTCAACAAACACTTTCAGCTCCCTGTGAAGCATAGGTCTTCAAAAAAAAACGTTCAGCTCCCTGTGGAGCACAGGTCTTCAGCAAACACTTTCAGCTCCCTGTGAAGCATAGGTCTTCAACAAACAATTTCAGCTCCCTGTGGAGCATAGGTCTTCAACAAACACTTTCAGCTCCCTGTTGAGCATAGGTCTTCAACAAACACTTTCAGCTCCCAGTGGAGCATAGGTCATCAACAAACACTTTCAGCTCCCAGTGGAGCATAGGTCTTCAACAAACACTTTCAGCTCCATGTGGAGCAAAGTCTTCAACAAACACTTTCAGCTCCATGTGGAGCAAAGTCTTCAACAAACACTTACAGCTCCATGTGGAGCAAAGTCTTCAACAAACACTTTCAGCTCCATGTGGAGCAAAGTCTTCAACAAACACTTTCAGCTCCATGTGGAGCATAGGTCTTCAACAAACACTTTCCAAGACGTTCTGTTTCTTGCCATTCTTTTACGGTCATTCCATGTCGTCCCCATCATCTTCATCTCTGCTTCTATCTGTCTTCTCCAAGAATTCCTTGGTCTTCCTCTTTTGTATTTTCCCATGGGGATTCCAAAAAAGGGCCTGTTGTGTAATACTCTCAGTTGGCTTCCGCAGTGTGTGTCCTATCCAGCGCCATCGTCTTCGCTGTATCTCTTTATCCACTGGTATTTGACTGGTACATTTCCATAATTCTATGTTAGTTAATTTCTCCTGCCATTTCCATCCTTTTATTCTGCGTAAGCATCAATTAATGAAAGTCTGTACCTTCATGATTGTCAATTTTGTTGTTGTCCATGTTTCACAGCCATATAATAGGACTGACTTAACATTGGAGCTGAAAACTTATATTTTTGTATTTAACCTAATTCTATAGCTACATGTCGGATGATAAAGCTAGGAAGAGGTGAACAGAGGGATGAGCGATGGTATAGTGAGACGAGACAGAGATGTGTCACATGTTAGAGGATAGGTGAAGTGTAGAGATATAAAATCGTAAGTAAAGAGAATAAAAAAAAAAAAGTAAAGTACCCCCGTCACGCCAAGTGGCGGCGTAGAGGGAATATGGTGTTAGTGACCATACATTTTACAGACCTTCGGCACATTATTTTTGGGGTAATGTGGTCGATATTACGCCCGTGCCGCTTTACTTTCTCAGAAAAAAATCCGGTACCCATTTAAGGCTGGGTGAACCCGGAAACCGTCGGTTGGGATCGAACCCTACCTCTTGTCCTTTGTAGTCCAGTTCACTAACCACTGAGCTATCGCGGCTCCCTTAAAGAGAAATAATGTGGAACTGAAAATAAAATAAAAATGAAGAACAAAAAGTATAAAATATATAAAGTCTATTATATCTTAAATGGCAGGAAAAACAGCGGCCCATAGCTAACTGCTGGAGCCATCGGCGAATCTGAACTGATCAAAACCTTACTCCAACTCCACGTGGTAGTATAGACAAATGAACTAATCTTGTGAATTGAGAACATATCGAAGAAGTTAAGTAAACTCATTTTATAAAATGTGCTGTGATTTTTAAATGTTTATTTAGGTCAAATGATGAGGGAAAGGGGGGGGGGGGAACTGAAGACGGTCATAGCCTGTGACACAGGGAAGCAAACACTTCAAGTTCAAGGGCGATCGACAAAGACAAAGAAAAGAGGAGATTCAGGTCTGAGATCAAATTATGCCACAATGTCATGGGAGGATAATAATATATTTTGTACTGGGAGAACTAACTAGCTACAACAGACTGGCAATAACAGCATTTAACAATGGACAACCGCCATTTAAGATAGATAGAATACGACGGCGTAGCTAAGGCAGGCGCAGTCAAGAGGTAGACAGATAGTAGACATTCAGAATATATAAGATGGGAGTATACGGACGCGAAATCAAGAAATGGACAAATAGTAGCCTGAGAGAATAAATCTCTCAGATCCAATGTCTACCTCCCTCTGGGTAGTGAGATTCAATGTCTACCCCTCTCTTGGTAGTGAGATCCAATGTCTACCTACCTCTGGGTAGTGAGATCCAATGTCTACTCCCCTCTGGGTAGTGAGATCCAATGTCTACCACCCCCCCCCTCTGGGTAGTGAGATCCAATGTCTACCCCTCTCTGGGTAGTGAGATCACATGTCTACCCCTCTCTGGGTAGTGAGATCCCATGTCTACCCATATCTAGGTAGTGAGATCCCATGTCTACCCATATCTAGGTAGTGAGATTCCATGTATACCCCTCTCTGGGTAGTGAGATCTCATGTCTACCCCTCTCTGGGTAGTGAGATCCCATGTCTACCCAACTCTGGGTAGTAAGATCCCATGTCTACCCAACTCTGGGTAGTGAGATCCCATGTCTACCCATATCTAGGTAGTGAGATTCCATGTATACCCCTCTATGGGTAGTGAGATCTCATGTCTACCCCTCTCTGGGTAGTGAGATCCCATGTCTACCCAACTCTGGGTAGTAAGATCCCATGTCTACCCAACTCTGGGTAGTGAGATTCCATGTATACCCAACTCTGGGTAGTGAGATCCCATGTCTACCCCTCTCTGGGTAGTAAGATTCAATGTCCACCCTTTCTCTAAAAAAAAATAAATAAATAAAATGGCGTGAAATAATAAGACCCGTCCGCATTAGCACACATTAAAAACCATTGGCAATAGGAAATAGAAAAGAGCAGGACAAAAATGGGCAACTGCAAATGGCAAAATATATCAGAAAGAAAAGTCATAACTCATAACAATTTTTAAAAAAAAGTGCCTTGTCCGCTGTGCAATGACGATATTTTGACTAAACTATAATCCTTTCATGATTGTACAAAGAAGTTACGACGGTGGTTTTCTGTTGCCTCCCGTTGATTTGTTTGTTTACGGTTGGCTCCGCTAGCCTTTGACTAAAAAGTCTCACCCACAAGGCAGTGGGGTTGTTTTACTTTGGGGTACCCTTCCTTAGCCTTTTACTCTCCCAAGCTTACCTGCAAGGCAGCAGGGCGGCCACAGGTTGTACTGTTGGAATATATTGTAACAACTGGAAAAATTGAGGGACGAAGAGATAGAGGGAAGCAAAGAGAAAAGATACCAGACAGCTTAAGAGAATGGCTTGGCAGAAGATCAACAACAGAAATGATAAATAACTGTCGGGATTGAAAGTTGTGGAGAGACATGATCACCTACGTCAGCAGGCCCGGTTCTTGATAATGATGAGACATCCCATCCAGGAATATTAAAAGCAGATTATTACATTTATTTATATGTCCACATAATTTCACTTGTCTGGTCTGAAATGGCAACAAACAGCAGCCATGAGAATTGGCAACTGAACAAGGCAGTTACAATATGTAAAACAAAGAGTACGGCACGGCTGTGTTCTGTCGCCAGATTTGTTCTCACTTTACTGGCAAAATATTATGAGATCAATAGTAGACCCAAAAAAAAAACAGGGATTGCAGATAAAGGTCACAATATAAACGATATGTCATATGTGGATGATGTCTTAATAGCAGAGTAGGAGAATGAACTACAAGAATGATAGACATAATAGTAAAAGAAAGCAACAAGAAAGGTCTCACCCGAAATATAAGAAAACAAAAAAATGATAATAAAAAAAAAAAAATCATCGCTATCATTTTTTTTACCCCCGTCACGCCAAGTGGCGTATAGGGAATATGGTATTAGTGAATATAAATTTTACAGACTTTCGGCACATTATTTTTGGGGTAATGTGGTCGGTATTACGCCCGTGCAGCTTTACTTTCCCAGAAAAAAATCCGGTACCCATTAAAGGCTGGGTGAACCCGGAAGCCGTCGGTTGGGATCGAACCCTACCTCTTGTCCTTTGTAGTCTAGTTCACTAACCACTGAGCTACCGCGGCTCCCTTCATCGCCATCATGCAAAATAAAAATAAGCGGGACAAATGTGAAACAAGTGAAGAACGTCAAATACTTGGGCACAATAACAACAAAAGATAGAAGATGCACCATATAAATAAAAAGCAGAATAGCCCATGCCAAAATAAAATATCATAAAAAAAAAAAAGTAAAAATTGTGTGTAACAATTATATGTCAATAGAAGTGAGAAAGAGAGTTCAGCGGTGCTATATAGAGCCAATTCTGATCAATGGAAGTAAACTATGGACAGTAGACAAACAAATGAAAAGACGATTAGAGGTCTCACAGATTGGACTTCCCATAAGAATGTTGAGAGTTCCGTATTAAGAGCAAAGAAGATCAACGAGGAAATTCTCAAAGAGGCCAACACAAAAAAGGCAGCTCCTTAACAATAGAAATAGAAACATCATAAGAAAAGGAACGTTTGAATATTTGCTTACAACTGGCGAAGTACGGGGAAAGTGATACTGTGGACGACAAAGAGGGAAGATACTATATAACTGGGTGTCATGGCATGCTAAACAGTCAACAACATAACAGATACTAGATAACTGGGTGTCATGGCATGCTAAACAGTCAACAACATAATAGATACGATGCACTACGGACAGAAAATTGTGAAAGAACATGATCGCCTACGCTAACCGGCACGGCACGTGATGATGTTCGAATTGTGTCAAATATTTCTTTCTTCATTTTCGGCGACTTAAAAAAATGCAAGATTTCTTTTCTTCTCTCCCCACCCAATTCTTCTCATTCTTCTACAAACCATATTTAAATGAATTCAATTATCTATTCTGTTTTCTTCATTGGATGGAAACAAAAGATAACAAACGATGAAGTTTTAAAACAACTAAAAATAAACAGAGAACTACTAAATACAATTAAGACAAGACAAATGAAATTTTTGGGGCATGTTAAAAGACACAACAGCCTGCTAAAAGTAATATTGGAAGGGAAAATACAAGGTAAAAGATGCAGAGGCAGACCAAGACTAACATGGTCGAGTAACATCAAAAGATGGACAAGTCAATCTATGTCAGCCTGCACTATCAAAGCAAGAAATAGAGTGGAATGGCGATCCACGTTGCCAACCTTCGTTGCGGAGAAGGCACGCGATGATGATGATTCTGTTTTCTTACTGGCTGTCCAGGCTTTTGATGAATACAATGACTTTGGGAAGGTAAAATATTTTAATGTTCTCAGATTTAGTCATGACGCTGTTTGATTTAAGGACAAGAGGTAGGGTTCGATCCCAACCGACAGCTTCCGGGTTCACACAGCCTTAAATGAATACAGGATTTTTTTCTGGGAAAGTAAAGCGGCACGGGCGTAAAGGTAAAGGTAAAGTAGTACGAGACTTGAACCGGCGTCTTAGCACGCGAGTTTCCACCCATATGTGCTCGGCCGCCTATCCAGAAATGTTCGGAAATTTCTGGATAGTGTCGCTTCAAGCATCGAAACTCAGATGCGAGGAAACACCCCTCACCTTCCCAGGGTAATACCCTGGTACCCATTTCTGCCAACGGCTGGGTCGACCGTGGGGATATTTTATTTTTTCAACCACGAGTACAATTCACACTGCAAACGGCACGGGCGTAATACCGACCACATTACCCCAAAAATCATGTGCTGAAGGTCTGTAAAAAAATATGGTCACTAACACCATATTCCCTATACGCCACTTGGTGTGACGGGAGCTCTTTACTTTTTTTTACTGTTTGACTTAACTATCTTAAAGACGGCAATTTCTCGTAACTGGTATGTGAGTAGTAAGGAAGGGTGTTTTGAGCAAGGATTTTAACATTTCGTGCATATCGTGCATCATTGGCCTGTATCGTGCAGCGCAATCTCGTCGTCCAGCATGTATCGTGCAATCTCAGGTGACCTCGCCGGGTGGTCGGTCTTATCTGAAGTGGTCAAGTGGTCGGCCTCGTCTTATCTCGTGGTCAAGTGGTCGGTCTCGTCTTATCTCAAGTGTGTGGCGACCAGTGGTTCTAAAGCTTGTGTTTGGAGACCAGTGGTTCTAAAACTTGTAGGTGTGTTTGGAGCTAAAACTTGTATGTCAGTCTAAAACTTGCGGGGGGTCGTGTGATCGCAACAGGAAATATGGAGACCAGTGGTTCTAAAACTTGTATGTCAGCGGTTCTCAAAACTTGCGGGGGATGGGTCGTGTTATTATCAAGTGAGCGTGCTGGCTATGGAGACCTCTAAAATTTGTATGTCAGTCTAAAACTTGCGGGGGTGTCGTGTTATCATGTGATGGCAACAGGAGGCAAAGGGGTGTTAGTAACGATCATCATATTCGGGCCACCTCGGTCATCATCATCATCGGCGCTGGGGTCGTCGGTCGTCGCTGGTCATCGTCGCGGGTCGGCTCGGGCATCATCATCAAGCTACATCCTCAACAGCATCATCATGTGCCACACCCTCAACAACAACATCATCAAGCCACACCCTCAACTCTCTCTCTCTCTCTCTCTCTCTCTCATCATGTGCCACCCTCAACAACATCATCATCAAGCTACATCCTCAACAGCATCATCATCATGTGCCACCCTCAACAACATCATCATCAAGCCACACCCTCAACTCTCTCTCTCTCTCTTTCACGCTAAAGCAAAACAAAAAAGTCGCTCTATATTTCACATATATTTATTAATACGACAAATACACAACACATATGAGAAAATATATATTACTGTCCGATTGGTGATAATTTTAAGCGTCCGTGGGCCCCTCGAAGCCGAATTATCCACGGGGCGAGCAAACGATAAATAATACGATCGTTTATGTGCTGTCTCGCTGAAAAAGGCATGAGAATTCTGTTAAGTTTCGCGCCTCGACACTTAAGAAGTATATAATAAGCACAATATAGACCGCACGTGTTGGAAAACAAATCTTGCAACACCCGCGGGTTGTAGACGAATGGAGCGTGTGAGTTTTGCTCTATAAAGTTTAAAATATCCACATGTCTTGGAGGCAAACCGTAGGAATTGAAATACTCACATTCACCGAGCCCGTTGTAAAAGAGGGCCACCCAATGCTCACTGGGTTCGTGTGCCGGGTCGGTGTTTATGACAAAGGCTGCGGTCGCCGTTGGGTCGATGCTGGGAGGTAAGTGGTTTCGTGGAATGACACTAACAAGGGAACAACTCGGCGTAGACGATGACTTGGAGGGGGGTAGTTGTGGGAGCGGAAAACTTGAGTTCTATCGACAAGGGTCCGCTTGTGGCTAGCTCAAAATGGGCGCCGTCCAGTAGACTAGACGAGAGGTCAAAACCAAATAGACAATATCCGTCCTTGAACTCTCTATAAGCAACGTTATTCCCGGCGTCTTTACCAATCAGACCCATGGCCAGATTTGTGCCGAAAAAAGCTCTCGCGTATTGATTTCGGTCAAAGTCCATAGTTAGAGGCTTTCCCGAGATGCATTTGCCGTCGACCGTCAGGTTCATGTAAATCAGACCAAAGTGTTGAAAATTGAACGGGTTAGCTGAATAAACGCCATTAAACGCACTGGCCGTAATCAGACCTATCACTACACGGGTCGGTGTTTGAGACAAAATAAATTGTCTTGACTGTGGGAGAACATCCCGCTAGCGATGGAAAATGTCTTGATGGTAACCCTCTTGATCGGGTACCGAGCATTCCCGCTCAAGAGAGCCTTTTCGTGAGCCAGAGAAATCGCGGGGTTTAGCTTAGCTTTCCTGACCACGAGCGCGGCGTAGGTGACAACACTCTTGTAACCGGCAGACCTATCGTGAGTCATGAGGCTGAACACATCCTTCGAGGGTGTGAGTTTTATCTTCACATCGACTCTGTTTAACATGTAACGATCCTGCACAAAGACATCAGAGTGCAAACGACCCATCATTTCAACCTCTTTACTACCCGAAGTCAAATCGCGCCGTGTTTTAAAACCCTCATTTGCTTTCAAATCGTCATGGTAGCCAGCTGTGTCTTTGTAGAACAGAGCGGCCGTCAAGTATCCCGTTTTCGCATCCTCCCCGTAGTTTAGCGTAGCTTCAAACACCGCTCTAAAGGGATAGGTATTCTCCGACGGTGTAACCAACGTGTCGTTTAACGATACGTCGACTTGTGAAAATAGACTGTGAAGGTAATTGTTGACCGGTCCTACCTCAGCATCGGGTGGTACACTATCACCATTCGGGAGGGTGATCTTGACCCGCAGCTGCAAAAACGTGTTGAAAAGATCTAGATACTCCTCGCTGTTTCCAGAAATGAAAAACTCTGTCGGTGCGCTATGCGACAAGGCTGCGATCGGACGAATTTCAATAAACTGTCCAGAGTCTAGAGATGTCTGTGTGGGTGGAATGCTAAATAAATCCAAACCAGAGTGAAGACATTCGCACGATTTGGGGTGAACGAGGGACATTATTAGTCGAAAATATCCTTTGCCACCCTCGTCTTCTTCTTCTTCTTCGGGTTGTACACCGAATGAAGGGGGACCTGTCTAGCTGTCGATTTTATCAGCTTCGTAACCGGTTCTCCCGGCGGGGGTAACTTCATAACTCGCTTTCTGATTTGTCGTAAACCACTTCCTGATTGGTTGTTATCACGCAGGTGGTCTACGGCCCCGTGTAGCAACCGCTGACCGGCCTCCTTAGCTCGGTCTTTGAAAGCTTCACCGACATTTTTTCCCGGCTAATGCGTCCTGTGCGACCTGCAGACCGGTCCCCAATCCTTCTCTGAGCAAGGCCTTACCGCCGGTTTTTAACCAGGGTAAAATAGCCCTCCCGATTCCACCGAAGAAACTACCGATTCCCCGACCGCTCTGACTTCGACCTCCTATAAACACGGGCATCCCATCACCCGCCTGACAACAGTAAAAGTCTTCGTATAACTCAACATCGCGATGAAGGGGGGTGTGTCTCACCATTATACCAGCTCGAGATGTTTCTTCACTCGAAAGTGTACCGTTAGCACCGACGTTCCGCTGGTGAATGGAATGGTTTTTCCGTGTTCGTTGGCTAAAAGGATCTCGACGGTATCGAAGGAAAATCTACTCAGGGGTAGGTAGTGAGGCTTATCGTAGATCTGAAACACCGAGGTGTGATTTCTATTGAGAACAGGCACGCTCCTTAGGAGAGGTACCATCACATCCCCGACCGGTCTGGGGGAAACGAGATCGCAGTAGACGTAGACATTCTTCGCAACGCTTTCCAAGTCCATTACCCCCACGCTGAAGATATCGGGAGCCGTGTCTGATATAGAGGTCGTGGGGAAGGCTAACATGTTTTTCAAAGTGTCGCTTATGGTAACACTGACTCCTTTTTCGTAAAGTTTCAAGATGGCTTTATTCACCTCTTTTGCGTAAATGAATCTCATTTTCTTCCCTTTCGCATCCCCGTTCGACTCATCCTCCGCTTTTATGATCGAGGCATTCAACGCGCCGATGAACGCATCGGGTTTCGTGTATAACCCAGGCTCCAATGTCACGTTGAAATAAAATCTAGCGTCGCAAATATCGTTGTTAGCGAGAGATTCGTACCGAATCCAGACATCACCCTCTATTACATTGAAATAATTTAGCGGAAACTGTATCTCCACCAATGCGATCTCATACTGCGCCGAAATGTCAATGGTCTGAGGGAGTTTAACGAAAAAGTGGCCGGGGTTATTATCCTTAAAAAGGTCCATAGATGCATTGCTGGGTAGGGTGACATAAAAACTCATTTTTTTTTCTTTTTTTTTACTCGTTTCACCGTCGCCTCTCCAAGTTTGGATTCGGTAGCATGTAACCCAAACAGCTGGTCAGTAGGGCTATCCACAGTTTTCCCCCTTGGCATCTGACTTTTCGGTGGTCAGATTGAACAGCGAAACCGCGACAACGGTATATATAACTACCACTTGACAAATAAAGACAAGTTCTAAATAGGGGGATAGTTTCCCAAACACCGATCCCCTGCGTGGTTCGCTCTCTATCCTCACTCCCGAGGTTACGGCTCGCAAATCGGGCTCTCCGCCAAAAGTTTCCACTTCTTCGTCTTCTTCTGCTCTCATCTCTAGTTTTTGTACCTGACAATGTCCTTGGACGGTATCCAAGTGTTAAATGAGGAATCGTACCCGAACCATTTGACTAAACTCTCTCTTCGCCCGAATGATGTGCGTCGCTCGGTTATGATACTCTCGATTCTGTACTCGTGCTTGTCTCCAACTTTTTGAATTTCCGGTGTGTAGAATGACCCCTCTATCTCATCACCCTTATCGTCTTTCAACACATATGTAACGGGGTTTGTTTCATTTACTCGACTGATGGAAAACAGTTCCTCCGTCCAAGCCGGGGCATAACCCTTTTTAAAATTGGCTCTGCCCAGGACCAGTCTAACTCGATCACCGGGCTTATACGGGGGTCTTTGAAATTTTAAGTTGCGTTTGTTATTATACAACGTGTTCCATACCTGTTCGTGATTGTCTGCATTGACGTCGACCGGTGCCATTTTTATACTTCTGTGATACGAATGGTTATAACTTCGAAGTAGGGCGGGTAGGACTCGGACATAAGACAGCTTATTGGATTTCGTGAAATATCGCCACATCCGTTGTTTTAGAGTCCTATTAAAGCGTTCTACCACGGCGGCCTTAATATCTTCGTTCTGCGTAGTGAAAAAGTGAACGTTGTTGTCCGCGAGGAATTTCTGAAATGTTCTGTTCAGAAACTCTGACCCCTTATCCGTTTGAAGACTCGCGGGTTTCCCATCGCGAAATATCTTTCCGACGGCTTCGACTAAGGATTTCCCCGTTTTGGTTCGTATCGGTACAGACCACGCGAATTTACTGAAAACGTCCACGCAAGAAACCAAATAGGAATAGCCGTCGTTGTGGTTTTTCAAATGTCTCAAATCAATTAGGTCTGCCTGATATTGCTGTTGGGGGCCACTCGTTATAATGGGACGCCTTTCAAATCTGCGACGAATTGGTTTATGAAGGGTATAGGTATCCTGATGACTCAACCATTGTTTGATCTTTGCGAGTCCCAGTTTGGTGTTACGTTGGAGGGCCGTTGCACCACTATAAGCCCCTGGTCGACTAGGGTCAAAGTAATGACGTCTCAATATTTTCTCCACCGTTCCCATTTTGGTGTTGGGATTCCGCTCTTTCTTTTTTTAGGTCTCAGTTTATACGTGGTTACGGGTGGAGTGGTTTCATTACCTAGCTTTGGGGTTTCGGCTGCTGGTGGTGTTGGTGGTGTCTTGGTCTGCGCTGGTGATACTTCGATTGGTGGTGGTGGTGGGGAATGTGTTTTTTCTGTTGTGTTGTGTTGAATGAGATCGACCGAACCCAATGAGCGACGTTTATACTGCTCCAATCTAGTTAAATATTGATGCAGGGCACGTTGGTACACTCTGGCCTTATCGGCGGGTGCTAAATCATCTCGGAATAGGATACGTTGCATTTCATCATCTAAATCTCTCAAGTTGTCACCGATTGCCTCGGGAGGGCTATACGACGGGTTAGTAGTCTGTGTAAGACCCTCGAGGAATCGAGGATCCATCAATATCATTTTTTTGGCCATTGTTATGCACCTAGTACGCCCCCGAGAATACTTAATATAGGACGGAGCAAAGCCCCTATGAACCCACCGGTTTGTAGAATCTCTTTCCGCCGCTTAAGATTCGGTTTCTTTTTAGTGAGAAGTCTCAACTTGTGCTTGTGTCGACGTAGCTCGCACTTCTGTCGCTGCGTGAGTCTAACATTACCTTTTAATATGTTATGACAACACTCGCACAAAAAGTTAATGAGTTTGGGAGAGGCTGTTTTTAATATGGTTCTTAAACCGCTCGGCGAGGCGGCGCGCATACATTTCAATATTTCACCGTACCGTCTAAGTGATTCATCACACATGATTCTCTACTTTGGTACGTAGACGATTTGTCTCTCCCCTGGGAATATTTTTGTTCTCACCCTAAGATTATCGGGTGTCTCCTGACGAAGATCGATCAGCAAATAACCGTGAGGAGACGCTGTCGCGTCCTTAAAACTATCTTGGAGGTACCCCGCCTGGCCTGTGTACATTTGTTTGGCCAGATTTATAATTTGACTCCCATCTCTCGGGTCTTGAAAAGGACTAGATAGTGCGTATTGAGACTTATGGTTCGATGTTCTTTATTTTTTCCAAAT
The DNA here is from genome assembly GCA_032433765.1 of Megaustenia siamemsis. Taxonomy (NCBI): domain Eukaryota; kingdom Metazoa; phylum Mollusca; class Gastropoda; order Stylommatophora; family Ariophantidae; genus Megaustenia; species Megaustenia siamemsis. The sequence goes on along the minus strand of JAVIAB010000050.1, from coordinate 21,409,547 downwards.
AGGTTTTGAACAATGTACATCACACTAATATCTCTGTGATGACTACCTTTGGTGAATAATTTTGTTACCCTCTCGTCCGTCTCAGACATCAAGTCGTCGATGATGATCAGTCTTCTCTTCTTACCACCTTCCAATTTATCGACGTCTGGTAGACCCTCGATAAATCTCACTGACCTCATAGTCTCGTATATCGGTTGCCATTCCGCATAACACCATATAACTTCCTCCGGTACGGGGACAGCTAACTCGTGAAGGTTCTGTATAAACTTTTGTACAAATACCGTTTTCCCACACCCGGTAGGACCGGCTATCAGAGCTGTGAAAGGATGATTCCATCGGGGATCCATCGTCACAAGTGCTACCAACTTTAGTGATTATACCACCCACAAAAATAACAAGGAGTGATTTTAGGTCAGCCCGCCGGGTTTCACTTCTTCAATTAACACTTATTTTAAAAAACCACATCCTATATAAATTATTTTACACACACCTCATATTTCGCACATATCACCCTGTTTGGACCCTTCCCGAAGTCACGGAACATGTCGCAACACGACTGATAACGTATTACCTCGTCTGATAACATATTACCTCGCCTGATAACATATTGCGTTAGCTACTATAAATAGACGGTCCTCGATACGATAAACGTCGAAGGTATAAAAACCCCCAGCCGAGCAGTGTACACACATAGATAACCAGCGTCTGTTGCCAGGTGGCTTGTGTTTGTTTTTGCTTTGACTATGGAGTCGTCTAGCTTGAATACGCCAATTTCGTTTGATGCCAGTGATCAGCGCATATTTATGTCACGCGGAAATGAGACTGTAGTTCCGTTGTCTAGAGATGGCGTTAAGGCAGTCTCGGTTTGTGTTTTTCGTAACAGACCGTTGATAAATATAAGGACATATAGCGGTGACAGTTTTTTTAAGTTTCCTACCCGAACTGGGATAACACTATCGAGAGAGGAATTTATCGCTTTAGTTGATATGCGAGAAGACATTTTAACCGCATATGCTAACCTCAACTACACGCCACCTGTTGGTAACCACCACCAGATCAGCTACACGCCACCTCTCCTTAACCAGCTCAACTACACGCCACCTGTTGTTAACCACCAGAACTACACACCATCTCTTGTTAACCCGAATCTCATCAACTACACGACCCCTCCTTTTGTTAACCAAGGGAACCTCGCTCTTGTTAATCAGACGACAGATCCGGCGGCCACTATCGATGTCCCGGGTGTTTCAGCTGAGTCACCAATTACCTATTCCAGCTTTGATCAAGGTTTTGTCAAAATGGAGGGCGGTTGTGTTGTGAAGGCTAATGAAACTTCCTACGCCCCTGTGTTTGATAGACATTTAACACAAACAGACAGTACAGCCAAAACAGGAGGGAGGAAACCCAGACGCTTAAAATTATCACCAATCGGACAGTAATATATATTTTCTCATATGTGTTGTGTATTTGTCGTATTAATAAATATATGTGAAATATAGAGCGACTTTTTTGTTTTGCTTTAGCGTGAAAGAGAGAGAGAGAGAGAGAGAGAGTTGAGGGTGTGGCTTGATGATGATGTTGTTGAGGGTGGCACATGATGATGATGCTGTTGAGGATGTAGCTTGATGATGATGTTGTTGAGGGTGGCACATGATGAGAGAGAGAGAGAGAGAGAGAGAGTTGAGGGTGTGGCTTGATGATGTTGTTGTTGAGGGTGTGGCACATGATGATGCTGTTGAGGATGTAGCTTGATGATGATGCCCGAGCCGACCCGCGACGACGACCAGCGACGACCAGCGACCGCCGACGACCAGCGACCGCCGACCAGCGACCGACGACCCCAGCGCCGATGATGATGATGACCGAGGTGGCCCGAATATGATGATCGTTACTAACACCCCTTTGCCTCCTGTTGCCATCACATGATAACACGACACCCCCCGCAAGTTTTAGACTGACATACAAGTTTTAGAGGTCTCCATAGCCAGCACGCTCACTTGATAATAACACGACCCATCCCCCGCAAGTTTTGAGAACCGCTGACATACAAGTTTTAGAGGTCTCCATATTTCCTGTTGCCATCACACGACCCCCCGCAAGTTTTAGACTGACATACAAGTTTTAGCTCCAAACACACCTACAAGTTTTAGAACCACTGGTCTCCAAACACAAGTTTTAGAACCACTGGTCGCCACACACTTGAGATAAGACGAGGCCGACCACTTGACCACGAGATAAGACGAGGCCGACCACTTGACCACTTCAGATAAGACCGACCACCCGGCGAGGTCACCTGAGATTGCACGATACATGCTGGACGACGAGATTGCGCTGCACGATACAGGCCAATGATGCACGATACTACGCGAAATGTTAAAATCCTTGCTCAAAACACCCTTCCTTACTACTTATGTGCCTGGGAGAGATAACTTATAAGACCGGAGAATAAAGGCCGTTTGCACAGTGCAGTCACCGCAAAGCGTTTCTGTCTGAGTTTCTATTTTTCCCCAGGTTGGTACCAGGAAAAGCAAGACACAAACATGTTTAAATCGGATGCACTGGGTTACATGAACCATGCCTGGCATAAGAGTGCAACGTGAGCTCTTGTGACCATCGTCGGTACGTTATCGGGACAGGTTGTATGTTGTTATCACCAAGCTTAAGACGACCAACGCTTTCTACAATTTTGATAGTGTATATCACTAATAAAAGGTAAAAGTAAAGTGCCCCCGTCACGCCAAGTGACGTATAGGGAATATTGAGTTAGTGACCATAAATTTTACAGACCTTCGGCACATGATTTTTGGGGTAATGTGGTCGGTATTACGCCAACTTACGCCAGTCTTAATCGCTGAGAGTGAAAATGAGTTATAAGAAATGTTGGACATTATAGTGAAAGAAAGCAAAAATAAAGGACTCAGCCTTAATAGCAAAAAGACAGAGGTAATGGTAACAACAAAGAAAAAGACATCCCCTCAGTGCAAAATAAAGACAAGTGGAACAATATTAAAACAGATAAATGAATTTTAATATTTGGGAACTTTGTTAACCTCAGACGGAAGATGTACAAAAGAGGTGAGATACAGAATGGCTCATGCAAAAGCAACTTTCCAAAAAATGAGGAAGATACTACGAAATCCAATTTTGACAATAGAAACAAGAAAAAGAGTTCTTAAATGTTACGTAGAGCCAGTCTTAACATATGGATGCGAATCATGGACAATAGGACAACAGACAAGAAAATCACTGGAGTCTGTATAAATGTGGTTTTACAGAAGAATGTTGAGAATACCATGTACAGCTAAGAAGAGTAATGAAGATGTTCTGAGAGAGGTCAAAGCAAAAAGAGAGCTAATATCCAATATCAGGAAGAAACAATCATCATTTTTTGGCCATGTAATGAGAAGAGAACAACTGGAATATATTGTAACAACTGGAAAAATTGAAGGGCGAAGAGATAGAGGGAAGCAAAGAGAAAAAATAACAGACAGCTTAAGAGAATGGCTTGGCAGAAGGTCAACAACAGAAATGATAAATAGCTGCCGAGATCGAAAGTTGTGGAGAGACATGATCACCTACGCCAGCTGACCCGGTACTTGATGATGATGATGATCATGAGTGATGTACGCAGAAAAAGAACAAGATTATTTATCAAACCCCCCCACCCCCCGGAAAATAAACGTCTGACTCTAAGAGGATTTGATTCCATGTTCTCTTGGCTTGGATCCCAAGGAGTTATCGATTTTGCCACCGACTCTCCACTTGCTTTAATGCGAGTAAATATATCACGCTGTTGAAACTGGTTTTTTTTTTGGCCGCAGTAAATATATCACGCTGTTGAAACTGGGTTTTTGCTGCAGTAAATATATCACGCTGTTGAAACTGGGTTTTTGCTGCAGTAAATATATCACGCTGTTGAAACTGGGTTTTTGTTGAAGTAAATGTATCGCGCCGTCGAAACTGGGTTTTTATTTTTCCTGCAGTAAATATATCGCGCTGTTAAAACTGTTTTTTTTTTTTTTTGGCTGCAGTAAATACATGTATATCACGCTATTGAAATTCGTTTTTTGCTGCAGTATATTTATCGCGCTGTTGAAACTGGGTATTTTTTTGTTGCAGTAAATATTCAATGCCAAGATAGATCTTCACGTGAAAGTATATACTAACCACTTCATCCTGACATGATTCGGGTCAAGGGTCAGGCATGGATATATCCTGTGTCAAAATCCCGGGTTGCATCAGAAAACATGCGCAGCCGACGATATATCGTGCGCTGTGTAATTCACTGCGCAACTTCCTGTCACATAGGCACTATCATCAAGGGCACGTGTATATATTTGACTTCGAAGATCGGCTACATTCAAATCGATGAAGCCGAAGCGAGGGCCTGGATCCATTTATAGCCGCGAGCAACGATCGGCGTTTCCATAATAACACCGCTTCTATCGCCGTGCTCTATAATAAATCTATTTTGTTCCGATAAATGCTCCGCCTCTCTAATTATAGCATCCAGATCAGCTGTCACTTTCCCACTGGATGTTGACTAATATTTCACTCAAATTCATACTTTCAGGAAATAACTCACACTCTGAAGTACTACCACACACGGCAGTTTGAAAATGATATTTTAGCGTCAAGGCAAAGATATGCACAAAAAGGCATAACATTTGCGAAGCTGCAGTAAAGCTGATTGTGAGGAAAATAAAAAAAAAAAGATATAGAAAAAAAATATTTAAAAACGAAAAGAAATCAAACGATGAAGTTTTAAAACAACTAAAAATGAAGAGAGAACTACTAAACACAATTAGAACAAGACAAATGAAATGTTTGGGTCATGTTAAAAGACACAACGGCCTAATAAAAGTAATATTGGAAGGGAAATACAAGGTAAAAGAGGCAGACCAAGACTAACTTGGACGAGTAACATCAAAAGATGGACAAGTCAACCTACGACAAATCTGCACCATCAAAGCAAGAGACAGAGTGGAATGGCGCTCCATGATGGCCAACCTTCGATGCGGAGACGGCACTCAATGATGATGATGATTTAAAAAAAAAACGGTATGGTTAAGGCTTCATGTAACAAGTGGACAACACAAGCAGGAACGACGTTTCGGCTAAAATGGCCTTCAGCAGAAACAAATATGCAACACACATACAAATATCCATATGTTAAGACTGGCTCTACATAACGTTTAAGAACTCTTTTTCTTGTTTCTATTGTCAAAAATGGATTGCATAGTACCTTCCTCATTTTTTGGAAAGCTGCTTTTGCCTGAGCAATTCTGCATCTCACCTCTGTTTTACATACCCCGCCTTGGTAGTACGTTACGGAAAAAAAAATATAAAAAAAAAACACTCGCACCAGTCAATCAGAGTTTGAGTACCGCGAGCAACATCTGAGGTTTGCAAAAACTCCTGTGGTTTACCCTGCCATAAGATAAAATAGAGACCTGAGTTCACATCCAGGGTAGTTCGAGGAATGTCGCCATATAGCAATGGAGTTCGTTCAGAAGGCGATACCAGTCGGAAATTTATGGTGAACCACCGGCTGGACTGGACAGCAGTACGTGACGCTTGTATCGGAGCTATGACGTCAAAACACAAGTCATGCCGTTATCTCTTACATTCTAGAAATATATGATTCTTTGACAGCGTTTTCAGATTGATTAGATGTTATACTTCAAAGAGAGAGTTATAATTTAAAAGAAAGTTATAATTGAAAAGAGTTATAATTTAAAATAAAGTTATAATTAAAAAGAGTTATACTTCAAAGAGTTATAATTTAAGAGGGAGATAATTTAGAAGAGAGAGTTATAATTTAAAAGAGTTATAATTTAAAAGAAATATAATTAAAGAGAGAGAGAGAGAGAGAGAGAGAGAGAGTTATATTTTAAAAGAGAGAGTTAACATTTAAAAGAGGAGGTTACAATTTAAGAAACAGAGAGAGGGAGTGTGTGTGTGTGTGAGAGAGAGAGAGAGAGAGAGTGAGAGAGAGTTACAACATTTGTCATGAGAAAGTTAATATTTTAAATCACAAAGTGGAAAATTAGACAATCATTAAAATATTTCACCCAATAAGGCAGTGATTCTCAAAGTGTGTGTCGCGGCTCTTTGGGACGCCGTCAAATTTTGTCAAGGGAACCGCGCCGATGATAGTGCTGTGTGCCTACCCACTGGTTAGAAATGATAAAATAATGACATTGACGTAGGCTTTATGTATGTTTTGTTTTAATACATGATCGAGTTTCTTAGGGATACCGTTAATTCTGTCGTCATTTATCATCTTATATATCATATCAGAGCTTCCTAATTTATACGACTGGTTATGGTTATTCGAAGGCCCGGTATCAAACGAATGGGAATTCATAATTGCTCAACCGCCCGTGCCAGTGGAATCATCTGAATTAACATCTCACCGAATATCCAAACAAAGAAAGGCAGTTGCAGTCCAAATTGAAGCAAACACAGCACACGCCAAAATATAAGGCGTATTATAGCACCGGCAGTGAACGCATTTGAACTATACGATATCATTATTCATCGTAAGCAATATGAATGTAGAAATACCATCCGGAAAATACACACAGCTCACGGTGCACTCAGTAGCTCCGGCAACAAGCCGGATTGGAATATGAGGAAACTGCAACAATGAATACTTTTTAGGCATTGCCTCAACGGCTCTATGTGGCCATGGAAATGTACCAGTCAAATACCAGTGGATAAAGAGATACAGCGAAGATGATGGCGCTGGATAGGACACACACTACGGAAGCCAACTGAGAGTATTACACATCAGGCCCTTCTTTGGAATTCCCAGGGGAAAAGACAAAGAGGAAGACCAAGGAATTCTTGGACAAGACAGATAGAAGCAGAGATGAAGATGATGGGGAAGACATGGAATGATCTTAAAAGAATGGCAAGAAACAGAACGACTTTAAAAGTGTTTGTTGAAGACCTATGCTCCACATGGAGCTGAAAGGTAGAAGATAGAAGACTGTCTTTCTTGACGGTTCATTCTGATGTCATTTATCATCTTATATATCAAATCTGCGCTTACCTGACTCATAAGACTGTAACCGCCAAGAGATGTTAGTATATGATCAGCAAGGGAAGGGGACCACGGGTTTCAAAGGTTTGGGAACCATTGTCATAACCACTTATCTATGAACAGTTCGTCAAGGTAAACATTAATTATTTCTTTCTGGATCGAATCGAAATTTTTGTCTAACAAAGTCAACTTTATAAATCGAGAGAGAGAGAGAGAGAGAGAGAGAGAGAGAGAGAGAGAGAGAGTGAGTACAAGTACATGGTCAGTACATTTACTGACAACGGGAAATTAGATAAAGAGATAGAAACCAGAAACCGGGAAGCAAATAATTTAAACCAGCGGTGGCCTACTTGATTGACCAAGGGCTGGATGCCAGGACCAGAGGACCAAACTTAAGAACATCATCAAGAATTACATTACGCGATTTAATCATAAATAATGCTTGCACTTTGCTGATACATTGTATCATTTGTAACAAGACGATTATTTATTTATTCTCAAAATTACCGTTATATTATTTTTGTTTAAACCGACTGGAACTTTGGTTTTTATTGAGAGGTATTTAATATAGTTTCTGGTCCAGGAGCTTTTCCTGCTTTCATATTGCGCAAGGCGTCTTCCACTTCTTCTTTGAGTATTTCTGGTCCTTCTCATTCATCCTTAATGCATGTATTTACTTCTGTTCGTTCATCATTATAAAGATCTTTAATGTATGCTTTCTATTGGACATTATAGTGAAAAAAAGCAAAATAAGGGACTCAGCCTTAATAGCAAAAAGACAGAAGTAATGGTATTAAATATTTGGGAACATTGTTAACATCAGACGGAAGATGTACAACAGAGGTGAGATGCAGTATGGTTCAGGCAAAAGCAGCTTTCCAAAAAATGTGGAAGATACTATGCAATCCATTTTTGACAATAGAAACAAGAAAAAGAGTTCTTAAATATAGTGTGGAGCCAGTCGTAACATATGGATATGAATCATGGACAATAGGACAATAGATAAGAAAATCACTGGAGGCTGTAGAAATGTGGTTTTACAGAAGCATGTTGAAAATACAATGGACAGCTAAGAAGAGTAATGAAAGTGTTCTGAAAGAGGTCAATGCAAAAAGAGAGCTAATTTCCAATATTAGGAAGAAACAATCATCATTTTTCGGCCATGTAATGAGAAGAGAACAACTGGAATATATTGTAACAACTGGAAAAATTGAGGGACGAAGAGATAGAGGGAAGCAAAGAGAAAAAATAACAGACAGCTTAAGAGAATGGCTTGGCAGATGGTCAACAACAGAAATGATAAATAGCTGTCGAGATCGAAAATTGTGGAGAGACATGATCACCTACGCCAGCAGGCCTGGCGCTTGATGATGATGATAGTATATGTGGAAGCTTTAAGGGCTAAAAAAAAATTGAATGGCGAACCGGATCCAGCCCGCGGGCCGCCAATTGCTCATTACTGGTGTAAACTACTACACAACATCAATACAGAAACACTTGAATGAGATCATGGAAAGAAAAGAATAAATGAATCACAACTTGCTTTATACCCACATTGTGCTACCAGTGTCAGACATGGACAACTATTGAAAGACTGTCTAAAGAAATGAATAAGCTTAGTTTAGTTTAGTCGAAACATAATGGTCACTACACAACGGACAACTGCGCCGTGCTCAGATCCTCGGCCGTGCTCAGATCCTCGGCCGTGCTCAGATCCCCGGCCGTGCTCAGATCCCCGGCCGTGCTCAGATCCCCCGCCGTGCTCAGATCCCCCGCCGTGCTCAGATCCCCCGCCGTGCTCAGATCCCCCGCCGTGCTCAGATCCCCGGCCGTGCTCAGATCCCCGGCCGTGCTCAGATCCCCGCCGTGCTCAGATCCCCCGCCGTGCTCAGATCCCCCGCCGTGCTCAGATCCCCCGCCGTGCTCAGATCCCCACCTCAGCACGTTACCCAGGATGAAGCACGCCCGTCACATACAAACGAATTTATTGAAAACAGCTTTAGTTTAGATTCACGAACTCTGTAGCACCGGCCAAGACCTTGCCCCCAAAACCTCCTTAGTCGCCTCTTTATAACAATTATGATAAATGACAAATCTATTCTTTCATCCCCTCATCGTGGTCAAGGCCCCGGTAACCACAAGGGCGGAAGTGTATATGAAAATCATCATCATTGAGTGTGGTCTCCGCATCGAAGGTTGGCTACCAAGTAGCGCCATTCCACTCTGTCTCTTGCTTTGATGGTTCAGGGTGTCATAGGCTGACTTGTCCATCTTTTGATGTTACTCGTCCATTATATTCTTGTCTGCCTCTGCCTCTGCCTCTTTTACCTTATATTTTCCCTTCCAATATTACTTTTATTAGGCTGTTGTGTCTTTTAACATGACCCAAAAATTTCATTTGTCTTGTTCTAATTGTGTTTAGTAGTTCTCTTTTCATTTTCAGTTGTTTTAAAACTTCATCATTCGTTTTCATTTCTTTCCAGCCAATTCTACCTATTCTTCTATAAATCCACATTTTAAAGGCTTCAATTTTCTGTTTTGTTTTCCTGTCTAATGCCCATGCTTCTGGCACCATACGATATTGAGAAGACGTAACATTTTGCTATTCTTAGTTTTAGCCCTGGTGTTATTTGTTTTGATGTATAAGAAAAGCTGTAAACAAAACTAGGAGAGATACAACTAGAACAGAAATGTCGAGAACCACGATGATTGTAACACCAGCTACTGGCTTCATTGAGCAACACAGACTCACAATGTTGGGACATCTGGTCGAAATGGAATCCAAGCAACTTACATCCCGAGCTATTGCATGAAAATATCCCCGACAAAAAGCAAAGGTGTAACCCAGAAAGAGATCGCACAGATTGAATCAAAGAGACATTAAGTTAACTCGATATGATAACTCAAGCTACACAATTAGCGAATCTCTCAACATTTAAGGTTCTTCTCTACAGCGCTGCAGGACACAAGCAATAGGAATAAATAAAGAAAATAAGGAATGAAAGAATGACAGAAAGAAGGAAAGAAAAGAAATAAAAGAAAGAAAGAAAGAAAGAAAGAAAGAAAAAGAAAGAAAGACACCGAAACTACTCCTGAAAAATAAGCATCAATTTCAAATGATGAACATATTGTAGACAGACGCAGGATAATAACATCAAGAAATACTATGACGCTCTGTGATAATAATAGCACTCATCATCAAGTACTATGCTTGCTGGCATAGGTGATCATGTCTCTCCACAACTTTCGATCTCGACAGTTATTTATCATTTCTGTTGTTGAACTTCTGCCAAGCCATCCTCCAAGACTGGTATCTTTTTTCTTTGCTTAATCTCTATCTCTTCGTCCCTCTCAACTTTCCCGGTTGTCACAATATATTCCAGCTGTTCCCTTCTCATTACATGATCAAAAAATGATGATTGTTTCTTCCTAATATTGGAAATTAGCTCTCTTTTTGCTTTGGCCTCTTTCAGAACATTTTCATTACTCTTCTTAGCTGCCCATGGTATTCTCAATATTCTTCTGTAAAACCACATTTCTATAGCCTCCAGTGATTTTCTTGTCTGTTGTCCTATTATCCATGATTCACATCCATATGTTAAGACTGGCTCTACATAACATTTAAGAACTCTTTTTCTTGTTTCTATTGTCAAAATTGGAAGGCACAGTATCTTCCTCATTTATTGTAAAGCTGCTTTTTACCTGAGCCATTCTGCATCTCACCTCTGTTGATCTGCCATTTAAGGTTAACAATAGCACTATGAGAATAAAAAAGAAACCGTGTTTATATATTTATTAAATTGTTTATTTGATCTCTGTTGGTATTTTTTTCCCCATCAATGCATTTTGGAGATAAACAACATAAGTGCAGAAATGTTGCTGAATCAGTTAAAGAAAAAAAGACTGTCTCGACAGCGGAGCACATAAATAATAAATATCGATCTAGAAGACAACATAAAAGCAATATAGAATCAATTTATTTCAGCCAAAACAATCTATTTAATGGGAGCTAGACAGGAAGGGGAAGTTTCTTTCTGATTTAATAGACAACATTTTTGTGGAATTAGGGAGCCGCGGTAGCTCAGTGGTTAGTGAACTGGACTACAAAGGACAAGAGGTAGGGTTTGATCCCAATCGACGGCTCCCGGTTCACCCAGCCTTTAATGGGTACCGGATTTTTTTTCTGGGAAAGTAAAGCGAAACGGGCGTAATACCGACCACATTACCCCAAAAATCATGTGCCGAAGGTCTGTAAAATTTATGGTCACTAACACCATATTCCCTATACGCCACTTGGCGTGACGGGAGTACTTTACTTTATTTTTTCTATTTGTGGAATTGTTAAAACAAACATTGATCAAGAAATAGCACAAAATGTAGAAAAGATAAAGCAAAATATATGCACACGCGACAAAGCCCTTAGCAGTTGAAAACTTAAAAGATTAGGCTGAATACCGCTGTCCGGATAAACTGTATTTTTAAAGCAAAATTCGACTATTTTTCATAATTTTCTGAAGTTGACCTGGTTATAGTCGCCGATCGTGCACTTTGATGTTATCATCTAATAGTATCAGGAAAAGAGATAGGTATGCTCACCCACAGTGTGATAGTGGCTTGTACACAAAGTACAATGTTATCTTTAATGCTGACAATTTTATTTCATCGAAATCTCTGAAATCATGTTGTTCGGAGTAAGAGCTCGAGGGAGCGACTGTAGAGAATATTGTAGAGTTTGATCTAATTGTAGAGTTTGATCAAATTGTAGAGTTTGATCTAATTGTAGAGTTTGGAAAATTTGTAGAGTTTTATAACATTGCGGTGTTTGATAACATTGTAGAGTTTGGTAAAATTATAGAGTTTGATAACATTGTAGAGTTTGGTAAAATTATAGAGTTTGATAACATTGTAGAGTTTGGTAAAATTATAGAGTTTGATAACATTGTAGAGTTTGGTAAAATTATAGAGTTTGATAACATTGTAGAGTTTGGTAAAATTATAGAGTTTGATAACATTGTAGAGTTTGGTAAAATCACTTGACATGACAAGCCTGTGATTGGTTGCTTGAGTGGTATGATGTGCAAGTACAGAAGAAATAGTTCAGGTTTTCTAAAAATTACTTGTTGGCCCTTGTCGGTGTTCCGGAATTCGTGCGCTGTGCTGAGGTCTCCATATCTTATCAGGAAGGTAATCTGGATGTAAATGGGCACTCTCTGAGTATAGTCATAATTGTGTGCGCACGCTCAAATTAATCTGCAAATGAAGGGAGAGCCTTTATAAGTTCGAGAAAGGGTTCGCTAAAGGACCACGAAATGAAAACACGACCATAGGCCATCGAGGTGGGATCTCTCAGAAGAATGTTTAGAGTTCCATGGGCAGCTATAAAAGACCAATGAGAAAATTCTAAAAAAAGAGGTCGAGACAAAAAGAGAGCTCATTAAAAAAAAAAAAAAAAAACATCAGAACGAAACAATCGACACGGTCTTGGAACGTCAAGAGAATGTTGGAATACTTGGTTACAGCTGGCAAAATAGATGGAAAGAGATGACGGTGGACATGTTGAGAAGATACTAGATAGTTTGGTATCGTGGCACGGTAGAGAGTCAACACCATAATTGATACAAAGCACTGTGGACAGATAATTGTGAAAGGACACACGATCGCCTACGCCAGTCGGTATGGTACGTGATGATGATGTATCGAACTGGATGATGGTCAAGCTGACGTCACTATCTGCCAGGGTTGGTTCATGGATGGCTGATGAGGCCGTCATAAGATCCCTGAAGTGTCCACAGCGATGAGGAAAGTGATGATGTCAGTGCTGGTTGTCGAACCCGATGTCCTGAAGTTTGATTTGCAAAGTCATTGTTTTGGGATGACGTCATTCATTCGTGTCACAGAGTTTTTGCTTTTTATCTTAAAGCGGAAATTGGATCATAATCATGATAGTTTTACAGCATTTGTTCGTGCATATGTCCAGTACAGTTCTCTCATTCCTGAAATCGATACTTGATACGGTAATCGTTTCAATTTGTGACACTATACAAAACAAACCGCATTTTTAGTTAAACCAAATATTTCTTCTACCTTTCAGCTCCCTGTGCAGCATAGGTCTTCAACAAACACTTTCAGCTTCCTGTGGAGCATAAGTCTTCAACAAACACTTTCAGCTTCCTGTGCAGCATAGGTCTTCAACAAACACTTTCAGCTTCCTGTGCAGCATAGGTCTTCAACAAACACTTTCAGCTTCCTGTGCAGCATAAGTCTTCAACAAACACTTTCAGCTCCATGTGCAGCATAAGTCTTCAACAAACACTTTCAGCTTCCTGTGGAGCATAGGTCTTCAACAAACACTTTCAGCTTCCTGTGGAGCATAGGTCTTCAACAAACACTTTCCAAGCCGTACTGTTTCTTACCATTCTTTTAAGATCATTTCGTGTCTTCCCCATCATCTTCATCTCTGCTTCTATCTGTCTTCTCCAAGAATATTTTGGTCTTCCTCTTTGTCTTTTCCCTTGAGGATTCCAAAAAGGGCATATCGTGTAACACTCTCAGTTGGCTTCCACAGTGTGTGTTCTATCTAGCGCCATCGTCTTCACTGTATAGTTTTATCTACTGGTATTTTACTGGAATTTTCCCATAATTGAATGCTAGTGATTTTGTCCAGCCATTTCCATACCTTTATTCTGCGCAAGCATCCATTAATGAAAGTCGGTGTCTTCATGGTTGTCATTTTTGTTGTTCTCCATGTTTCACAACTATATAGTAGAACTGACTTAACATTGAAGCTGAAAATTTTTTATTATTGTATTTAACCTATTTGTATGGACTTCCAGTCATTATGGCGGATAGGAGACAGGGAACCTTTGAGTCACTGTCTGAAAAATGTTCCTTGTTGCAGTTTCCTCATGTTCCAAATCCGGTTTCTTGCCTGAGCTACTGAGTAGTGCTCTGTGCACACCGTGATCTGTGTGTTTCATCCAGATGACGCTTCTATAATCACATTGCTTACGATGAATAATGATATCGTATGACGTAGGATAGTTCAGATGCGTTCAATTCGGTGCGGTAACACCTTATATCTTTTGGCGTGTGCAGTATCTGTTACGATGAGGACTGCAACTGCCATTCTCTGTTTGGATATTCGATGAGATGTTAATTCGGATGATTCCACTGGCACGGGCGGTTGAGCAATTATGGGTTTCCATTCGTTGGCAGTGATACTGGGGCCTTCGAATAACAATGATCATGAATATCATTGGATTTCCATATGTTCCCCAGTGCAATGAATGCTCCTCTTAAACCAAATGTTTAACTATAAATAATATTCTAGCAGAATAATAAATAATACTCATAACAAAATTATTTTTTTATAAATTGTCCAATTTGAGAGTTTCAGACAGCGGAATATTCAACTTATGTTAAGATACAGCTTCTACTAATCACTTTCAATGTTTAATAAATAGAAGATCGTGTGTTTTATGTTCCCAGAATTAACTCAACTCTGCAAGCACCACAGGGTTGTCTTGCAGTGGATCCCATCTCACTGTGGAATACCAGAAAATGAAAAAAAAAAGCAGATCAGTTGGCAAAGGAAGGTTCAACAGTCACACAACTAGATACACCAGTTACATACCATCATAAGAAACAGATAATAAAATCAATCAGAGGACCACAAGCCCCAATTCAGGATGCCTTTCATAGTATGAAAAGATATGAACAAGTTATCATTATACGCATCAGAACAGGACACAACCGACTCCATAGTCACATGTATACAAAATTCAAGATCGGCACATCAACTACTTGTACATGTGGACAGGCGCCCCAGACTGCTGAACGCATACTTCAATACAGCACTGAATATAGTAGACTAAGGATAATCCATTGCCCATAAATACAACACTACAGACAAAACTATATGGGCCACTACAAGAATGACAAAAGACGGTAAAATTATACAGGAAACGACATTGCAGATATAGACAATACTTCAGGTGAACGAAAGATAGATAGATAGACAGACAGATAGATAGATAGTTCAAGGGAAGACGCGAATAAACAACTCGACTAAAGTATCAACGACAGCCAACTGTGCCGTTCTCTCACAGATCACCGTGCCCTCTCTGCAAACTCACTTCGACCAACCGAACGATCAGCAATCATCTCCTTCCAAGCTTCAGGAACGATGCTACAAAACACTTGATGGTATTTTAATTTCATGTCAATGACACACTGACTACAGCGTCAACTGGATTTCAGTGCCAAGGGGTAACTGGTGCGCACAGCAGCTTACGTTACCTTTAAAGTGGTTATTTTAGTTTCAGTCTCATACATTTTGGAGCATTTATTTGTGAAAAAGAGCTCCGTCAAGCCACATAGGAAATATGGTGTTAGTGCTCATATTTTAGAATAGACCTTCGGTACATGATTTTTGAGGAAATATGGGCAGGATTAAATGAGATAAATGAGCGTGTTAAAGAACAATGAGATAAATAAGTGTATCAAAGAACAATGAGATAAATGAGTGTGTCAAATAACAATGAGATAAAGGAGTGTGTCAAAGAAGGATGAGATAAATGAGTGTGTCAAAGAAGGATGAGATAAATGAGTGTGTCAAAGAAGGATGAGATAAATGAGTGTGTCAAAGAACAATGAGATAACTGATTGTGTCAAAGAACAATGAGATAATTGAGTGTGTCAAAGAACAATGAGATAACTGAGTATGTCAAAGAACAATGAGATAACTGAGTGTGTCAAAGAACAATGAGATAACTGAGTGTGTCAAAGAACAATGAGATAACTGATTGTGTCAACGAACAATGAGATAACTGAGTGTGTCAAAGAACAATGAGATAACTGAGTGTGTCAAAGAACAATGAGATAACTGAGTGTGTCAAAGAACAATGAGATAACTGAGTGTGTCAAAGAACGCGACGAAGACCAAAAACATCTAAATAAATATAAATAAAACAAAGATAGTGCCTAGTGACAAAGCAAAACGACAACCCAAGATCATCACCAAACAAAGAAGAACTTGACAGTGTAAAAAGCTATGAATATATATATATATATATGGCCCTTTTCGTCTTGTCAGACGGTCTAGTGGAGGCTATTGCGTATATGGCCCTTTTCGTCTTGTCAGACGGTCTAGTGGAGGCTATTGCGTATATGGCCCTTTTCGTCTTGTCAGACGGTCTAGTGGAGGCTATTGTGTATTTTTTTGAGGTATTGTTTTTGCTGAACAGCTTCTCTCGTGGCTAATTCTACCAATGTTTGACAAACACACGCGGTCACATAATGAACAGGTCAGGCTCGCTGGTCCACGGGTTTACCATCCTTTTTTATGAGTCTCTTCTCTTCTAAGTCCTGTCTTAGCACAGTCTCAAATGTTGTTATACCGTTCCTTATACATGCTCTCCATGATGTGCGATCACTTGCCAGATGTTGCCAGTCGTTTTCACAGATGGAGAAGTCTTTTAGAGATGATTTGCAGATATCTCTGTATCGTAGTTTAGGTCTGCCGATTTGTCTTTTTCCGTGTTTTAGCTCGCCATATAGTATTTGCCTGGGGATGCGTTTTTCTTCCATCCGTTGGACATGCCCCAGCCATCTTAGCCTTCGACTTCTGAGCATCGACATGATTGTTAGGGTCTTAGCACGTTGCAGGACTATGAATATATCTGATCTGTATTAACTAACAATGGAGACTGCCGGAAAAAGAAAAAAAATAAGATTAGCAATAGCAGCACTAAATTTAAACGTCAAGAGGAACATTTGACACAATACCAGCAGGGCAGTACAATTAAAATTACTGAGGTCATGTTCTTTTCCGATACCAATATGTGGTTGTGAATCATGGATAAACTCGCAAACAAGGTTAAGATCGATTCATTCAAAATAAGGTGGCGAAGGCGCGCCTCCCAGCACCAGAGCTGGAAGTTGTCAGTGACTCATAGCTGGTGGCTTGCTCCAGGATCGGTGAACCAAAACCATCCAGACCCTGCTCCACCTCTCCGCGGTGCCTCCAGTAACAGACTAACCTGTCTAGTCTGGCCAAGCGAGCAGGGATCGAAGAGGGAAGACAACCGGGACTCAAAAACGTCGTGCTGAAGTCGGATGTGTTGGGCCGAAAGGTGCAGATATCACAGTGTTACACTGCAAACTGCAACACAACGCAATCACGTCCACTTAACGTCCTTTTAAGGGCGGATGACGAAGTGGAAGCCTAAAGTCTACGATTACTCCAGAAAACTTTAGTCATCGGGCGAACGCATCCATCCATCCATCCATTCAAAATAAAATGTTACAGAAAAATCCTTAAGATACCTTGGATAATGAAAAAGAGCAATGAAGACATTAACAGATTTAAACATTAAAAAGAACTGGCTTATAAACACCATTCTACAGAGGAAATTAAGAATAATATGGTCACGTCAAAAGACATAGATGGCTGGAAAGAACAATAATGGAAGTCATGGTTCCAGAACAACGCATCAAGGATAGACCAAAAACAAGATTTCAAGACATTAAGGAGACCTAGAACATGACAACAAAAAAGTGGGTGATCTGCCTAGAGATACGAGTTTCTTTCAGACGGGCTGTGGTGAATACAATGATCTGTGGGAGATCTGGCTAGAAACGGAGTTTCTTTCACACGGGCTGTGGTGAATACAACGTTCTGTGGGAGATCTGGCTAGAAACGGAGGTTCTTTCACACGGGCTGTGGTGAATACAACGTTCTTTGGGAGATCTGGCTCGAACATGAGGTTCTTTCACACGGGCTGTAATAATGCAACGTTCTGTGGGAGATCTGCCTAGAGATAGGGTTTCTTTCACACGGGCTGTGGTAAATGCAACGTTCTGTGGGAGATCTGCCTAGAGATAGGGTTTCTTTCACACGGGCTGTGGTAAATGCAACGTTCTGTGGGAGATCTCGTCAGAGACAGAAGTTCTTTAAGATTTCGCTGTTTTTGCCATTTAAAGAATTTACTTATTGGTCTTTTTAGCTCTTCTGGGAACTCTGAACATTCTTCTGAGAAATCCCATCTCTGTGGACTATAATCATCTTTTCATTATTATTATTATTTTTTTACTGTCCATGATTCGGTTCCATAGGTTAGAATTGGCTCTATGTAACACCGATGAACTCTATTTCTCACTTCTATAGTTAGTGTATTACAGCAAGTTATTTGTGTTTTTGGACAATAGGACAACACACAGGAAAATCACTGGAGTCTGTAGAAATGTGGTTTTACAGAAGAATGTTGAGAATACCATAGACAGCTAAGAAGAGTAATGAAAACGTTCTGAAAGAGGCCAAAGCAAAAAGAGAGCTAATTTACAATATTAGGAAGAAACAATCAACACTTTTTGGCCATGTAATGAGAAGAGAACAGCTGGAATATATTGTAACAACTGGGAAAATTGTGGGAAGAAGAGATAGAAGAAAGCAAAGAGAAAAAATACCAGACAGCTTAAGAGAATGGCTTGGCAGAAGGTCAACAACAGAAATGATAAATAGCTGTCGAGATCGAAAATTGTGGAGAGGCATGATCACCTACGCCAGCAGGCCCGGTACTTGATGATTTGTGTTTTATATTTCTGAAAAAGAAACAATTGAGCGAAACTACTAAACTATCAGAGTTAAACAGCTGTGCACAGCAAAGTTATCAGCAGCAATCGCAACACTTTACAACAGCTTTTACTGTCCAGGTAGCAGACACAATGTTCCCGAGACTACAGCATCGATTTTAATGATAAGTAAGAAAGAAGCAGTGATCTCTGCAATATGTGCCACTTTGGCACGCAAGGTTTCTGTTTTTTGAGATTGTGGTTCTGCCCTATGTGCAGTCTTCAGCTCGAAAGGACGATAGAGATAGAAGAAAGAATAGAAAATGATGCTCAGAAAGATATTCTTTTATAAATGTGCACTGTGTAGAACAAAAAAAAAATTAATAACAATAGAGCCCAGGTAGATAGGATACCTTGAAGACTGTAGAATACACTTATTTGTAAGAATTTGTAAAAAAAAATTGAACAATGTGATCGTGAAAGATGCCCTGTCATCAATTTGCAACAACAGGGAGTCTTAGGGAAAAACAAGTATGATGAAACTAAATAGAGAAAACAGCAAATAAAAAATAAACTGGTTTTCCCATCTAGAGAGAATGCCATAAGATTCCTTACGATACAAAAACATATAGACCACCAGACCAGTGAACACACACTTCACCTGTATTAACTTTAGTACATCGAGGAAAACCTATTGGCTCATAGATATAGCACAGGAGGCAAAACTATAAGAGTGTAAGCAAGAATTACAAGAAACTAAAAATTATACAAGAAACGACATGACGAATATAAAGACAATACTACAGGTGAACAAATATAGATAGATAGATTAGATAGATAGATAGATAGATAGATAGATAGATAGATTAGATAGATAGATAGATAGATAGATAGATAGATAGATAGATAGATAGATAGATAGATAGATAGATAGATAGATAGATAGATAGATAGATAGATAGATAGATAGATAGATAGATACCTCAAAAGAACATTAAGAAAGAAGAAACAAGCACACACAAAACACACACACACACAGTGACAGTAATTTCCAAGACTCGAGGAGTAAAAAAAGATGTTTAAAAAGTGCCGACTTGAGTCATCTAAGAGCTAGACTTGTTAAGTTGTGCCAGTGCTGGACAAGTTGCAGCGACAGGAATATCGACATTCCCGTGACAACGTTTACGTGCTCCTGTTGCATAAACACGGCAACATGACGATCATTGCAGAGATGCGTGTCTTGGACCCCAATCGACAGATTTGTCTGACTATAATGGCGGCACTTTTTAAGCTACCTCAAGAAGGGGTTTTTCTGCGGCTTGAGTATTACTTTCTTCGTTTCTTCCTGATTTGTCTTTTAGCGTAGAGGAGAAGGAAAGGAGGAGGGGGGGGGGAGGAGAGAGAAAGGGACGGAGTGAGAGATAGAGAGAGAAGGTGGGGGAAACATAAAAAGAGGAGATTTAGATAGGGAGAGAAACGTGATACAGAGATGGAGAGAATGAAAGAGAGGGAGAGGGAAGGAGTGTGGGATAAAGAGAGAAGGTGGGGGAAACATAAAAAGAGGAGATTTAGATAGAGAGAGAAAAGTGATACAGAGATGGAAAGAATGAAAGGGAGGGAGAGGGAAGGAGTGTGGGATAAAGAGAGAAGTTGAGAAAGACAGAAAAAGAGGAGTTTGAGATAGAGAGAGAAAAGTGATAGAGAGATGGAGAGAATGAAGGAGAGAGAGAAGGGGGAAGGAAGGGGGAAGGAGTGAGGGATAGAGAGAGAAGGTGGGGAAAACAGAAAAAGAGGAGATTTAGATAGAGAGAGAAAAGTGATAGTGAGATGGGGAGAATGAAGGAGAGGGAGAAAGGGAGGAAGAGGGAAGGAGTGAGGGATAGAGAGAGAGAGAGAGAGGGCGGGGAAAACAGAAAAAGAGTTTGAGATAGAGAGAGAAAAGTGATACAGAGATGGAGAAAAAGGGGGAAGAGGGAAGGAGTGAGGGATAGAGAGAGAAGGTGGGGAAAACAGAAAAAGAGGAGATTTAGATAGAGAGAGAAAAGTGATAGTGAGATGGGGAGAATGAAGGAGAGGGAGAAAGGGAGGAAGGGAAGGAGTGAGGGATAGAGAGAGAGAGAGGGCGGGGAAAACAGAAAAAGAGGAGATTTAGATAGAGAGAGAAAAGAGAAAGAGGGATAGGCGAAAGGGGGGTAGAAGAAAGGAGTGAGGGATAGAGAGAGGGAACAAAGAGGATGAGAGACAGACTGAGAGAAAACAGAGAGGATGAGAAAAGAGATATTTAGAGAGGGGGGAAAAGACAGAGAGGAGGAGGAGAGAGATAGAAAAAAAGGAGAGATGAATGGAGATAAAAAGAGAGACAGAGAGGGAGAGAGTGTTTACGTTCGTTTGTTCTCTGTCCTTAGCCGCTGTCACGCTAACAGTGTTTCTAGTGATCCATCTACTCACTTTATTTTGAGCACGTTCTCCGGGTGAGTGTTATTGTGGCGTTTATCGAAAGCTGCGTGGGTAGTATTTACGTGTTTCTGTGTTGCTACTTGACTTAACCATTTCATTTGTTGTTTCTGTGTTGCTACTTGACTTAACCATTTCATTTGTTGTTTCTGTGTTGCTACTTGACTTAACCATTTCATTTGTTGTTTCTGTGTTGCTACTTGACTTAACCATTTCATTTGTTGTTTCTGTTTTGCTACTTGACTTAACCATTTCATTTGTTGTTTCTGTTTTGCTACTTGACTTAACCATTTCATTTGTTGTTTCTGTTTTGCTACTTGACTTAACCATTTCATTTGTTGTTTCTGTTTTGCTACTCGACTTAACCATTTCATTTGTTGTTTCTGTTTTGCTACTCGACTTAACCATTTTATTTGTTGTTTCTGTTTTGCTACTCGACTTAACCATTTCATTTGTTGTTTCTGTTTTGCTACTTGACTTAACCATTTCATTTGTCGTTTCTTTTTGCTACTTGACTTAACCATTTCATTTGTTGTTTCTTTACATTGGGAACCAATGAACTAAAGTAGCGTTGACAAACATCTGTGTTATTGATAGCTGCGTGGGTAGTATTTAGTTAAATAAACAGAACGACGTTTTGGCCCTACAGGCCTTCAGATGGATCAATGAATAACAACACAATATATATAATCATCATCATCATCATCATCATCATCACGTACCATGCCTGCTGACATAGGAGATCATGTCGCTGCACAACTTTCGATCACGACAGTTATTTATCATTTCTGTTCATCTTCTGCCAAGTCATTCTCTTAATTAAGCTGTCTAGTATCTTTTCTCTTTGCGTCCCCCTATCTCTTTGTCCATCGATTTTCCCATTGTCACAATATATTCCAGCTGTTCCCTTCTTATTACTTGGCCAAAAAAATGATGATTATTTCTTCCTAATATTGGAAATTAGCTCTCTCCTTGATTTGGCTTCTTTCAGAACGTTTTCATTACTCTTCTTAGCTGTCCATATTTATATGTGGGAGCCGCGATAGCTCAGTGGTTAGTGAACTGGACTACAAAGGACAAGGGGTAGGGTTCGATCCCAACCGATATCTTTTTTCCGAGCTCAGTAAACATACCCCTTCCTCTGAAATGATTCGCTCACCTCGGAAGTTTTCCTATATCATAATATTCATTTATTATTATTTGTCTCCGAGACTCGAACCTGAACATTCTTTTCCAGAGGACAGCGTCTTATCTCCTGAGCACCCAGCCCGCCGAGAAAAGTCGCAAGAACTAAGAAAAAAACACAACCACTTTGAATTATGCATTAGCCGGTCCGAATTTGTTTTTTCTCCGAATATTCAATAACGTCAAGTGGCAGTGTTATTGTTTCGTGGAAATCGTCTTTGTTTTATAAACGGATTTCTTGGAAAAATACAAACGTTTCTTCCCACAATTTGAGAATTCTGAGAAACTATAGGACATCGTAGAATGCCGTGCAACATTTGAAAACAATAAATACAGAATTATTTATTTTCAATTGTATAAACGTTCATTTGTTTGTGTAAATAGCGCACAAATACTCATATTGTGTGGTATATAAAAGTAGAATAGTTTTAATGCATGGGCATATGTTGGTCATGTGACGAGAAGAGAAAACAATGGACTCTCAAAGCAAGCCTTTAAATGGGAACAATAAAATAAATGATAAAGAGGCCAACCTAGAGAAACACTATAAGAAAGGAAATTGAGGTGTGAAGCAATAACAGTAGGCCTCAGCGCTACCTTGCCGATGTTCAGAGGGTCACTGAGAACAGAGACGTGTGTCGAGATACAACAGGGACCTTTGCCGCGATCTGTGCAAAGTCTGACACTGCGCAAAGTCTGAGACTGTGCAAAGTCTGACACAGTGCAAAGTCTGAGACTGTGCAAAGTCTGAGACTGTGCAAAGTCTGACACTGTGCAAAGTCTGACACAGTGCAAAGTCTGAGAGTGTGCAAAGTCTGACACAGTGCAAAGTCTGAGAGTGTGCAAAGTCTGAGACTGTGCAAAGTCTGATAGTGTGCAAAGTCTGACACAGTGCAAAGTCTGAGAGTGTGCAAAGTCTGACACAGTGCAAAGTCTGAGAGTGTGCAAAGTCTGACACAGTGCAAAGTCTGAGAGTGTGCAAAGTCTGACACTGTGCAAAGTCTGACACTGTCAGACAAAGATAGTCGGACTTGGGAGTGTCTAGAATCTCTGTGAAGTTTTCGGCTCGACAGGACAATAGATAGTGAGAAAGATTGTTAATGCAGTGCCGATAATTGTATAGAAAAAAAGAAGTAACGGCCACATGGAAGGAACACTCGTCACCAACATTCAACATAAAAAAGCGGGACAAATTTGAAATCAGTGCACAGCCTCAAATTCTTGGGTACACTAACAACATCAGATGGAAGATGCACCAAAGAGATATACAGCAGAATAGCGCACTGGCCGAAATAGCATTTCAGAAAATGAAAAACGTTTTATATAACAAGTCTATGTCAATAGAAGTGAGAAAGAGAGTTCATCGGTGCTATTGAGCCAATTCTGACCTATGGATGCGAATCATTGACGGTACATCATCATCAAATACCGGGCTTGCTGGCGCAGGTGATCATGTCTCTCCACAACTTTCGATCTCGACAGTTATTTATCATTTCTGTTGTTGACCTTCTGCCAAGCCATTCTCTTAAGCTGTCTGGTATTTTTTCTCTTTGCTTCCCTCTATCTCTTCGTTCCTCAAATTTCCCAGTTGTTACAATATATTCCAGTTGTTCTCTTCTCATTACATGGCCAAAAAATGATGATTGTTTCTTCCTAACATTGGAAATTAGCTATCTTTTTGCTTTGGCCTCTTTCAGACATTTTCATTACCCGTCTTAGATGTCCATGGTATTCTCAATATTTTTCTGTAAAACCACATTTCTACAGACTCCAGTGATTTTCTTGTCTGTTGTCCTATTGTCCATGATTCATATCCATATGTTAAGACTGGATCTACATAACATTTCAGAACTCTTTTTCTTAAACGGGACATAATCGAATGAAAAGACAATTATAGACCACGGAGATGGGATTTCTCTGAAGAATGTCGAATTTTCTGGACAGTTCAAAATGCCATCAAGGAAATTCTCGGATGCCAGAACAAAAAGAAAACTCCAAACAATATCAAAAAAAAAAACATGAGAGATTTTTAGGGGACGTCGTGAGAAGAAAAATGGTATACAACTGGCAAAATACAAGGAAAGAGAGAAGATACTAGACAGATTGGTGTCGTGGCATGGTAAATATTCAATAACAGAACTAATACGATGCACTGTGGACAGAGAATTGTGGAAGGACATGATCACCTACGTCAGCCTGTATGGCACATGATGACTGTCATCTTTAAGCTTCGAATACACACGTTGTTTTATGCATTTACACGATGCTCACGTGATCTGTGCCACAGCAGAAGAGATCAATCAAGAGCACAAATCTGACAAGAATTCCCTGTCTATTTAAAAAAGTCGATGTGAGAAGAAGAACAAGAACAGGAAGAAGAAGTAGAAGAACAAGAAGAAAAACAAGAAGAAGAAGAAAAGAAGAAGAAGAACAAGAAGAAGAGGAAAAACAAGAGGAAGAGGAAAAACAAGAAGAAGAAGAGGAAGAAAAACAAGAAGAAGAAGAGGAAGAAAAACAAGAAGAAGAAGAAGAGGAAGAAAAACAAGTAGAAGAAGAAGAGGAAGAAAAACAAGTAGAAGAAGAAGAGGAAGTAAAACAAGTAGAAGAAGAAGAGGAAGAAAAACAAGAGGAAGAAAAACAAGAGGAAGAAAAACAACAAGCAAAAGAAGAACAAGAAGAAGAAGAACAAGAAGAAGAAGAAGAACAAGAAGAAGAAGAACAAGAAGAGGAAAAGAAAGAAGAAGAAGAAAAACAAGAAGAAGAAGAACAAGAAGAAGAAGAAAAACAAGAAGAAGAAGAACAAGAAGAAGAACAAGAAGAAGAAGAAGAACAAGAAGAAGAAGAAAAACAAGAAGAAGAAGAAAAACAAGAAGAAGAAGAACAAGAAGAAGAAAAAACAAGAAGAAGAAGAACAAGAAGAAGAACAAGAAGAGAAGAAAAACAAGAAGAAGAAGAACAAGAAGAAGAACAAGAAGAAGAAAAACAAGAAGAAGAAGAACAAGAAGAAGAACAGAAGAAGAAGAAGAACAAGAAGAAGAAGAAAAACAAGAAGAAGAAGAACAAGAAGTAGAAGAACAAGAAGAAAACAAGAAGAAGAAGAAAAGAAGAAGAAGAACAAGAAGAAGAGAGAAAAACAAGAGGAAGAGGAAAACAAGAAGAAGAAGAGGAAGAAAACAAGAAGAAGAAGAGGAAGAAAAACAAGAAGAAGAAGAAGAGGAAGAAAAACAAGTAGAAGAAGAAGAGGAAGAAAAAACAAGTAGAAGAAGAAGAGGAAGTAAAACAAGTAGAAGAAGAAGAGGAAGAAAAACAAGAGGAAGAAAAACAAGAGAAGAAAAAACAACAAGCAAAAGAAGAACAAGAAGAAGAAGAACAAGAAGAAGAAGAAGAACAAGAAGAAGAAGAACAAGAAGAGGAAAGAACAAGAAGAAGAAGAAAAACAAGAAGAAGAAGAACAAGAAGAAGAAGAAAAACAAGAAGAAGAAGAACAAGAAGAAGAACAAGAAGAAGAAGAAGAACAAGAAGAAGAAGAAAAACAAGAAGAAGAAGAAAAACAAGAAGAAGAAGAACAAGAAGAAGAAGAAAAACAAGAAGAAGAAGAACAAGAAGAAGAACAAGAAGAAGAAGAAAAACAAGAAGAAGAAGAACAAGAAGAAGAACAAGAAGAAGAAGAAAAACAAGAAGAAGAAGAACAAGAAGAAAGAACAAGAAGAAGAAGAAGAACAAGAGAAGAAGAAAAACAAGAAGAAGAAGAACAAGAAGAAGAAGAACAAGAAGAAGAACAAGAAGAAGAAGAAAAACAAGAAGAAGAAGAACAAGAAGAAGAACAAGAAGAAGAAGAAGAACAAGAAGAAGAAGAAAAACAAGAAGAAGAAGAACAAGAAGAAGAAGAAAACAAGAAGAAGAAGAACAAGAAGAAGAACAAGAAGAAGAAGAAGAAAAACAAGAAGAAGAAGAACAAGAAGAAGAAGAAGAGGAAGAAAACAAGAAGAAGAACAAGAAGAAGAAGAAGAACAAGAAGAGGAAGAAGAAGAAGAACAAGAAGAAGAAGAACAAGAAGAAGAAGAACAAGAAGAAGAACAAGAAGAAGAAGAAGAACAAGAAGAAGAAGAAGAACAAGAAGAAGAAGAAGAAGAACAAGAAGGAGAAGATGGATATATAATGCGTTCGAAGACTTCTAGGTATTGGAGAAAAACGAAACGTTTATGTACTTCAAAGAAGAAAAGAAAGATCAAACTGATTAAGGAATTCAATTACGAGTTGACGAGTACAGCGAAGAGGAATTGATTGTCTCATTTGGAAGAGCTTTCTAACGAGGGCTTGGCCGAGTTAAAGGGACGGACAAGTTTTGCTAAATGAAGGAAAGGGAGCGTCTGAAATAGGATGTTCAAGAAAGGCGTTTCTAGGAAAGTAAGGTAACTACCGATGTTTCTATTTCCCATCACAGCTAGTTGAGAGATATATAATTTTGGGACAAGCGCTTCTGAAGGTTCAGCCACTGAAGATGTGACGGGCTTAGCAAGCCGACTGTTGGTAAATTATCGCCATAGAAAGTAAGAGGTGATACCGAAGTTGAAAGGTCAAATTGTCTATTTTTAGACTGCATAAGTTGCGAACAAATGGCGGTTAAGGAATTACTGTTGGCATATCAGTTGGGGAACTATAGCTGAGCAAGATCCAATTTTCATTCAATGTCATAATCATCATCGTCATGAAGTACCAAGCCTGCTGGCGTTGGTGATCATGTGCTTCCACAACTTTCGATCTCGACAGTTATTTATCATTTCTGTTGTTGACCTTCTGCCAAGCCATTCTCTTCTTAAGCTGTCTGGTATTTTTTCTCTTTGCTTCCCTCTATCTCTTCGTCCCTCAATTTTCCCGTTTGTTACAATATATTCCATCTATTCCCTCTTATTACATGGTCAAAAAATGATGATTGTTGCTTCCTAATATTGGAAATTAGCTCTCTTTTTGCTTTGGCCTCTTTCATAACGTTTTCATTGCTCTTCTTACTAAAACATTTTTATCATTCGTAGGTTTAGTTCTGGTATTATTTACTTTGATGTTATTATATTTTCCATGTTGTTAAAATTGTTTTTTTTTGGCATTCATATCATGGATAGGGCTAATTATATAACTGGAGAGGAAATATGATATTATAGACAAGAAATATGCAACAACATCGGGGAACGATGACATAACAGTCTTCTCTTCTACCTTTTAGTTCCCAGTGGAGCATAGGTCTTCAACAAACACTTTCCAAGTCGTTGTGTTTTTTGCCATTCTTTTAAGATCATTCCATGTCTTCCCCATCATCTTCATCTCTGCTTCGATCTGTCTTCTCCAAGAATTCCTTGGTCTTCCTCTTTGTCTTTTCCCTGGGGATTCCAAAAAAGGGCCTGTTGTGTAATACTCTCAGTTGGCTTCCGTAGTGTGTGTCCTTATCAATCGCCATCGTCTTCACTGTATCTCTTTATCCACTGGTATTTGACCGGTACATTTCCATAATTCTACGTTAGTGACTTTGTCCTGCCATTTCCATCCCTTTATTTTGCGTAAGCATCCATTAATGAAAGTCTGTACCTTCGTGATTGTCAATTTTGTTATTCTCCATGTTTCACAGCCATATAATAGGACCGACTTAACATATGAGTTGAAAATTTTTATTTTTGTATTTAACCTAATTTTTTTGGATTTCCATATGTTTCCCAGTTCAATGAAAGCTCCTCTTGCTTTTGATATCCTTATTTTGGTATCATTTTCTGTTCCTCCCTCTTTATCTATATTACTGCCCAGATATATGTAAGATTGTAAGTCTAGTAGAGGTATTTCTCCTAGTTTTATTTGGTTATTGCCAACTGTATTAATTCTCATAATGTTGGTCTTACCTCTATTGATCTTTAGTCCTAGCTGTTGTGATCTCTCATCTAATATACTCATTTTATCCTGCATCTGTTGATGGCTGTGTGATAAGAGAGCTATTTCATCAGCAAAGTCTAAATCATCAAGTTGTTTGGTCAGTGACCACTGGATCCCATTTCTGTTGTTTTGAGTTATTTTCATAATCCAATCTATGGCCAGTAGAAAGAGAAATGGGGACAGAAGGCATCCTTGCCTTACTCCTGTTCTTATTTCAAATGCTTCTGTAAGCTGTCCTTCATGCACCACTCTACATGTATGACATGATAACTATTATCATAAGGACTAATTATATAACTGGAGAGGAAAGATGATATTATGGACAAGAAATATGCCACAACATCGGGGAACTATGACATAACAGTAATGAGCGGGAAATACTTCACGTCGATAGCCAAAGATTTCGTTATAATTTCCCTATTAAAGTATCGATAAAGTGGCGCCAAATCTGGCTCCGTTGCCAAGATACGGCAACAAAAGTTCCAGCCCAGATTTTGCAGTGACTTCTTCAATCAATCAGAGACTGGTGGGAACGTGCTGCAGTGACAGAACGTGCTGCACTCGTGCGATCGTTAGCTCCGGCAGGACAGGTGAGATAGAAGGGCTGGCTGGTTAGGTCTGCCCTACAGATGGAGCTGATTAATCAGTTTGCCTGGCGGAGTTAGCATCCTTTGCTCTAGTGATCAGGTGTTTTCTTAGTCACAGTTATTTGTCACAGATCATCATCATTGAGTGCCGTCTCCGCATCGAAGGTTGGCTACCATAGAGCGCCAGTCCACTCTTTCCATGTCTCTTGCTTTTGATGGTGCAGATTATCATAGGTTGACTTGTCCATCTTTTGATATTACTCGTCCATGTTAGTCTTGGTCTGCCCCTTTTACCTTGTATTTTCCCTTCCAATATTACTTTTATTAGGCTGTTGTGTCTTAACATGCCCCAAAAATGTCATTTGTCTTGTTCTAATTGTGTTTAGTAGTTCTCTTTTCATTTTTAGTTGTTTTAAAACTACATCGTTTGTTTTCTTTTACTTCCATCCAATTCTACCTATTCTTCTATAAACCCATATATCAAAGACTTCGATTTTCTGTTCTGCATTTTTTTTATTTTTTACTAATGTCCATGTTTCTGCACCATACAGTAAATTTTGAGAAGATGTAACATTTTGCTATTCTTAGTTTTAGCCCTGGTGTTATTTGTTTTGATGTTAGTATATTTTTCATGGCATTAAATTACTTTTTGCCATACCTATTCTTTTCTTTATTTCAGTTGTACATTTTCCATCATTGGTTATAGTATGTCCCAGGTAGTTGTAGCTCTGGACTGTCTCCAGATGTATTCCTTCAACTTTGATATTTAATTGGAGGTCTTGAGAATTGTCTTTGTTGAAAGTGTCATAGATACGTTAGTTGATTTGCCCATTGTGTCTATCCACAAAGATAAGAGCACACATGCTTGTATTATACACTTCACAATGATTAAAAGAAGCCGTATATTCAAATTAAAAATATTGTTTAAAAACTTGTGAGGCTAAAAAAATTAATATTGTACCCCAGAAACTCTGGAATGCCAATCTCTGATCTTTCTATTTAATTCTGACCTATGGAAGCGAATCATGGACAGTAGACAAACAAATAAAAAGACGATTAGAGGTCACAGAGATGGGATTTCTCAGAAGAATGTTGAAAGTTCCCTGGAAAGCTAAAAAGACCAAATGAGGAAGTTCTCAAAGAGGCCAACACAAAAAGGGAGCTCTTAAAAAACATCAGAAAGAAGCAATCAACATTTTTCTGGCACATCATGAGAAGAGGAAAGTTGGAATACTTGGTTACAACTGGCAAAATAGAAGGAAAGAGAGATCGCTGACAACAAAGAGAGAAAATAGTGGATAGATTGGTGTCATGGCATGGAAATCAGTCAAGAACATAATTGATACAATGCACGATAGATAGAAGATTGTGGAAGGACATGGTCGCCTACGCCAACCGGTATGGCACATGATGATGATATTTCTACTACGAGCATTAATGACTAAATACATTCATACTGACTTTAGCTAAACATGTTCAGTTTTGTTTGTGGTGTCACAAATTGGAACCCCTCCCTGGATTATCAATTTTAAGGACGAGGGGAATGTACTAAAATGAGGGGCAGCTTCATCCAAGCTGGAAATTGTCCGAGATCAGAACTGAAGTGAAACTTTGTGATGAAAACAAACAGCTGTGAAGTCACGAAAGCTAGACTTATGGTGAAGGGCAGGTTATTAGATAGATAGTTGAATGGACATAAAAGAATAGGTATGGCAAAAAGTAATTTCAATGCCATGAAAAATATACTAACATCAAAACAAATAACGCCAGGGCTGAAACTAAGAATAGCAAAAAATGTTACACCTTCTCAATATTCCTGTATGGTGCAGAAACATGGACATTAGACCAGAAAACATAACAGAAAATTGAAGTCTTTGAAATGTGGATTTATAAAAGAATAGGTAGAATTGGATGGAAAGAAAAGAAAACAAACGATGAAGTATTAAAACAACTAAAAATGAAAAAAACAACTACTAAACACAATTAGAGCAAGGCAAACGAAATTTTTTGGTCATGTTAAAGACACAATAGTCTAATAAAACTAATATTAGAAGGGAAAAAACCAGGTAAAAGAGGCAGAGGCAGACCAAGACTAACATGGACGAGTAACATCAAAAGATGGACAAGTCAATCTATGACAATCTGCACCATCAAATCAAGAGACAGAGTGGAATGGCGCTCCATGGTAGCCAACCTTCGATGCGGGAGGGCACTCAATGATGATGAGTTGAATGGACAGACAGACTGACATACTGCGATGACGAATGTACATATCATCTGATAGACAAGAGAAATTACCTACTAAGGACTCGAGCGGTAACCGTATGGTTATTGGCTGAGTACACTACCTCAACGGGAGCCACGATAGCACAGTGGTTAGTGAACTGGACTACAAAGGACAAGAGGTAAGGTTCGATCCCAACCGAACCCTTCCGGTTCATCCAGCCTTAAATAGGTACCGAATTTCTTTCTGGGAAAGTAAAGCGGTACGGGCGTAATACTGACCACATTAACTCAAAAATCATGTGCTGAAGTCTGTAAAAATGTATGGTCACTAACACCATATTCTCTATACGCTACTTCTATTGATCTCATAATATTTTCGCTGTAAAGTGAAACCAAATCCGGCAATAGAAAACAGCCTTGTCTGACTCGTTTTTTTTACATTTTGGAACTGTCCTACATACCATTTAACATACACATGTTAAACCCGCTATTAATTAAAAGAATACATTGGAGCACTGGTAACGTCACAGAGTAAGGGGACACTTATGAACATTAGTAAGAGTTTGAGGAAACACGACTCAGCTCGAGTGATGGGACTCTCTCGGGAAATCTGAAGTTAACAGCTCACAGATTGGCTCATGCAGACTGCATGGGGTCTGAGAGAGGATACGCTAGAAAAGAGAAATATACCAGTTATACAAGAGAGAGAGGAAGATTTATCTAAGAGGGAGGAATAGACCAGTTATACAAGAGGGAGGAATATTAATCTATGAGAGAGGAATACACCAGTTATACAATAGGGAGGAATATTGATCTATGAGAGAGGAATACACCAGTTATACAAGAGGGAGGAGTATTTATCTATGAGAGAGGAACACACCAGTTATCTAAGAGGGAGTAATATTTATCTATGAGAGAGGAACACACCAGTTATACTAGAGGGAGGAAGATTTATCTAAGAGGGAGGAATACACCTGTTATACAAGAGGAAGGAATATTTATCTATGAGAGAGGAATACACCAGTTATACAATAGGGAGGAATATTGATCTATGAGAGAGGAATACACCAGTTATACAAGAGGGAGGAATATTTATCTAAAAGGGAGGAATACACCTGTTATACAAGAGGAAGGAATATTTATCTATGAGAGAGGAATACACCAGTTATACAAGAGGGATGAATATTTATCTAAGAGAGAGGAATACACCAGTTATACAAGAGAAGGGAATACACCAGTTATACAAGAGAAGGGAATACACCAGTTATACAAGAGGAAGGAATAAACCAGTTATACAAGAGGAAGGAATATTTATCTAATAGAGGGAGTAATACACCAGTTATACAAGATAAAGGAATACACCTGTTATACAAGAGAGAGGAATACACCAGTTATACAAGAGAGAGGAATACCCCAGTTATACAAGAGGAAGGAATACACCAGTTATACAAGAGGAAGGAATACACCAGTTATACAAGAGGAAGGAATATTTATCTAAGAGGAAGGAATACATGAGCGATTGCACAGTTCAAACACAGAATAAGAGAAGCGTTTTCGACAAGATAAATATGAAGGTATAATTATCTTCTCTATAGCAACATATGGTTGTGAATCATGGACAATCTCGCAAACAGCAAGAAAGAAAATTGATTCATACGAAACAAAATGCTACAGAAAATCTTTAAGATACCTTGAATAAAGAAAAAGATCAATGAAGTCATATTAACGATTAAAACATTATAAACACTATTCCACAGAGGAAATTAAAAACAGAAAGAAAAAATATGAAGAAGAAACAAAAGAAGAAATTAGACGAAGTAAAAGAGGACGAAGAAAAAGAATAATAACATAAAGAAGCAGGGGAAGAAAAAGTAGATAAAAAAGAAAACAAGCAGCAGGGGAAGAAATAGTAAAAGTAAAGTAAAGTACCCCCCGTCACGCCAAGTGACGTATAGGGAAATATGGTGTTAGTTACCATATATTTTAAAGACCTTCAGCACATGATTTTTGGGATAATGTGGTCGGTATTACACCCGTGCTGCTATACCTTCCCAGAAAAAATCCGGTACCCATTTAAGGCTGGGTGAACCCGGAAGCCGTCGGTTGGGATCGAACCCTACCCCTTATCCTTTGTAGTCCAGTTCACTAAGCACTGAGCTATCGCGGCTCCCTTAAGAAATAGTAGATAAACAAAATAAAACAAGCAGAGTAATAGGAAATCTTTTAATCTCAAATAAGGCCTTTCATTTTCGCCAAGATTGCTGTGGTGGACGTTTATATTAACATTTCTGTAAACTTGTTATAATCGTAGCTGTTCTACAAGGACACGAATACTAGAAAACCATGAAGGAAATGTAGTTATTTTACACAATAGCCATCCTGAGGACAAATGTCAGAATATCTTGGCCAATCAAAATCAGCAGCAAAAAGCTACTTAAAAGGCGCAACCAATGGGAGATGTGGACAGTTATAGCCGGGAGAAGGCGTAGTAGGAGTGGATGTGTACTTAGAAGAGATCCATAAAACTCCCAAGCAGCAGATTCTTCAGCAAGGGCGAAAGTGGGGTTGAGCAAAGACAAGCTAGTGTAGGACGTGGGTAACCTGGTAGAGGCCATGGACAACACGGTGGAGGACATGGGTAACCTGGTAAAGGACATGGACAACACGGTGGAGGACATGGGTAACCTGGTAGAGGCCATGGACAACACGGTGGAGGACATGGGTAACCTGGTAGAGGACATGGACAACACGGTGGAGGACATGGGTAACCTGGTAGAGGACATGGACAACACGGTGGAGGACACGGGTAACCTGGTGGAGGACACGGGTAACCTGGTGGAGGACATGGGTAACTTGGTGGAGGACATTTACAACACGGTGGAGGACATGGGTAACCTGGAGGAGGACATGGACAGCACGGTGGAGGACGCGGGTAACCTGGTTGAGGACACGGACAACACGGTGGAGGACATGGGTAACCTGGTGGAGGATATGGGTAACTTGGTGGAGGACATTTACAACACGGTGGAGGACATGGGTAACCTGGAGGAGGACATGGACAGCACGGTGGAGGACGCGGGTAACCTGGTGAGGACATGGAACACGGTGGAGGACATGGTAACCTGGTGGAGGATATGGGTAACCTGGTGGAGGACATGGACAACATGGTGGAGGACATGGGTAACATGGTAGAGGACATGGACAACACAGTGGGGGACACGGGAAACCTGGTGGAGGATATGGGTAACTTGGTGGAGGACATGGGTAACCTGGTGCAGGATATGGGTAACCTGGTGGAGGACATGGGTAACCTGGTGGAGGACATGGGTAACCTGGTGGAGGACATGGGTAACCTGTGGAGGATATGGGTAACCTGTGGAGGATATGGGTAACTTGGTGGAGGACATTTACAACACGGTGGAGGACATGGGTAACCTGGAGAGGACATGGACAGCACGGTGGAGGACGCGGGTAACCTGGTTGAGGACATGGACAACACGGTGGAGGACATGGGTAACCTGGTGGAGGATATGGGTAACCTGGTGGAGGACATGGACAACATGGTGGAGGACATGGGTAACATGGTAGAGGACATGGACAACACAGTGGGGGACACGGGAAACCTGGTGGAGGATATGGGTAACTTGGTGGAGGACATGGGTAACCTGGTGCAGGATATGGGTAACCTGGTGGAGGACATGGGTAACCTGGTGGAGGACATGGGTAACCTGTGGAGGATATGGGTAACCTGTGGAGGACATGGGTAACCTGGTGGAGGACATGGGTAACTTGGTGGAGGATATGGGTAGCCTGTGGAGGACATGGGTAACCTGGTGGTGGACATGGGTAACCTGGTGATGGACATGGGTAACCTGGTGGAGAACATGGGTAACCTGGTGGAGGACATGGGTAACCTGGTGGAGGACATGGGTAACCTTTTTGAGGATATGGGTAACCTGGTGGAGGACATCGGTAACCTGGTGGAGGACATCGGTAACCTGGTGGAGGACATCGGTAACCTGGTGGAGGACATGGCCATTCCGGCAGAGGACATAGATAAACCAGTCAACCCGGTGGAGGAAATGGGTTACCTGGAAGAGGACATGGACAACACAGTTGAGGACACGGGTAACCTGGTGGAGGACATGGGTAACCTGGTGGAGGATATGGGTAACCTGCTGGAAGACATGGACAACACAGTGGAGGAACGGGTAACCTGGTGGAGGATATGGGTAACCTGTGGAGGACATGGGTAACCTGGTGGAGGACATGGGTAACTTGGTGGAGAACATGGGTAACCTGGTGGAGGATATGGGTAACCTGTGGAGGACATGGGTAACCTGGTGGTGGATATGGGTAACCTGCTGGAAGACATGGACAACACAGTGGAGGAACGGGTAACCTGGTGGAGGATATGGGTAACCTGTGGAGGACATGGGTAACCTGGTGGTGGACATGGGTAACCTGGTGGAGAACATGGGTAACCTGGTGGAGGACATGGGTAACCTGGTGGAGGACATGGGTAACCTTTTGGAGGATATGGGTAACCTGGTGGAGGACATCGGTAACCTGGTGGAGGACATGGGCATTCCGGCAGAGGACATAGATAAACCAGTCAACCCGGTGGAGGAAATGGGTTACCTGGAAGAGGACATGAACAACAAGGTGGATGATATAGACAACCTGGTTGAAGACACGGACAACATGTTGGAGGACACGGACAACCTGGTTGAAGACATGGACAACTTTTTGGAGAACATGAACAACACGGCGGATGACACGGACAACTTGGTTGAAGACATGGACAACATGTTGGAGAACATGGACAACACGGTGGAGTTTTGCTTGTTTCCTCTTTCTCTCCGGGTTTCAGGTAAATCACAGCCAACTATAGAGAATACCAGAGGGCAGAAAGGGACACCCGGGAAAACCTCCACTAACGGCACGTCATCGAGCTATTGGCGACTGATGTAAATCTACCCACAACCGTCCCTACTTGCAAAGTCAAAAGCGCCATTCTAGTTGGAGGTTTTCCGGGGTTTCCCTATCTGACATCTGGCCTTTTCTATAGATGGATGTGGGTAAAAACACGTAAGAGAATGATAACGTGATACACACCCAGGTAGGAGAGACACTGTTTGATAACTTTCCTAGAATTCAAGAAAATTGTGACCACAAACGACTGCTGATTTGCAAGAAGGTCAAATTATGCTAAAAGCTAAGGAAGCAGCCCCGATAAAATACAATCTGGTGAAGGCGGATGCACCTGATAATAAGCGAACGAGTTATATAAATTGTTAGCTTCCTCGTTGACATATACGTAGTTCGTTTTTATTAATTTATTTATACTGCTTTCGGTGGTTGCAGGGAAAGTACTTTGTGACACGGGAGAAAAATAGACGTATAAATAGCAGGCGCTTGAAGCGACACGGCCGGTGAATCAATAGCTACATACATAAAGCTGTTACATGCTCTAATAACAAGCGATAATTGCAGGGGTTTTCAAAGTGGGGATCTTTTTTGGGAGTAAGGGGTACATGAGTCACAGAGATAAAGAAGCGATGACGATGGGAAAGCGGGTTGGGACTGAATTAGTCGTAAATGACAAAACTACAATGCAGAGATGGATATAATTTGTAATCGGGCGTGCACGAGTTGGAAATGACGACTGAACGAGGTGGTGGAGAAGAATTACGGAGAAACGAGCGACTAGAATAACATATTTTGTTATCTACTTAAGGATGAGGTAGACTAGGGACAATATGACGGATAGACGGCAGGAACCATTGAGGCTCAGTCTGAAAAGTGTTCCTTGTTGCAGTTTCCTCATATTCCAAGCCCGGCGTCTTGCTGGAGCTACTGCGTTTATTGCTCTGTGCACACTGTGAGCTGTGCTTTTCATCCGGATCGTGTTTCTATATTCCGATTGCTTACGATGAACGATGATATCGTATGACGAAGGACAGTTCAGCTGCGTTCACCTTCGGTGCCGCTTGGTCTTATGTCTTTTGGCGTGTGCTGTAGCTACTATGATGAGGACTGCAGCTGTCTTTCTTTGCTTGGATCGTTCAATGCGATGAGATGTTTATTCGGATGATTCCACTGGCACGGGCGGTTGAGTAATTATGGATTTTAATTCGTTTGCAGTGATACCGGGGCCTTCGATTAAACCATAACCATAACTATGAGGTACACTAGGACAGCCATGTTGTTTATCACTTTAGTGTATTTACTTCTTCTTTAATATTCTCCACTTCTGTAGCCTTTCAGCGTCGAGAGAAGAATAAATGTTACGGGTCATTTGTCTGTAGCGAGAATCCTGCTTGGTTTTCATTTGTATTATTTGTGTCATCCTCTTCTACCTTTCAGCTCCCAGTGGAGCATAGGTCTTCAACAAACCCTTTCAGCTCCAGTGGAGCATAGGTCTTCAACAAACCTTTCAGCTCCCAGTGGAGCATAGGTCTTCAACAAACTCTTTCAGCTCCCAGTGGAGCATAGGTCTTCACAAACCTTTCAGCTCCCAGTGGAGCATAGGTCTTCAACAAACCCTTTCAGCTCCCAGTGGACATAGGTCTTCACAACCCTTTCAGCTCCCAGGGGAGCATAGGTCTTCAACAAACACTTT
This sequence comes from Megaustenia siamemsis, assembly GCA_032433765.1. Taxonomy (NCBI): domain Eukaryota; kingdom Metazoa; phylum Mollusca; class Gastropoda; order Stylommatophora; family Ariophantidae; genus Megaustenia; species Megaustenia siamemsis. The sequence continues at coordinate 21,371,932 of JAVIAB010000050.1, read as the reverse complement.
CCAAGACGTTCTATTTCTTGTTATTCTTTTAAGATTATTCCATGTCTTCCCCATTATTTTCTGCTTCTATTTGTCCAAGAATTTCTTGGTCTTCCTCTTTGTCTTATCACCTGGGGATTCCAAAAAAGGGCCTGTTGTGTAATACTCTCAGTTGGCTTCCGCATTGTGTGTCCTATCCAGCGCCATCGTCTTCGCTGTATCTCTTTATCCACTGGTATTTGACTGGTACATTTCCATAATTCTATGTTAGTGATTTTGTCCTGCCATTTCCATCCTATTTATTCTGCGTAAGCATCCATTAATGAAAGTCTGTATCTTCATGATTGTCTTTGTTGTTCTCCATGTTTCACAGCCATATAATGTGTTATTTGTGTACGACAGCTTTATATCTCCAGCGAATATAAGAAGGAATTATGGGCGAACATTACTTTTTCGTAGTTTCACATCGGCAGTCATGACCTCAAGTGTTCCTCGCCATACAGGCAGATATTCTCTGACTTCAGTGGTAACTTAAGTAAAGATTCCCCGTCACGCCAAGTGGCGTATATATTCGTGGGAACATGGTGTTAGACCATAAATTTTACAGACCTTCGGCACATGATTTTTGGGGTAATATGGTCGTTACCACACTAACCAAAGGGAATGGCAGTCATCAGATGGAAAGATTAAGAGATTAATACCTAGCAGCAAAGGACAGCGCTTGATAATTGCTCATGCAGGTAGTCGACAACATGGACTAATACAGAATGCAGAGCTCATTTTTCTTTCAAAATCCATAGACAATCGGGATTATCACTCTGAGATGAATGGTCACATATTTAGACATTGGATTGAAAATTCTGTTCTCCCATCACTAGATCGACCATCTTGCCTAATAATGGACAATGCAGCGTACCACAACATTGTTGCACTTGAAGACAAAGTCCCGACGTCATCCAGTACAAAAGATGCTATTAAGATATGGCTCACAAAGGAGCACATATAATTTAATAACATGTACTTAAAACCTGAATTACTATCTCTAGTAAGCAAAAACAAAGGACAAAGATTTTTCAAATAGATAAGATTATCCAAGAGCACGGTTAAATAAGTTTGAGGCTGCCACCTTACAATGCTCATTTAAATCCAATAGAACTAATCTGGGCAAAATTAAAAGGACAAGTGGCAGATGAAAATACAACATTCAAAATATGCGATGTAAAGACTCTTGCTAATCTCGCTTTATTAAATATAGACAAAGATTATTGGGCTAAATGTGAAGACCACGTCTTAAAACAGGAAGAGGAATATTGGAAAAATGATGGTTTGTGGAATGTTCAACCCCAAACAGTTATTAATCTTTTAGACTCGTCTGATTCAGAATGAAAGTATATAGCCCCCACAATGTTGGCCCCTATATTACCTTAAATTAGTTCAACAAACGGTCCTTTTCAGGACCACACAACTATGAAAATTGGACATACAGGTATACCTTGATATTATCGTCCGTCCTCGAACTGAGAAGACAATAATTCTCCTGGTGTTTTGCCTTATTCAGTTATTTCCCCATTACGGCCACGCCTTTACCTAGTGAAAATTAATCATAGACCAGCAACTACGGTAATTTCTATTATTTAGGGGTTCACAATTTACAATTTGATAAACATCAAAGAAATTCGCCGCTTTAAGAAAACTGCAGCTGCAAGATATTTGTTAAATATACATTTAAAGGGTCTTTTGCATTCTAATAACATTTGGAAAATTTCAACAGTTTTTAACAAACGGTTACTGAGCAATAGCGTTTTGAAGTTGGGCAAGTGATTTGAAACGAGCTATAAATACGATTAAAAGTGGCAGAATTAAGTCAGTACGAACGAAACAAGGGAGCCGCGATAGCTCAGTGGTTAGTGAACTGGACTACAAAGGACAAAAGGTAGAGTTCGATCCCAATCGACGGCTTCAGGTTCATCCAGCCTTTAATAGGTACATTAATTTTTTTTTCTGGGAAAGTAAAGCGGCACGGGCGTAATACCGACCACATTACCCCAAATATCATGTGCCGAAGGTCTGTAAATTTATGGTCACTAACACCATATTCCCTATACGGCACTTGGCGTGACGGGGGTACTTTACATTTTTTTTTTTAACGAACGAAAGTGGCGGGTGCTGGAGAGTGCCCGACGGGACAATCTCGAGTAGTTAGCAAAAGATGACTACAGTAAGAACTGTGAAGCTCAGATTAACCAAGTGGTCAAGGATGTAGGTCGGGTAAGAGTTGGTGAGGAAATCGTTGACTCCAGATCCGACTGCCAAACTGGCAGATTGTGTTCAAAATGGTCACAGTGATGGGTATCAAGGCTATGTGACAAAGCCTTCTATTGTATCCATGGAAACAGCTTGTAATCAAGATAACAAGGCTGTACTTAGAGTAGTTGAGCCGCGATAGCTCAGTGGTTAGTGAACTGGACTACAAAGGACAAGAGGTAGGGTTCGATACCAACCGACGGGTTCCGGGTTCACCCAGCCTTAAATGGGTACCGGATTTTTTTCTGGTAAAGTAAAGCGGCACGGGTGTAATACCGACCACATTACCCCAAGAATCATGTGCTGAAGGTCTGTAAAAATTATGGTCACTAACACCATATTCCCTATACGCCACTTGGCGTGACGGGTCACTAACACCATATTCCCTATAACGGGACTTCTTTACTTTGTTACCTACTTACAGTAGTTATTTAACAGGTGGATACAGACTGAGATAGTATCATCATCATCTAGTACCATGCCTGCTGGCGTAAGTGATCATGTCTGCTGGCGTAAGTGATCATGTCTCTCCACAACTTTCGATCTGGACAGTTATTTATCATTTCTGTCTCTTGACCTTCTGCCAAGCCATTCTCTTAAACTGTCTGATATCTTTTCATTTTGTACCTCAATTTTCCCTTTTGTCACAATATTTTCCAGCTGTTTCCTTCTCAACACAACACCAAAAAATGATGACTGTTTCTTCCTAATATTGGATATTAGCTCTCTTTTTTCTGTGGCCTTTTTTTTCAGAACGTTTTCATTATTCTTCTTAGCTGTCCTTGGTATTCTCAACATTCTTCTCTAAAACCACAATTCCACAGCCTGAAGTGATAATATAAGTAAAAAAGTAAAGTGCCCCGTCACGCCAAGTGGCGTATCTGGAATATGGTGTTAGTGACCATAAATTTTACAGACCTTCGGCACATGATTTTTGGGGTCATGTGGTCGGTATTACGCCCATGCCGCTTTACTTTCCCAAAAAACAAATCAGGTACCCATTAAAAGCTGGGTGAACCGGAAACCGTAGGTTTGAGTGTCTTCATTGCTCATTTTCGTTACTCAAAGTATTTTACGAATTTCTATGTAACTTTTTTATTCTATGAACCAATTTTCTTCATTGCTGTTTATAAAGTTGTCAATGATTCACAACCATATACACACGTTCATAATAATTTGCTTGCCCTTGTTCGCCCGATGACTAAAGGAGTACCTATTTTCGTCATCCGTCCTTAAAAAGGACGTTAAGTGGGCGTGTCTGAGTTGTGCTGTGGTTTGCAGTATAACTGTGATATTTGCGCCTTTCGGCCCAACACATCCGACTTCAGCACATTTTTGAGTACCGAGTTGTCTTCACTCTTCGGTTCCTACTCGCGTGGCCAGACTAGACAGGTTAGTCTGTTATTGGAGGCAACTAGATAGGTGGAGCAGGGTCTGGATGGTTCTGGCTCATCGATCCTGGCGCGAGCCATCAGCTGTGGGTCGCTGACAACTTTCAGCTGTGCTGCTGTGAGGCGCGCCTTCGCCTCCCCTCAGTAAAATAAATGTTACTGCACTGCTGGTATTGTGCCACAAGTTCTTCATAGTATTCACCGTCACACTGAGTACAAATATGAAAGTTATTGAACACGAGTTATAAATGTTCGAAATAACAAGCGCCATTTTCTGGGCTCAAGAATTACAAATTTGCTGCACCAAAGAGGCATCATCGTAAGGCACCGAGCACATTTATTATATCTTTCCTTCCAGGAAAATGGAATTGTGCAATACGAGGAAATGAGAAAGCAGATCAGTTGGCAAAGGAAGGTTCAACAGGCACACAACTAGATGCATCAGTTACATACCACCATAAAAAAAAAACAGATAATAAAATCAATCAGAGGACCACAAGCCCCAAATCAGGATGCCTTTCGTAATATGAATAGATATAAACAAGTTATCATTATACGCCTCAGAACAGGACACCATCGACTCCATAGTCACATGTATACAAAATTCAAGATCGGCACATCAACTACTTGTACATGTGGACTGTTAAACACGTACTTCAAGACTGCACTGAATATAGTAGACTGAGGAAAATCCATTGGCCCATAAATTCAACACTACAGACATAACTATATGGGCCACTGCAAGAATTACAAAAGACAGTAACATTTATACAGAAAACGACATTGCAGATATAGACAATACTTCAGGCGAACGAAAGATAGATACATAGATCTTTTCATCAGTGTACAGTAAGCTAATTATAATTAGCAGTTTATCAAAATAAATGTTGGAGGCTGCTGCCCTTATTACCACGAGGTGCTTACATTTAGCGACAGTCGCACGTCATCTGATCTGATGGATAGTCACGGATAGCTGTTGTAAATAATATTTAATTAGCAATACTTTGTATGCTCCGAGTGTTAGGGATTAATTTATGAAACCGAGGTAGTGGCGAGGGCAAAATTATGACCAAAAAATATGAACCCAGCATACAAAGAACAAGTTTTGCTCATATGACAACGACAAGTGTTACTGAGCGGCAGGTTTCATCAACTGATCAGTAAAACCCGAAATAATTAATGCTGTCTTTGAACATTGAGCCGTGATAGTTCAGTGGTTAGTGAATTTGACTACAAAGGACAAGGGGCAAGGTTCGATCCCAACCGACGGCTTCCAGGTTCACTCAGCCTTAAAAGCGTACCGGATTTTTTTCTTGAAAGTAAAGCAGCACGGGCGTAATACCGACCACATTACCCCAAAATCATGTGTTGACGGTCTGTATAATGGTCACCACTAACACCATATTCTCTACACGCCACGTGGCGTGGCACTTTACCTTTTTTTTTTTATTAAACTATCTTTGAACGACTATGGAAGGACTATTTAAACGACTATGGAAGGACTATTTAAACGACTATGGAAGGACTATTTAAACGACTATGGAAGGACTATTTGAACGACCATGGAAGGACTATTTGAACGACTATGGAAGGACTATTTGAACGACCATGGAAGGACTATTTGAACGACCATGGAAAGACTATTTGAACGACTATGGAAGGACTATTTGAACGACCATGGAAGGACTATTTGAACGACTATGGAAGGACTATTTGAACGACCATGGAAAGACTATTTGAACGACTATGGAAGGACTATTTGAACGACCATGGAAGGACTATTTGAACGACCATGGAAGGACTATTTAAACGACTATGGAAGGACTATTTGAACGACCATGGAAGGACTATTTGAACGACTATGGAAGGACTATTTGAACGACCATGGAAGGACTATTTGAACGACCATGGAAAGACTATTTGAACGACTATGGAAGGACTATTTAAACGACTATGGAAGGACCATTTAAACGACTATGGAAGGACTATTTAACCGACTATGGAAGGACTATTTGAACGACCATGGAAGGACTATTTGAACGACCATGGAAGGACTATTTAAACGACTACAGGCGATCACATTCAAAGAAAAGAAGACCGGTATCAAGGCCATTCAAAAGACAACAATTAAACACAATTATCAATAACTCGAGCGAAGAGAACAGGTAGTCCTGTTTTGCCTTAGAGCGGGACACATTAGCAGAATTGCTACATATTTGGTCAATAACGGATTGAGCCAGAAATATTTACATCGACGCTCACCTGTTTGGGGGACCCTGATGAGCTCCCAAGTATCATCATCATCAAGTGCCGTATCCCCATCGAAAGTTGGCTACCATGGAGCGCCATTCCGCTCTGTCTCTTCCTTTGATAGTGCATGTTGCCACAGGCTGACTTGTCCATCTTTTAATGTTACTTGTCAACATTTGTATTGGCCTGTCTCTGCCTCTTTTACCTTGTATCTTCCCTTCTAAGATTACTTTTAGTAGGCTGCTGTGTCTTTTAACATGCCTCAAAAATAGCATTTGTCTTATTTCAATGGTCTTTAATAGTTCTCTTTTAATTTATAGTTGTTTTAAAACTTCATAGTTTGTTTCCTTTCCATCTAATTCTTCCTATTCGTCTATAAATCCACATTTCAAATGCTTCAATTTCTCAAGTATAGCACAATATAATTTCAGATAACCGAATGTCTCTGTTAAACGTTATTATATAGACAACAGACTGGAACAAAGCGAACAAACCCAAGCTGGTGTCTGAAATATACACACAAGTGGAATAACGAAGCGATTTTCTGACACTCAAAAGCGGTAGTCCGAACAATTTGAGAACCACTGTGGGACTCGGAGAATGTCCAAATATTGTGAGAACCATTCACATAAAACGTGATTGTCTATCAGCACGGAAGAGTTAAAGCTCTCTCAAGCCTTCTGATCACTGCTGGATACTAATTAACGTTCCGTTGATGACGCCATTAGTGATAATTAATTAAATTCAAATACGTGGCTATGAGATAACCAGATTTTACAAATCGATAACTTATGCCGTAGATAGGAAGAAAAAGAAAACATCATGGATAGAGATAAACTCGATAACAGTTGATACAACACAGAGCCCAGAGTAGACTGCCTTTGTGTGTGAACATTGTTAAAATACAAGGAAAGAAATTAATATTCGGCTCGACCACGGGTTTTCACAATCCTGCTGATCTAACCTGCACAGTCTGTTAGTGAACACACGCACGTACGCACGCACACACACACACACATATATATATATATATATATATATATATATATATATATATATATATATATATATATATATATATATATATATGAGGATCGCGTTGCCGTGCGACGAATCCACTGTTTCGCTAGCCGAAACTCGCGGTAGACAAAAGGATTTTTTCTATTGGGGATGAAATAAAAATCCTGAGTCTCACACGTTGTGGCGACTACTCTGACCAAGCGGCCTTTATCCTCTCGTCCTGTGTCGTGAGCGCCCCCCCCCCCCCCCAATATATTATTATTATATTTATTTGGGAGCCGAGCTATCTCAGTGGTTAGTGAACTAGACTACAAAGGACAAGAGGTAGGGTTCGATTCCAATAGACGGCTCCGGATTCACCCAGTAGATTTCCGGTATTCCGGTAGAGACAACTGATTTTTATTTTTCAACCGGTGACCAAACTCAATACCTGTACACTGCATGGCGGCTGCATAGAGCAAAATGCATTTAATTTCAGTCCGCCAGTTAATCCCATTACCCTTTCACCCAAGTCACGATAGAACTCAGAAATCAGATTACGTCCAATGGTAGCCCCGAATAAAGACTGACTAGTATGTTCAAAGCTCAGGCCAAAAGAGCATTTCAGAACATGAAAAATATATTATGCAACAAATCTATGTCAATAAAAATGAGAAAAAGAGTTCATCGGTGCTATATAGAACCAATTCTGACCTATGGAAGCGAATCATGGACAGTAGACAAACAAATGAAAAGACGATTAGAGGCCACAGAGATGGGATTTCTCAGAAGAATGTTGAAAGTTCCCTGGACAGCTAAAAAGACCAATGAGAAAGTTCTCAGAGGTCAACACAAAAAGGAGCTCTTAAAAACACCAGAAAGAAGCAATCAACATTTTTCGGGCACATCATGAGAAGAGGAAAGTTGGAATACTTGATTACAACTGGCAAAATAAAAGGAAAGAGAGATCGAGGACGACAAAGAGAGAAAATACTGGATAGCTTGGTGCTATGGCATGGAAACAGTCAACAACAGAACTGATACGATGCACTGTAGATAGAAGATTGTGGAGGGACATGATCACCTACGCCAACCGGTATGGCACATGATGATGATGAGAATGTTCAAAATAATAAAAAATGAAGAGGAAAGGCAAACACGTACCCACTAATAAAATTAAAGCCGGATATCTATCTATCTTTCGTTCGCCTGAAGTATTGTCTATATCTGCAATGTCGTTTCCTGTATAAATTTTACTGTGTTTTGTAATTCTTGCAGTGGCCCATATAGTTTTGTCTGTAGTGTTGTATCTATGGGCCAATGGATTTTCCTCAGTCTACTATATTCAGTGCAGTCTTGAAGTATGTGTTCAGCAGTCTGGGGTGCCTGTCCACATGTACAAGTAGTTGATGTGCCGATCTTGAATTTTGTATACATGTGACTATGGAGTCGATTGTGTCCTGTTCTTAGGCGTATAATGATAACTTGTTCATATCTATTCATATTATGAAAGGCATCCTGATTTGGGGCTTGTGGTCCTCTGATTGATTTGATTATCTGTTTCTTATGATGGTATGTAACTGGTGTATCTAGTTGTGTGCCTGTTGAACCTTCCTTTGCCAACTGATCTGCTTTCTCATTCCCTGGTATTCCACAGTGAGACGGGATCCACTGCAGGGCATGAGTTCAGTCAATAAGGTCTGCAGATGTGGTAATTTTCTGGATTGTAGTGCCTGGAGTACTGATCTTGCATCTGTCAAAAACACTACAGGCTGTGGGCTAAGATTACTGTTCAGCAGTTTTTCTATTGCCAACTTTATTGCTTGTATTTCTGCATCATAATTGTGACAATATTTCCGGATATAGCTGGCAGGACTTGAGTTTCATTGCACACGCCAGGCTATCTTCGTCTCCAGACTTCTACTTGAATGCCTCGGGGGAGCCGAAGCGCCCGCGACCTGCTGTCGCAATAGCTGGGTCAGCGCACAGTCAGCTGACGAAGCCCTAGCAGTTCTACCTCCTCATGGTCTCTCCTGGTAACAGTCTGCGTCAAAACAGGCTGGCTAACAGAAGCTAGGGAGCCGCGATAGCTCAGTGGTTAGTGAACTGGGCTACAAAGGACAAGGGGTAAGGTTTGATTCCAACCGACGGTTTTCGGGTTCACTCAGCCTTAAATGGGTACCGGATTTTTTTCTGGGAAAGTAAAGCAGCACGGGCGTAATACCGGCCACATTACCCCAAAAATCATGTGCTGAAGGTCTGTAAAATGTATGGCCACTAACACTATATTCCCTATACGCCACTTGGCGTGACGGGGGCTCTTTACATTTTTTAAAAAAAGAAGCTAGGATCGCCGTGTTCCCTGTAGTGGTGGCTGTTACTGATATAGAAGACCTTGTATTGCAGTACCTCTGGGCTGGACTAGTAGTTTCCCAGCACAGCCTGGGATAAACGAACTGCAACTTATCCAGTAAGAGCCGGGAATGTCAAGAAAGCCATTACGACATGCCGCATCAAATGAGTTAAAGGGCACCTTGCCCGCATCAACAGGTGGCATTCCGTCAACAGCAACGTGAATATCACAGCAAAACCTGGCCAACACAACTTTTGAGCCGTTTTACATTTAGACTACACAACAAGAACCATTGTCTTCAACATACTACAACCAGAACCATTGTCTTCAACATACTACAACTAGAACCATTGTCTTCAACATACTACAACCAGAACCATTGTCTTCAACATACTACAACTAGAACTATAGTCTTCAACATACTACAACCAGAACTATTGTCTTCAACATACTACAACCAGAACTATTGTCTTCAACATACTACAACCAGAACTATTGTCTTCAACATACTACAACTAGAACTATTGTCTTCAACATATTACAACCAGAACTATTGTCTTCAACATACTACAACCAGAACCATTGTCTTCAACATACTACAACCAGAACTATTGTCTTCAACATACTACAACCAGAACTATTGTCTTCAACATACTACAACCAGAACTATTGTCTTCAACATACTACAACTAGAACTATTGTCTTCAACATACTACAACTAGAACTATTGTCTTCAACATACTACAACCAGAACTATTGTCTTCAACATACTACAACCAGAACTATTGTCTTCAACATACTACAACCAGAACCATTGTCTTCAACATACTACAACCAGAACTATTGTCTTCAACATACTACAACTAAAACCATTGTCTTCAACATACTACAACTAGAACCATTGTCTTCAACATACTACAACTAGAACTATTGTCTTCAACATACTACAACTAGAACCATTGTCTTCACATACTACAACTAGAACCATTGTCTTCAACATACTACAACCAGAACCATTGTCTTCAACATACTACAACTAGAACCATTGTCTTCAACATACTACAACTAGAACCATTGTCTTCAACATACTACAACCAGAACCATTGTCTTCAACATACTACAACTAGAACTATTGTCTTCAACATACTACAACCAGAACCATTGTCTTCAACATACTACAACTAGAACTATTGTCTTCAACATACTACAACCAGAACCATTGTCTTCAACATACCACAACCAGAACTATTGTCTTCAACATACTACAACCAGAACTATTGTCTTCAACATACTACAACCAGAACTATTGTCTTCAACATACTACAACTAGAACCATTGTCTTCAACATACCACAACCAGAACCATTGTCTTCAACATACTACAACTAGAACCATTGTCTTCAACATACTACAACCAGAACCATTGTCTTCAACATACCACAACCAGAACCATTGTCTTCAACATACTACAACCAGAACCATCGTCTTCAACATACTACAACTAGAACCATCGTCTTCAACATACTACAACTAGAACCATCGTCTTCAACATACTACAACCAGAACCATTGTCTTCAACATACTACAACCAGAACCATCGTCTTCAACATACTACAACCAGAACCATCGTCTTCAACATACTACAACCAGAACCATCGTCTTCAACATACTACAACCAGAACCATTGTCTTCAACATACTACAACCAGAACTATTGTCTTCAACATACTACAACTAGAACCATTGTCTTCAACATACTACAACCAGAACCATTGTCTTCAACATACTACAACCAGAACCATTGTCTTCAACATACTACAACCAGAACCATTGTCTTCAACATACTACAACCAGAACCATTGTCTTCAACATACTACAACTAGAACTATTGTCTTCAACATACTACAACCAGAACCATTGTCTTCAACATACTACAACCAGAACCATTGTCTTCAACATACCACAACCAGAACTATTGTCTTCAACATACTACAACCAGAACTATTGTCTTCAACATACTACAACCAGAACTATTGTCTTCAACATACTACAACTAGAACTATTGTCTTCAACATACTACAACCAGAACTATTGTCTTCAACATACTACAACCAGAACTATTGTCTTCAACATACTACAACCAGAACTATTGTCTTCAACATACCACAACCAGAACTATTGTCTTCAACATACTACAACCAGAACTATTGTCTTCAACATACTACAACCAGAACTATTGTCTTCAACATACTACAACTAGAACTATTGTCTTCAACATACTACAACTAGAACTATTGTCTTCAACATACTACAACCAGAACTATTGTCTTCAACATACTACAACTAGAACCATTGTCTTCAACATACTACAACTAGAACTATTGTCTTCAACATACTACAACTAGAACCATTGTCTTCAACATACTACAACCAGAACCATTGTCTTCAACATACTACAACTAGAACCATTGTCTTCAACATACTACAACTAGAACCATTGTCTTCAACATACTACAACCAGAACCATTGTCTTCAACATACTACAACTAGAACCATTGTCTTCAACATACCACAACCAGAACCATTGTCTTCAACATACTACAACCAGAACCATTGTCTTCAACATACTACAACCAGAACCATTGTCTTCAACATACTACAACCAGAACCATTGTCTTCAACATACTACAACCAGAACCATGGTCTTCAACATACTACAACCAGAACCATTGTCTTCAACATACTACAACCAGAACCATTGTCTTCAACATACTACAACCAGAACCATTGTCTTCAACATACTACAACCAGAACCATTGTCTTCAACATACTACAACCAGAACCATTGTCTTCAACATACTACAACCAGAACCATTGTCTTCAACATACTACAGCCAGAACCATTGTCTTCAACATACTACAACTAGAACCATTGTCTTCACATACTACAACTAGAACCATTGTCTTCAACATACTACAACTAGAACCATTGTCTTCAACATACTACAACTAGAACCATTGTCTTCAACATACTACAACTAGAACTATTGTCTTCAACATACTACAACCAGAACTATTGTCTTCAACATACTATAACTAGAACCATTGTCTTCAACATACTACAACTAGAACCATTGTCTTCAACATACTACAACCAGAACTATTGTCTTCAACATACTACAACTAGAACCATTGTCTTCAACATACTACAACTAGAACTATTGTCTTCAACATACTACAACCAGAACTATTGTCTTCAACATACTACAACTAGAACCATTGTCTTCAACATACTACAACTAGAACTATTGTCTTCAACATACTACAACCAGAACCATTGTCTTCAACATACTACAACTAGAACCATTGTCTTCAACATACTACAACCAGAACTATTGTCTTCAACATACTACAACTAGAACCATTGTCTTCAACATACTACAACTAGAACTATTGTCTTCAACATACTACAACCAGAACTATTGTCTTCAACATACCACAACCAGAACCATCGTCTTCAACATACTACAACCAGAACTATTGTCTTCAACATACTACAACTAGAACCATTGTCTTCACATACTACAACCAGAACTATTGTCTTCAACATACTACAACTAGAACCATTGTCTTCAACATACTACAACCAGAACTATTGTCTTCAACATACTACAACTAGAACCATTGTCTTCAACATACTATAACTAGAACTATTGTCTTCAACATACTACAACTAGAACCATTGTCTTCAACATACTACAACTAGAACCATTGTCTTCAACATACTACAACTAGAACTATTGTCTTCAACATACCACAACCAGAACTATTGTCTTCAACATACTACAACCAGAACTATTGTCTTCAACATACTACAACCAGAACCATTGTCTTCAACATACTACAACCAGAACTATTGTCTTCAACATACTACAACTAGAACCATTGTCTTCAACATACTATAACTAGAACTATTGTCTTCAACATACTACAACTAGAACCATTGTCTTCAACATACTACAACTAGAACCATTGTCTTCAACATACTATAACTAGAACTATCATCTACAACAGGGATGGACAACCTAATGGGTAGTAATATAGATAGATAGATAGATAGATAGATAGATAGATAGATAGATAGATAGATAGATAGATAGATAGATAGATAGATAGATAGATAGATAGATAGATAGATAGATAGATAGATAGATAGATAGATAGATAGATAGATAGATAGATAAAGAGGGACGAACAGAAAATGATACCAAAATAAAGATATTAAAAGCAAGAGGAGCTTTTGTTGCACTGGGAAACATACGGAAGTCCAAAGAAATTAGGTTAATACAAAAATAAAAATGTTCAACTCCAATATTAAGTCAGTCTTATTATATGGCTGTGAAACATGGAGAGCAACAAAATTGACAATCACGAAGATACAGACTTTTATTAATGGATTCTTACGCAGAATAAAAAAGATGGAAATTGCAGGACAAAATCACTAACATAGAATTATGGAAATGTACCAGTCAAATACCAGTGGATAAAGAGATACAGCGAAGACGATGGTGCTGGATAGGACGCACACCGCGGAAACCAACTGAGAGTATAACACAACATACCTTTTTTTTTTAATCCCCAGGGGAAAAGACAAAGAGGAAGACCAGGAATTCTTGCAGAAGACAGATAGAAACAGAGATGACGATGATGGGGAAGACATGGAATGATCTTAAAAGAATGGCAAGAAACAGAACGTCTTGGAAAGTGTTTGTTGAAAACCTATGCTCCACAGGGAGCTGAAAGGTAGAAGAAAAAGACAACAAGAGCCATCGTCTTCTACATACTACAACCAGAACTATCATCTACAACACGGATGGACAACCTTTTAACTTCTGCGGGCCAGATCAGATAACTATGAAGACACCGAGGGCCAGATACCTATTGAAACATTGATATAAATGGCATTCACAAGCGATTGTAATGTAAAACATTTCAGGGAATGGAGTGTATGCTAATGTTCATATCAAGCACAAGGCCCAGTCAAAATAGTTTGACAGTCAGGTTCTGGTCCGCGGCCGCAGGTTGCCCACCTCTGATCTACAGTAAGCCATACCCAGAACCATCATATTTTCTTTAAGACACACCACATTTAGAATCATTACCCCATCTATAACCAACATCGCATCTAGAACCATTACCCTATATATAACCATCATCCCATCTAGAACCATTACCCCATCCATAACCATCACCTCATTTATAACCAACATCCCATCTAGAACCATTACCCTATCTAGAACCATTACCCCATCTATAACCATCACCTCATCTATAACCAACATCCCATCTAGAACCATTACCCTATCTAGAAACATTACCTTATCTATAACCATCATCCCATCTAGAACCATTACCCTATCTATAACCATCATCCCATCTAGAACCATTACCCTATCTACAACCATTACCCCATCTATAACCATCACCTCATCTATAACCATCATCCCATCTAGAACCATTACCCTATCTAGAACAATTACCCCATCTATAACCGTCATCCCATCTAGAATCATCACCAATTCTAGAACCATTACCCCACCTATAACCATCATCCCATCTAGAACCATCACCATATCTAGAATCATTACCCACCTATAACCATCATCCATCTAGAACCATCACCATATCTAGAATCATTACCCCATCTATAACTATCATTCCATCTAGAACCATCACCATATCTAGAATCATTACCCCACCTATAACCATCATTCCATCTAGAACCATCAAAATATCTACAACTATTACCCCATCTAGAACCATCACCCCATCTATAACCATCACCTCATCTATAACCATCATCCCATCTAGAACCATTACCCTATCTAGAACCATTACCCCATCTAGAACTATTACCCTATCTAGACCCCATACTTCAATTCCCACATCTACACAGACAGTTCGTTACTCCTAACTTGAGCCTACACTTATTGATTACAGTAGCCCCTCAACCTCTTTACTCCTCACAAGTGCCCATTTATAAAAGTTCGGGTTTTTGTTGCCCTGTGCGTTGAGTAGCCAAAATTGAGCTCCCATTGATTTATTCGATTTGAAATTAAGGGCTCCAGTTTCCCAATCTAATGACTGCTCGCTTTGCCCTTCGTATTCTTATATGTATGTCATCATTTCAGCTCTTCTTTCTATAACCATATTGTCGCGATGGTAACAATGGTTACCAGTTGTACCATCTGTACTACTATAGATCCCTTCGGAGACATAGAAAGTAGAGACAGACAGAGAGAAAGAGAGACAGAGAGAGACAGAGACATAGAGAGAGAGAGACATAGAAAGTAGAGACAGACAGACAGAGACAGAGAGAGAGAGAGAGACAGACATAGAGAGAGACATAGAGAGAGACATAGAGAGAGACAGAGAGAGAGAGAGACAGAGAGAGAGACATAGAGAGAGACAGAGAGAGAGACATAGAAAGTAGAGACAGACAGAGAGAAAGAGAGACAGAGAGAGAGACAGAGACATAGAGAGAGAGAGAGACATAGAAAGTAGAGACAGACAGACAGAGACAGAGAGAGAGAGAGACAGACATAGAGAGAGACATAGAGAGAGACAGAGAGAGAGAGAGACAGAGAGAGAGACATAGAGAGAGACAGAGAGAGAGACATAGAAGTAGAGACAGACAGACAGAGACAGAGAGAGACAGAGAGAGAGACATAGAGAGACATAGAGAGACATAGAGAGACATAGAGAGACAGAGACAGAGAGAGACAGAGAGAGAGACATAGAGAGAGAGACAGAGAGAGAGACAGAGAGAGAGACAGAGAGAGAGACAGAGAGAGAGACATAGAGAGAGAGACAGAGAGAGAGAGACAGAGAGAGAGAGAGACATAGAAAGTAGAGACAGAGAGAGAGACATAGAGAGTGGAGACAGACAGACAGAGACAGAGAGAGACAGACAGAGAGAGAGACATAGAGAGAGAGACAGAGACAGAGAGAGACAGAGAGAGACATAGAGAGACAGAGAGAGAGACATAGAGAGAGAGACAGAGAGAGAGACAGAGAGAGAGACATAGAAAGTAGAGACAGAGAGAGAGACAGAGAGAGAGAGACATAGAAAGTAGAGACAGAGAGAGAGACAGAGAGAGAGACAGAGAGAGAGACAGAGAGAGACATAGAGAGACAGAGAGAGAGACAGAGAGAGAGAGAGAGAGAGAGACAGAGAGAGAGACATAGAGAGAGGCAGAGAGAGAGACATAGAAAGTAGAGACAGAGAGAGAGACAGAGAGAGACAGAGAGAGAGAGACATAGAGAGAGACAGAGAGAGACAGACAGACAGAGAGACAGAGAGAGAGACAGAGAGACATAGAGAGAGACATAGAGAGAGACAGACAGAGAGACATAGAGAGAGACATAGAGAGTAGAGACAGAGAGAGAGACATAGAGAGTAGAGACATAGAGAGTAGAGACAGAGAGAGAGACATAGAGAGACAGAGAGAGAGAGACAGAGAGAGACAGAGAGAGACATAGAAAGTAGAGACAGAGAGAGAGACACAGAGTGAGAGACATAGAGAGAGACAGAGAGAGAGACAGAGAGAGAGACATAGAAAGTAGAGACAGAGAGAGAGACATAGAGAGAGAGACAGACAGAGAGACAGAGAGAGAGACAGAGAGAGAGACATAGAGACAGAGAGAGACATTGAGAGAGAGACATAGAGAGAGAGACAGAGAGAGAGAGACGGACAGAGAGATAGAGAGAGAGGCAGACAGAGAGAGACAGAGAGAGAGACATAAAGAGAGAGAGAGACAGAGAGAGACATAGAGAGACAGACAGAGAGAGAGACGGACAGAGAGAGACATAAAGAGAGAGAGAGAGACATAGAGACAGACAGACAGAGAGAGAGACATAGAGACATAGAGAGAGAGACAGACAGAGAGAGAGACAGAGAGAGAGACATAGAGAGTGGAGACAGACAGACAGAGACAGAGAGAGACAGACAGAGAGAGAGACATAGAGAGAGAGACAGAGACAGAGAGAGACAGAGAGAGACATAGAGAGAGACAGAGAGAGAGAGAGACATAGAGAGAGAGACAGAGAGAGACAGAGAGAGAGACATAGAAAGTAGAGACAGAGAGAGAGACAGAGAGAGAGAGACATAGAAAGTAGAGACAGAGAGAGAGACAGAGAGAGAGAGACAGAGAGAGAGACAGACAGAGAGAGACATAGAGAGAGACATAGAGAGAGACAGAGAGAGAGAGAGAGACAGAGAGAGAGGCAGAGAGAGAGACATAGAAAGTAGAGACAGAGAGAGAGACAGAGAGAGAGAGACATAGAGAGAGACAGAGAGAGACAGACAGACAGAGAGATAGACATAGAGAGAGAGACAGAGAGAGAGAGACAGAGAGACATAGAGAGAGACAGACAGAGAGACATAGAGAGAGACATAGAGAGTAGAGACAGAGAGAGAGACATAGAGAGTAGAGACATAGAGAGTAGAGACAGAGAGAGAGACATAGAGAGCAGAGAGAGAGAGAGACAGAGAGAGACAGAGAGAGACATAGAAAGTAGAGACAGAGAGAGAGACACAGAGTGAGAGACATAGAGAGAGACAGAGAGAGAGAACAGAGAGAGAGACATAGAAAGTAGAGACAGAGAGAGAGACATAGAGAGAGAGACAGACAGAGAGACAGAGAGAGAGACAGAGAGAGAGACATAGAGACAGAGAGAGACATAGAGAGAGAGACATAGAGAGAGAGACAGAGAGAGAGAGACGGACAGAGAGAGACAGAGAGAGAGGCAGACAGAGAGAGACAGAGAGAGAGACATAAAGAGAGAGAGAGACAGAGAGAGACATAGAGAGACAGACAGAGAGAGAGACGGACAGAGAGAGACATAAAGAGAGAGAGAGAGACATAGAGACAGACAGACAGAGAGACATAGAGACATAGAGAGAGAGACAGACAGAGAGAGAGAGGCAGAGAGAGAGACAGAGAGAGAGACAGAGAGAGAGACATAGAGAGAGACAGACAGAGAAAGAGACAGACAGAGAAAGAGACAGACAGAGAGAGAGAGAGCAGACAGAGAGAGAGAGAGGCAGACAGAGAGAGACAGACAGAGAGAACGAGACAGAGAAATAGAGAGGAGTGAACTGGAAAATTCTGACTTAGGTGCCAATTCTGAAGAAAAAAAATTAAATAGAGAAATTCGGAACAAAAACAGTCAGGAACAAATAAAACTGGTCCGATTCGCAACAATCTTACACATGAACCTAAACACACACACACACGCACGCACGCACGCACGCACACACACACACAAACAAAAAACACACAAAAAAGCAATTCAGAATTGGACAAATGCTGAACCAACACACTATAAAATTCAAACTATATTCAACAACGAAAAAAAATGACTAAACAATTATGAATAAGGTCAATTCAGAACTAAATTTCGGAAATATTCTAAAATAGAACAGCAGTAGAATAAAGAAATAGTACAATCAATTTTTCAGAGATCAATTTGAATTCTGAAGGAAAGAACTTGAACAATCCTGAACTGGGCAACTAAAACAATCATAACTAGAATGGTAGAGCGATTCTAACATAGAAACCATAATAGTCATGAAATAAATAACAGCGCAAACAAGGGCTACAATACCAGTGAAAAAGTGAAATGATATATTGAGGTAAAAAAATAACTGATATATTGAGGCAAAAATGAACTGATATAATGAGGCAAAAATGACCTGATATATTGAAGCAAAAATGACCTGATATATTGAAGCAAAAATGACCTGATATATTGAAGCAAAAATGAACTGATATATTGAGGCAAAAATGACCTGATATATTGAAGCAAAAATGACCTGATATATTGAAGCAAAAATGAACTGACATATTTAAGCAAAAATGACCTGATATATTGAAGCAAAAATAAGTGCAATCGTGAATTAAATACCAGTGCAATCAGGCGCTAAAACACAAGTGAAACCATAAAGTAAAATACCAGTGCAATCATTAATTAACATACTAGTGAATCATGAACTAACATTTCACTGTGATCAGGAATTAAAATACCAGTGAAATCGTGAACTAAATGCCAGGGCAATCATGAATTAAAATCTATCTATTGTTTTTTCGAGCTGAAGACGGGACATAGGGCAGAACCACAATCTCAAAAACAGAAACCTTGCGTGCCAAAATGGCACATATTGCAGAGATCACTGCTCTAAAATCTATGGCTTGTTTCCATAACAATACTTTTTACAATGACAGCTTGTCAAGCCATCGATCAACCTCCTTAGTCGCCTCTTACGACATGCCTGGAAGGTCACAGTGTCACTATTCTTTACCTCCTTCATAATGAGGCCCCGGTAACACACGGGGTATGAATTAAAATACTACTATATAATTTTAGATAGCATACGTAGCAGTCCCCACTAACGTCGTTAGCTGTAGATATGAAGTTGTGTTTCGACATAATTATTCTAGGTAATATAAGAAGGTAGTTACGAATAATACGATGCATGGCCGATAGAAGATTGTGGAAGGACATGATCGCCTACGCCAACCGGTTTTGGCACATGGTGATGATGATACGTGACAGTTGAAAGAGCATAAGAAACAAGTAAATGTGCAGTTCTAGCTAAAGTAAAATGTATGGTTCCAGCTTTACGATAATAAAGGACGATACACAAAACCATTACGACTAAAAAAAACAGCTTTCATCAGTAACACTGAAAACACTAACAGAAGAAATATACAGAAAAGTAAGGTCTAGCAACAACAGGCATAGCGACAATAGAGTTAACAGCTTAAAACAGTAAACAATTTAAAACAGCTAGCAGAAAAGACGACAGAACACAATATATTGTGTACACAGCTTTCATTGACCAGGAAAACAACATGAGACCGAGTAAACAGAGAACAACTGTGGGAGATGCTATCAACATACGGAGTAAGCCAACATTTAACCAACCTAATTAAAAGTCTCTACATCAACAGCAGCTGCACAGTCAGAACACAGCAGGCCACACGACCACTTCGAAGTTAGATCAGGTGTAAGACTGGGGTGCGTACTATCCCCCCTACTGTTTATTACATACATGGACAAAATATGCTAGTTAGCCAACCTATCAGAGACAGAGGAGATCAACGAGCTTTTATTTGCAGACGATCAGGCACTAATACATGGAAACATAGAAGACCTACAAGATCACTTAAACAGACTCAACAGAGCAGACACAAAATACAACATGAAAATCAGCATCAACAAAACAGAAGTCATGAATATCGCAAAAGAGAAACAGAACATCAACATAACTATAGACTGCAGACAACTAAAACAAGTAGAGGAATTTAAATACATAGGAAGTATTGTGACAAACGACAATTCACAACAGCAGCATAGACTCGAGATGCAACAAAGCATGTCAAATCATTGGACAGCTATCTCAACTAATTGTCCAAAAAGGAATAATTCTTACGCAGAGGCAAAACGGGCATTCTACAATACAATTTTCATCCTAACGTTGTGCTACCAATGCCAGCCCTGGACCCTAGATGCAAGAACAATAAAAAAAAAATAACATCTACAGAGATGAAATGTGTTAGACGAATGACAGGAAACAGCCTGATAGATAAGATCAGAAATGAAGAACTGAGAAAAAGCTGTGAATAATCCCAGCCATAGAATATATAAATAAAAAACATATAAAATGGTTTGGCCACGTGACAAGGCAGAAAGAGATCAACACAACACAATGAGCCCTCAACAAACGTTGCGAAAATACCAGACGCAAGGTCCGACCACAAAAAAGATGGATTGACGGAATATTGGAAACACTAGGAAACATAACAGCAGAGGCGAACAGAACAACAACAGACGGTAACTTCTATCTCCCCTCGATGCTGAAGAGCAATTGAGGAAGGAAAGAAGAAGAAGACAATAGAGTATAGGTACAATAGAGTATAGGTACAATAGAGTATGGCGACAATAGAATAAGTTTTTTTAAAAAAGAACAAATGTATCCAAAGATAGAATAAAGCATTTATATGCGTCATCTGATCTTTGGAAAATTAAACACAGAAAAAACGAACACACAAACAAAGTAATAAACAGACAGATTAATAGAATAATAGATTGGAGATGGGCACACATATATATATATATTTATATATATATATATATATATATATATATATATATATATATATATATATATATATATATATAGTTATCTTGCAGGGGTGATATAAAGCTAATATGGAACGTGGAAAAATGCATATACAATTATATGTAGAAGATTTATAATAAAGAAGATAGTACACAATTATAGATAGATAGATAGATAGATAGATAGATAGATAGATAGATAGATAGATAGATAGATAGATAGATAGATAGATAGATAGATAGATAGATAGATAGATAGATAGATAGATAGATAGATAGATAGATAGATAGAATCCTATATTAAGTTAGCCAAGTAAATTATCATTACTCCACGGATCCATCCTTTGTGGCAACATTCGAACGTGACCAGACTTCTAAATAATTGTTACCACGGACAATTTTGGGAATTATCGGAAGCGAGTAAGACGAGTTTGTCATAAAGGAGAAAGGGGAGAGAGAGAGAGTCCATTTTACAGAGTAGTGGTGAAAATATCATTGCGGAAGCAAGTGGGCGACAACTAATAAAACTAGGAGTGATAAGATGGCTTGGTGATATAACCAAGGGGGAAGTATTAATGTGTTGAAATAAGCATAATAAAAAATATGGCGCGGTACCGCGAGTAAAGCTGTAGAAAATATGAACAAACACTTCTAATGATATTCAACAGCTAAACATGTAATGGGGAAATAAACAGAGGAAGACAATTCACAAAATTGAGGAAGATACTGTGCAATTCATTTTTGGCAATAGAAACAAGAAAAATAGTTCTTAAATGCTATGTAGAGTATGGATGTGAATCATAGACAATAGGACAACAGACAGAAAATTACTGGAGGCTGTAGTAATGTCGTTTCTACAGAAGAATGTTGAGAATACCATGGACAGCTATAAAGAGTAATTAAATCATTCTGGAAGAGGCCAAAGCAGAAAGAGAGCTAATTTCCAATATTATGAAGAAACAATCATAATTTTTTGACCATGTAACGAGAAGAGAACAATTTGAATATATTGTAACAACTGGAAAAATTGAGGGACGAAGAGATAGAGGGAAGCAAAGAGAAAAAATAACAGACAGCTTGAGAGAATGGCTTGGCAGAAGGTCAACAACAGAAATGATAAACTGCCGAGATCGAAAGTTGTGGAGAGACATGATCACCTACGCCAGCAGGCACGGTATTTGATCAAACCTGTATTGAAGCAAAACAAAGCGTGACGTTTCGGCCAAGGGCTTCGTGAGAAAACAAGACAACAAATAACAACAAAAATGAGGTTGAGAGGTCTCAAAGCGGCGGCCCCTGGACAAGATGGTCAAAAAAATGATGATTGTTTCTTCCTAATATTGGAAATTAGCTCTCTTTTGCTTTGACATCTTTCAGAACGTTTTCATTACTCTTCTTAGCTGTCAATGGTATTCTCAACATTCTTATGTAGAATCACATTCTACAGCCTCCAGTGATTTTCTTGTCTGTTGTCCTATTGCCCATGATTCGCATCATATGTTAAGACTGGCTCAACGTAACATTTAAGAACTCTTTTTCTTGTTTCTATTGTCAGAAATGGATTGCACAGTATCTTGCCCAATTTTGTGAATTTTCTTCCT
Source organism: Megaustenia siamemsis (assembly GCA_032433765.1). Taxonomy (NCBI): domain Eukaryota; kingdom Metazoa; phylum Mollusca; class Gastropoda; order Stylommatophora; family Ariophantidae; genus Megaustenia; species Megaustenia siamemsis. The sequence continues at coordinate 21,348,870 of JAVIAB010000050.1, read as the reverse complement.
CTTTTTCTTTCCTCATTACATGTTTAGCTGTTGAATATCATTAGAAGGTATAGACAAGGTTGAGTGCTGTCACCAGAATTGTTTAAAATTTATAGTCAGATTATTTTAAGATCCATAAAGGGCATGCCTGGAATAACAATTGGTGGTCATAATATAAACAATATAAGGTATGCTGATGATACAGTCTAAATCGCTAAGAGTGAAAATGAGTTACAAGAAATGTTGGACATTATAGTGAAAGAAAGCAAATATAAAGGACTCAGTCTTAATAGCAAAAAGACAGAAGTAATGTTACAACAAAGAAAAAGACATCACCTCTGTGCAAAATAAAGACAAGTGGAACAATATTAAAACAGGTACATGAATTTAAAAATGTGGGAACTTTGTTAGCCTCAGACGGAAGATGTACAAAAGAGGTGAGATGCAGAATGGCTCAGGCAAAAGCAGCTTTCCAAAAAATGAGGAAGATACTATGCAATCCATTTTTGACAATAGAAACAAGAAAAGAGTTCTTAAATGTTACGTAGAGCCAGTCTTAACATATGGATTCGAATCATGTACAATAGGACAACAGACAAGAAAATCACTGGAGTCTGTAGAAATGTGGTTTTACAGAAGAATGTTGAGAGTACCATGGACAGCTAAGAAGAGTAATGAAGATGTTCTGATTGAGGTCAAAGCAAAAACAGAGCTAATTTCCAATATTAGGAAGAAACAATCATCATTTTTTGGCCATGTAATGAGAAGAGAACAACTGGAATATATTGTAATAACTGGAAAAATTGAGGGACGAAGAGATAGAGGGAAACAAGGAGAAAAATAACAAGCCCGGTACTTGATGATGATCATTAGAAGTGTTTGTTCATATTTTCTACAGCTTTATTCGCGGTAACACGCCATATTTTATATTTATGCTCATCTCAACACATTTCTACATCCCCCTTGGTTATATCATCAACCCATCTTATCACTCCTAGTTTTATTAGTTATCTTCACCACCCACTCTGTAAAATGAGCTCTCCCTGCCTCGTTATACCTTCCAACCTCCTTTTTGTTGTTTTGTGTTGTCTTGTTCCTCCCCTGGTCTCCAGGTATTACAAATTCGAGGCCTAGCCCTCTCTGAAGAGGTGGAGAAAAAAAACAGAAGGTGCCGTGTGTATAGTGCTCACGATAACGAATCTATGCCAGCTGGAAACGGACAAGAGTTGGCCAAGAATGAACGCTGCCCGACAAGAAGAATAGTCACCAAAAAAATGTACCCAAAACGTTAAAGATCTCAACGAAAAAAACATGACAATGCTCTGAAGTCGGAGAATATCAGCCTGCACGGTGGGGGGTGGGGGGGGGGGGGGGGGGGGGGGGGGGGGGGGAGAGGAGAGCAAACGCTGCCAGTGAAAAAGGTAGAAAAAAGTGATAAGGAAATATTCAGTCCATCGGGACTTCGCTGAGATATAGCGAACGCAAACAATGAACAAGAAAAAAACATGAATACTTAACTTCGTTACAGAGTTTCTATGTTGATCGGTCTAAGAATAGCGGTCTGTGTGAAATGAGTTAATGGAACAAGATGAGCTGGTAGAATAATGTATTGTAGAGCGATGAGGACAGGTTTATATAACCAAAGAGGAAAGGTGGAGGTGGAGATGGGGACAGGTTTATATAACCAAAGAGGAAAGGTGGAGATGGGGACAGGTTTATATAACCAAAGAGGAAAGGTGGAGATGGGGACAGGTTTATATAACCAAAGAGGAAAGGTGGAGGTGGAGATGAGGACAGGTTTATATAATCAAAGAGTAAGGTGGAGGTGGAGATGTGGACAGGTTTACATAACCAAAGAGGAAAGGTGGAGGTGGAGATGAGGACATGTTTATATAACCAAAGAGGAAAGGTGGAGGTAGAGACAGGTTTATATAACCAAAGAGGAGAGGTGGAGGTGGAGATGAGGACAGGTTTATATAACCAAAGAGGAAAGGTGGAGGTGGAGATGTGGACAGGTTTATATAACCAAAGAGGAAAGGTGGAGATGAGGACAGGTTTATATAACAAAGAGGAAAGGTGGAGGTGGGGGACAGGTTTATATAACCAAAGAGGAAAGGTGGAGGTGGAGATGGGGGACAGGTTTATATAACCAAAGAGGAAAGGTGGAGGTGAGGACAGGTTTATATAACCAAAGAGGAAAGGTGGAGGTGGAGATGAGGACAGGTTTATATAACCAAAGAGGAAAGGTGGAGGTGGAGATGAGGACAGGTTTATATAACCAAAGAGGAAAGGTGGAGGTGGAGATGATGACAGGTTTATATAACCAAAGAGGAAAGGTGGAGATGTGGACAGGTTTATATAACCAAAGAGGAAAGGTGGAGGTGGAGATGAGGACAGGTTTATATAACCAAAGAGGAAAGGTGGAGGTAAGGACATGTTTATATAACCAAAGAGGAAAGGTGGAGGTGAGGACAGGTTTATATAACCAAAGAGGAAAGGTGGAGCTGGAGATAAGTAAATGGAACAGAATGAGCTTATACAAAGAACAATAGCGGGGGGGGGGGGGGGGGAGGGGAGAGGAGGGGTAGGTGGTCTAGAAGTAAGACGTCAGACCTTCTGACAGGAAGATTCCGGTTCGAATCCCACCACCTCTCCCACCAATGGCATACACATGCACGCATAAACATACACATTACGAAGTCGTTGTAACATATATTAACAGCAGCCTCACACTGGAATGGACCTACTTACATTTGTATGCCTTTACACATCATTAGTTAGAGACCAATGCTACTCAATGTTTCTACTTCGTCCTATATGTTAAGACTGGAGACTGCTCTTTACTTACAGTTTTCACTGTAATACCAGGGTGTTTATAAAGTCTCACTACACTTGGTATCTAGGTCAATTTGAAAAAAAAATGTTTATGACGTCATCACAATATGTGCTCCCACTGTCAATGAAATTTGTTGAATAAGTTTATTGCTACTGGAAATGTGGAAGATGCTCCACGATCTGGTAGGCCTGCTGTGAATGATGAAATATGTTTAGATATCCAAGACAGAATCCTTAAAAGTCCAGACAAGTCATTAAGAAAACTGTCGCAACAAGTGAACTTACCATTGAGCACATATTGTGATGACGTCATAAACATTTTTTTCAAATTGACCTAGATACCAAGTGTAGTGAGACTTTATAAAACCCTATATTAGTTAGTACCTACTGAAGGTCGGGAGCCGCGATAGCTCAGTGGTTAGTGAACTACAAAGGACAAGAGGTAGGGTTCGATCTCAACCGACGGCTTCCGGTTCCCCCAGCCTTAAATGGGTACCGAAATTTTTCTGGGAAAGTAAAGAGGCACGGGCGTAACACGTTACCCCAAAAATCATGTGCTGAAGGTCTGTAAAATTTATGGTCACTAACACCATATTCCCTATACGCCAGTTGGCGTGGCGGGGGTACTTTACTTTTTAACTGAAGGTCGTTCGATTGTGTTGCGTTTCACTAGAGTAAAGCTCCATAACCTTATTTTCTTGTTTTTGTTCGCCCCTTTCACCTTAGTAGAAAAAGCAGGGGACACACGCGGGCATGCGATGACTATCAATCGTCATGACGATCCTACACCTCCATCGTGAAACAGGACTTAGCAGTTCGCATGATCACAAAACGTGATCGCTTCAGAAGAAGAATAATCCACACCACGCGGTTTATCTTAAACTATATTTAAAGAAATAAAAAAAAAAAAAAAGAAAGCAGTTTCAAAAAGCAAATACTGGCACAAGAGGAGCACCCGATGAATAAATAATGAATGTTCCGTAAAATACATGCCGTAGAGGAGTCAATTAATAAAACTTCACTATATTATGCAATTATTACATATAGCAGTGATCTCTGCAATATGTGCCATTTTGGCACGCAAGGTTTCTGCTTTTGAGATTGTAGTTCTGCCCTATGTGCCGTCTTCGGCTCGAAAGGACAATAGATAGATAGATAGATATTATGCAAGATCTACGTTTTCCCTCAATGAGACAAATGGCGAGATTTGATAAAATATCTTTAAAAGAATTGAAAACTGTTAGAACAAAAATTCAGATAAGAGAAGGAGTATCTTGGTCTACGCCCTATGGGCCGGCTACGGCTCGAAAGGTCAATAGATAGATATTATGCAACGAAACATCGATGGTTGAATGGTTAGTGCCTTCGCTTCATATTCTGAAGGCCCGGGTGTTCATCCAGCCTCTAATAATGAGTACCATAGATTTTAAGTCGGCCTGGCGTGATGCTGACAAAGTAAAAAAAAAAATAAAGCGCCCCGTCGCTCCAAGTGGCGTACAGGGAATATGGTGTTCTTCTACTTCTACCTTTCAGCTCCCTGTGGAGCATAGGTCTTCAACAAACACATTCCAAGCCGTTCTGTTTCTTGCCATTCTTTTAAGATCATTCCATGTCTTCCCCATCATCTTCATCTCTGCTTCTGTCTGTCTACTCCAAGAATTTCTTGGTCTTCCTCTTTGTCTTTTCCCCTGGGGATTCCAAAAAAAGGCCTGCTGTGTAATACTCTCAGTTGGCTTCCACAGTGTGTGTCCTATCCAGCGTCATCGTCTTCACTGTATCTCTTTATCCACTGGTATTTGACTAGTACATTTCCATAATTCTATGCTGACTATGGTGTTAGTGACCATAAATAAATTTTAGAGATCTTCAGCGCATGTGTTTTTGGGGTAATGTGGTCGGTATTACGCCCGTGCTGCTTTACTTCCCCAGAAAAAAATCTGGTACCCATTTAAGGCTGGGTAAACCCGGAAGCCGTCGATTGGGATGGAACCCTACCTCTTGTCCTTTATAGTCCAGTTCACTAACCACTGAGCTATCACGGCTCCCATGATGCTGACAAGATCACATCCTAAAATGTGCCGGTCGTATAAAAAATATGGCCACCAACACCACATTCCCGAAACGCACAAAAAGGTAAGGATGGAGCCTTTACTGTTTTATTTTAAGCAACTACAATTGTAGGTGTATAATATAAAAGGGCATATCGTATTTCAAAATCTGTAATTCATGTGTAAACATGGACATTAGACCAGAAAACAGAACAGAAAATTGAAGCCTTTGAAATGTGGATTTATAGAAGTATAGGTAGAATTGGATGGAAGGAAAAGAAAACAAACGATGGAGTTTTAAACAACTAAAAATGAAAAGAGAATAACTACATACAATCCAGAAAAGACAAATGAAATTGTTCTCTTCTTCTTCTCTCTTCTACCTTTTTAGCTCCCAGTGGAGCATAGGTCTTCAACAAACACCTTCCAAGTCGTTTTGTTTTTTGTCATTCTTTTAAGATCATTCCATGTCTTCTCCACCATCTTCATCTCTGCTTCCATCCGTCTTCTCCAGAATTCCTTGGTCTTCCTCTTTGTCTTTTGAAAATGAAATTTTTAGGGCATGTTAAAAGACACAACAACCTAATGAAAGTAATATTGGAAGGGAAAATACAAGGTAAAAGATGCAGAGGCAGGCCAAGACTAACATGGGCGAGTAACATCAAAAGATGGACAAGTCAGCCTATGACAATCTGCACCATTAAAGCAAGAAACAGAGTGGAATGCCGCTCCATGGTAGCCAACCTCCGTTGCGGAGACGGCACTCAATGATGATGATGAATTCCTGTGTGATTCCAATAATAACATACAGGTACGAGAGGTGGGAAACAGCAAATGCTCAAGACCAAAGATTAAACGTTTTCGAGAACAAATCTCCTCTTCGGAGACTGCTAAACATCCGTTGATCAGACTTCAAACCAATTACATAAATAAGACATGAAACCAAATAGGGGTATGTATCCAACTGAATTAGAAAGCGAAGCTGGAAATACCTTAGCCACGTTCTCAGAATGAACGTTAGAAGGCTACCCCCATCAGGCCCTTATGTGGAAACCACAAGGCAAAAGAAAGCGAGGAATACTAAAAGGAGACACTGCGTAAAACCATCGTCAAAGACAGTGCAGCTATGGGTCTCGGAAACAACCAAGAATTAAAGCAGGTTGCATCTGACCGTCAGACATGGACAACTATGACTTCTGACCTATAGCAATATTGAATCCAAAAGGATAATCAATCAGTCAGTTTGTAGGTGAGAGAGCCAGTGCTTCTCATCGTTGATATAAACAGTTTCACATATCAGCAAGCCATATTGTTTCACGTGGGTTTGTATTTGTAATCATTAAGTCACAGCTACCCATTCCTTGTTTCACGTGGGTCTGTATTTGTATTCATTATATGTCACAGTTACCCATTCCTTGTTTCACGTGGGTCTGTATTTGTATTCATTATATGTCACAGTTACCCATTCCTTGTTTCACGCGGGTCTGTATTTGTATTCATTAAGTCACAGCTACCCATTCCTTGTTTCACGTGGGTCTGTATTTGTATTCATTATATGTCACAGTTACCCATTCCTTGTTTCATGTGGGTCTGTATTTGTATTCATTATATGTCACAGTTACCCATTCCTTGTTTCATGTGGGTCGGGTATTTGTATTCATTACATGTCACAGTTACTCATTCCTTGTTTCATAAAAAAAGTAAAGTACCCCTGTCACGCTAAGTGGCGTATAGGGAACATGGTGTTAGTGACCATAAATTTTACAGACCTTCGGCCCATGATTTTTGGTGTAATATGTTCGGTATTACGCCCGTGCCGCTTTACTTTCCCAGAAAAAAAATCAGGTACCCATTTAAGGCTGGGATAACCTGGAAGTCGTCGGTTGTGATCGAACCCTACCCCTTGTCCTTTGTAGTCCAGTTCACTAACCACTGAACTACCGCGGCTCCCTTCCTTGCTTCAAGTGGGTCTATAATTGTATTAATTATTTTTCAAAGTTACCCATTCCTTGTTTCACGTGGGTCTGTAACTGTATTCATTATATGTCACAGTTGTTACCCATAGCGAACTATATAGCAGCAGTAGTATTTTCAGGAATGGACAAGAACAAATTATATCTGCTCAGAAAAAGGTAGGGGAATAAACATGGGTTTGACTTTTCCCTAAGGCCGATGTGACAGGTCAAGAAATCAGCGCTAGATAACAATTTAAAATTGAGGAAGGGAGCAGACAAGGCATGAAATAGTAAACCAATTCAACTATCACTCTTGGATTGAACGCACTGCAATAACAATGTCAGTTAAGGGATTTATTAAAGTCAAGACGGCTTCTTCTTTTTCATTCTTAGTCAAATGTTTATTCAGCGTTTAACTCTGTGTTTTTTTTTGTCGTTAACTGGATGGCAACGGCTTGCAGCACTGTAGATAAATCATGCAAATGAGATGCGAGTATTTAACCAAGTGGGTCAACAGATAGATAGATAGATAGATAGATAGATAGAGAGAGAGAGAGAGAGAGAGAGAGAGAGAGACAGAAAACTCAAATTTTATAGCTAAATAGTGCATTCTTAGTATCATCATCGTCAAGTACCGGGCCTTCTGGCGTAGGTGATCATGGTTCTCCACAACTTTCGATTCGACAGTTCTGTTGTTGACCTTCTGCCAAGCCATTCTCTTAAGCTGTCTGGTATCTTTTCTCTTTGCTTCCCTCTATCTCTTCGTCCCTCAATTTTCCCAGTTGTTACAATATATTCCTGTTGTTCCCTTCTCATTACATGGCCACAAAATGATGATTCTAATTATACCAATAAAGTATGGTCAAGGTAAAGTACGAGACTTAAACCGGCGTCTTAGCACGCAAGTTCTCATCCATATGTCCTCGGCCTCCTATCCAGAATGTTCGGAGATTTCTGGATAGTGTCGCTTAAGCATCGAAACTCACGATGCGATGTGGCATTCCTCACCTTCCCAGAGTGCTGCCCTTCTTCGTCTTCTACCTTTCAGCTCCCTGTGGAGCACTGGTCTTGAACAAACTCTTTCCAAGCCTTTCTGTTTCATGCCATTTTTATGATCCTTCCATGTCTTCCCCATCATCTTCCTCTCTGCTTCTATCTGTCTTCTCCAAGAATTCCTTGGTCTTCCTCTTTGTCTTTCCCCCTGGGGATTCCAAAAAGGGTCTATTGTGTACAACCCTGGTACCCATTTTCTGCCAGCGGCTGGGTCGACCGCGGAGGTATTTTTTTCCAACCACGAGTACAGGTAGTTAATTAGGTCACGAAAAACAGTCAGAATTCTTAGATAATTCAGTTGGTGGGTATATTTTAAAAGTTAGACTTAGAAGATCTTTGTGTTTCAGTTAGAGAAGTCTATATATAGTTCAAGTGATTCCAATGATTGTGTTCAACGAGAGTAAGATTATCTAGAATAACTCAAGCCTAATACCGGCAGAGTGTGGGAGAGTAGTCACTAGCTGAGTGTGGGCGAGTAGTCACTAGCTGAGTGTGGGCGAGTAGTCACTAGCTGAGTGTGGGCGAGTAGTCACTAGCTGAGTGTGGGCGAGTAGTCACTAGCTGGTTGTGGGCGAGTAGTCACTAGCTGGTTGTGGGCGAGTAGTCACTAGCTGAGTGTGGGCGAGTAGTCACTAGCTGAGTGTGGGCGAGTAGTCACTAGCTGAGTGTGGGAGAGTAGTCACTAGCTGAGTGTGGGCGAGTAGTCACTAGCTGAGTGTGGGCGAGTAGTCACTAGCTGAGTGTGGGCGAGTAGTCACTAGCTGAGTGTGGGCGAGTAGTCACTAGCTGAGTGTGGCGAGTAGTCACTAGCTGAGTGTGGGCGAGTAGTCACTAGCTGAGTCTGGGCGAGTAGTCACTAGCTGAGTGTGGGCGAGTAGTCACTAGCTGAGTGTGGGCGAGTAGTCACTAGCTGAGTGTGGGCGAGTAGTCACTAGCTGAGTCTGGGCGAGTAGTCACTAGCTGAGTGTGGGCGAGTAGTCACTAGCTGAGTGTGGGCGAGTAGTCACTAGCTGAGTATGGGCGAGTAGTCACTAGTTGAAGTATAATTTTTAATCAAGTATAGAATTCCATAATAGTTACTGACAGCAGAATTTTTAAGGAAACCACTAGGCCACTGATGTCTCAAATAAACACCGGTGGTAACCATAATACATCATCTCATAATAAATGACAGCAAATGGGGAGAAGGCGGAAAATAAATGAAGTGCTGCGGTAAAGCTGATAGCTTTTTAAAAAGGGAACACAACAAAATACTGACGTTTTGGCATACACGGGGCCTTCTTCAGAGAGAAAAAGAGAACAACAACAACAACAAACGATTAAACACGGAGAGATAGTCTTCAGAATATGTCGTGACTAAAATGGAGTAGTAAGTTAAGTATAATATGAACATGTTGAAATATGTTTTTGAAGACAAGACGACGATCTAATAATAATAACTTACAACTGTCATAGACAGTATATAGGGCCCTTTTGGTCTTGCCAGGCGGTCTAGTGGAGGCTATTGTGTATTTTATGGGGGGCGGAGCTGTTGTTTATGTCGAAACGCTTCTCTTGTGGCTAATTCTACCAATGTTTGACAAATACACACGGCCACATAATGAACAAGTCAGGACAACTAATCCACAGAGTTTTCCCATCTTTTTTTTCAATGAGTCTTTTCTCTTCCATTATTTGCCATGGTACAGCCTCAAATGATGTTATGCCATGATGCGTTATCTCTTGTCAGATATTTCCAGTCATTTTCACAAATGGAGAAGTCATACAGAGATTATTTACAAATATCTCTATATCGTAGTTTAGGTCTGCCGACTTGCCTCTTTCCTTGTATTAGTTCACCATATAGTATTTGCTTAACTACAGGTCATGTGGCTTCTGTTGGATTGGAAATAATAACTTACCACCACTGTGTGTCTATATGTTTGGAATTGGAGTCATCAATGACGGCCTAACATCATCAAGTGCTATGACGATCATCATTTTCGGGAGGACGTGAACTCCCATGGTATATGGTGGATAGGCGGCAGGAACCATTGAAGGCTATGTCTGAAAAGTGTTCCTTCTTGCAGTTTCCTCATATTCCAAGTCCGGCTTGTTGCAGGAGCTACTGAGTTAAGTGCTCTGTGCACATCGTGAGCTGTGTGTCTCATCCGTTTTGATCCTGCTTCGATATCCCGCTTGTTTACGATGAATGATGATATCGTATGACAGGGAACAGTTGGCTGTGTTCACTTTCTGCGCGGTTTCGCCTTATGTCTTTTGGCGTGTGCTGAGACTGCTACGATGGGGACTACAGTTACCTTCTTTGTTTGGGAGATGAGTTAGTAATTCGGATGATTCCACTGGCACGGGCGGTTGAGCAATTATGGATTTTAATTCGTTTGCTGTGATACCGAGGCCTTCCATAACCAATAACCAATAGTATTTGCTTAGGAATGCGATTTGATTCCATTCGCTGGACGTGCCCCAGCCATCTTAACCTTCGATATCTGAGCGTTGATATGACTGTTAGGTCTTAACTCTTTACAGGACTGTTAAGTTGGTTAGTTTTGTCCTGCCATTTGATGTGCATCACTCTGCGGAGACATCGCATGTGGAAGATATTTCGTATTTTTTTCATGATTTGAGTATGTTGGCCAGGTTTCAGATCCGTATAAGTATGTTGAACACACAGGTCTGATATATTAAGAGTTTGGTCTTTAGTGTTGTTCCAGGCCCTTTCCGTGAGTTTGCCGAAAGTCGTAAAATTATCAAGAGAAATAAATCATAGTCAGTGATGATTTACAAAGAATATGGTAATGTCGAAAACATTGTGAAGTTTCCTTACCGTCGTTTTGTGTGTAACCCCTCTGTATTTGACATTCTGTAATAGGTCGACTGAAAACCCGTCCTGCTGGACAGAACCCAGGCTGCCCCGTTTTGTTGCCAAGTCAACGCATTTCCCATTACGTCAATCACGCTCAAAAATCAGAAGCGCATAAAATGTATATTTAAATGAAACAAACAAACAGGATTTAAAAGAAAATGGATTCCATAAAAAGAAACGGAGCGAACTTTAATGAATACAAACAGGGAGGGAGCCAGTAGCGAATGATGTATGGAATTGTGTGTGTATCTTATGGTGAGACAAACATAATATGGAGTCGTATGTTGACCTGATCGATGATTCAGTTAGTGGGGTAGTCGTGAAGGGAGCTTGGCTCAATCTTAATGTAGGCGGGAATATTCTTCGAGCACTTGGAGGTAGGAAAAGGGGGTGTTCTATGTTGCTTTTTATAGGCGGAGGATTTATGTTAGATGATGTAGGTGGAGGATTTATGTTAGATGATGTAGGTGGACGATTTAGGTTAGATGATGTAGGCGGAGGATTTATGTTAGATGATGTAGGTGGAGGATTTATGTTAGATGATGTAGGCGGAGGATTTATGTTAGATGATGTAGGTGGACGATTTATGTTAGATGATGTAGGTGGAGGATTTATGTTAGATGATGTAGGTAGACGATTTATGTTAGATGATGTAGGCGGAGGATTTATGTTAGATGATGTAGGTGGACGATTTATGTTAGATGATGTAGGTGGAGGATTTATGTTAGATGATGTAGCGGAGGATTTATGTTAGATGATATAGGTGGACCATTTATGTTAGATGATGTAGGCGGAGGATTTATGTTAGATGATGTAGGTGGAGGATTTATGTTAGATGATGTAGGTAGACGATTTATGTTAGATGATGTAGGCGGAGGATTTATGTTAGATGATATAGGTGGACCATTTATGTTAGATGATGTAGGCGGAGGATTTATGTAACATGGTGTAGGCGGAGGATTTATGTAACATGGTGTAGGTGCACGATTTATGTTACATGATGTAGGTGGAAGATTTATGTTACATGATGTAGGCGGAGGATTTATGTAACATGGTGTAGGTGGAGGATTTAAGTTACGTGATGTAGGCGGCATGTACATACACAACCCCCACGCCAAAAGACAGCGGGTTGGAAAGAACAAGAATGGAAGGCGTTGTTCCTGCGCGCAGCATCATGGGCAGATGAAGGTGCTCTTAAAACGACTCTGGACTTGACAACAAAATAAGTAGAGACAAATATTCTTTCAGGCAGGCTGCAGTAAATGCAACGTTCTGTAAAGGACATGTGACCTGAGAGTACAGACGGGGATTTACATTGCATGATGTAGGCGGGGGATTATGTTACTTGATGTAGGGGAGTTTCAACTGCATGATTTATATAGTAGGGTATATGTAACATGGAGCCAATGGTGGGGTGTGCTAAACACTCCAAGGTATGGTGACAGCTTTACAAATAAAGAACACAACACAATACTGACGTTTCGGCCTGTGGCCTTCTTCAGAATACAGGGACAACGACAACAAGCGGTGAAGCACAATTACTACATGTTAGATGATAAAGTGGAGGGCGAGGAAAGTAGGATGCAAAAATAAGAAAAGAGAGAAATGAATTTTACATGATGAGAGGTATGATGGGCGTCAAAATATATAAAATAGAAAAAGAGAGAGAAAAATGTATAATAAATTGTACTTAGCTGAGCTCAGAGCAGGAGCAGGAAAACTGTAATCCGTGCTGAAACCAGTCGGAATGACTAAATGACTAAAAGCGCAGAGAACGTGTATAGAAAGCAACACGTGACAAAGACAGGTCAGTAAAGAGGGCAAAAAGGATCAAATATCGGGAAAACCAAAAAGGGGGGGGGGGGGAAAGAGGGCATAGACGAGGATACTCCTGGGACACTACAAGCAATACATATAAATCACTCAACAATGGAAGTGAGAGATCACGCGAGAGGTTAAGAGAAAGAAATAGAATGACACGACAAAGTAGTAAACTAGGCAGTGGGTGAGAGAGATGGACTCTACAGAATGGATGGCCTCGACTGAACGAGTTGAGAGGTAGGTCAACGAAAGGAAGGATTGGATACTGGAGGAAGAGATACCGTGAGGAAGAATAATAAAGCCGGTATAATGAGAAGGGCGATAGAGGGGTGGTCCGGAGGAAGTTAGTCTATCGGGAGGTAGGGAAGTATTGGAGGAGGAGGTATGGAGAGGAGGGATAAGAAGCAGGTATGTGAAAACTGGATAGGGGGAGAGGCGGTAGGTCAGAAGTGAATGGAAAAAGAGAAAGTCTGGAAGAAGTGGAGCAATAGGGGATGGTGTGCAAGAGGTATGAACCATAGGAGGTAAAGAAGTAGGGAAATGATAGAACAAAGGGGGGAATGAAAGTGGGCATCAGGATAAGGGGGATACTGGAATAGTAGTAGGTATAGATGAGTAGTGACTACAAGTTAATAGAGAGGAGAGGGGTGAGCTAGGAGTAGATCAGCAGAGGGGTGGTAGGAAGGACGAGGGACAATAGAGGTGGGCAGAGAGATCGTACGTACAGTCCAGGTGGAGAGGTGATATAGTGATAAAGAGGTAAAGGACATGAAGATAGTCAGAAGAGAAAAAGGTGTAGGGAGAGGGGGGGTTTAGGAGGAAGAAGGCAAGATGGGGGTTACTCAAAGAGGATATGAAAAGCAGGGATGGACGAGTAGAGGACCCAAGAAGAGAAATAGGAAGAGAGGTCCATAGGTGGGAGGGTGGAGTCGGAGGCCGGAGGGTCCTCAGAGGGACAGGGATACATTGATGCCACGAGGGGTGAGGCAGCCCCAACGAGCGATCAGACGGTGCTCAAGAGTGAGCCGACTGTGGTGATCAGAGGAGCATGATATTAGGCCAGTTACCAAGACATCAGTCTTACCTCGATGGCCCCTCGAGTTAAAGTGGGCTGCTACAGGAGTGTCCGCTTCTTGGGTGATGTCATTCAAGTGTTCACGGCACCTATCGCCGATTCTGCGACCAGACTGACCGATGTAGGTCAACTTGCATCGCTTACAAATGATGGCATAAATGATGTTCCGCGATGTGCAAGTGAATCCCTCTCTGATCTCGAAAGGACCATTAGGGAAGAGGACAGTGTCGGTCTGGAGAACGTGGTCACAAGTTTTACATACTCTCCGGTTGCAGCGGATAGTGCCTCGATGGTGAAGTGGTCAGCAGGAAGACGGCCCCTGACAAGAAAGTCTCGGAGGTTCCGGTCACGTCTAAAGGCCACTAGTGGTGGGTCAGGGAAGAGCAGACGAGTAGTAGGTTCAGATCGAAGAATAGGGAGGTAGCGGTGGATGGTCCTAATAGCGGCGTAGTGGTGAGGGTGATGGTTAGAGCGAGCACTACTCTATCAGAGGGGGGATGAGTAGAGGGGGTAAGAGCAGACTGACGTGAAGTGTGGAGAACTCGACGCAGGGCAGGGAGGAGAGCTGATTCTGGATAAAGGCGTCGGCGGAAGAAATCAAGCATGAGGTGGGCATTGTGAAGGAAATCTTCGTCGTCTTGGCAAAGGCGACGAAGTCTGAGAAGCTGGGAATAGGGAAGAGAGTTCTTGCAGGATGTAGGATGAGAGGAGTCGTAGCGGAGGAAACTATGGGAGTCAGTGGCCTTGTAGAAGACCGAGGTGAGAAGATGAGAGGTGCCCAAGGAGACTAGGATGTCCAGGAAAGATACGGAGGAGGTGGAGATGTGGAAGGTGATGTGGATAGAGGGGTGGAAATGTCCGACATATTCGATGAAACGGGAGATCTCATCTTCTGGAAGGTCAGACAGACCAATGCAGTCATCAATGTACCTACGATACATGAGGGGAAGAGGGCCCTGGTAGGTATGGATGATTTGGTGCTCAAGGTAACCCATGAAGAGACAAGCATAGCTAGGGCCCATTTTAGTGCCCATCGCCACACCGCTGATCTGGGTGAAGAAATTGCCATTGAACTCGAAAGAGTTGAGGTTCAAGACTAATTCTGCATACATATTTGATCCTTTTTGCCCTCTTTACTGACCTGTCTTTGTCACGTGTTGCTTTCTATACACGTTCTCTGCGCTTTTAGTCATTTAGTCATTCCGACTGGTTTCAGCACGGATTACAGTTTCCTGCTCCCTGCTCTGAGCTCAGCTAAGTACAATTTATTATACATTTTTCTCTCTCTTTTTCTATTTTATATATTTTGACGCCCTCATACCTCTCATCATGTAAAATTCATTTCTCTCTTTTCTTATTTTTGCATCCTACTTTCCTCGCCCTCCACTTTATCATCTAACATGTAGTAATTGTGCTTCACCGCTTGTTGTCGTTGTCCCTGTATTCTGAAGAAGGCCACAGGCCGAAACGTCAGTATTGTGTTGTGTTCTTTATTTGTAAAGCTGTCACCATACCTTGGAGTGTTTAGCACACCCCACCATTGGCTCCTTGCTACCAGCTTTTACCGCAGCATTGCAATTATTTGCCTGTTCCCTATATGTAACATGTACTGGGAGCAAACAGCAATAATAAAATATAACAAAGAGAACTCTACACCCATTGATATAAAAAGAGAAGTAAGACAAGTATGCATCCTATCACCAAGCTTGTTCAATTTATACACTGAGCAAATCTTTAAAAACATCAATGAGATGCCAGGCCTTAACATTAATGGGAAGATAATCAATAACCTAAGATATGCTGATGATACTGTACTACTAGCAGAAAATCCTAAAGATCTACAACAATTACTTAATGTAATAAACATGACAAGCAAAAAATATGGACTAGATATGAATATCAAAAAGACTAAAACTATGATCATAAACAAAGGAAACTCTCAAGACCTACAATTAAATATCAAAGTTGAAGGAATACATCTAGAGACAGTTCAGAGCTACAACTACCTTGGACATACTATAACCAGTGATGGAAAATGTACAACTGAAATAAATAAAAGAATAGGAATGGCAAAAAGTAATTTCAATGCCATGAAAAATATACTAACATCAAAACAAATAACACCACGGTAGAAACTAAGAATAGCAAAATGTTACATCTTCTCAATATTCCTTTATGGTGCAGAAACATGGACATTAGAACAGAAAACAGAACAGAAAATTGAAGCCTTTGAAACGTGGATTTATAGAAGAATAGGTAGAATGGGATGGAAAGAAAAGAAAACAAACGAGGAAGTTTTAAAACAACTAAAAATGAAAAAAGAACTACTAAACACAATTAGAGCAAGACAAATGAAATTTTTTGGTCATGTTAAAAGACACAACAGTCTAATAAAAATGATATTGGAAGGGAAAATACAAGGTAAAAGAGGCAGAGGCAGACCAACACTAACATGGACAAGTAACATCAAAAGATGGACAAGTCAGCCTATGACAATCCGCACCATCAAAGCAAGAGACAGAGTGGAATGGCGCTCCATGGTAGCCAACCTTCGATGCGGAGACGGCACTCAATGATGATAATGTAGGGAATTATCTGTTGAATTATTTATATAGTTGGATATCTAATGTAGGATACTATGCAATCCATTTTTGACAATAGAAACAAGAAAAAGAGTTCTTAAATGTTATATAGAGCCAGTCTTAACATATGGATGCGAATCATGGACAATAGGACAACAGCCAAGAAAATCACTGGAGTCTGTAGAAATGTGGTTTTACAGAAGAATGTTGAAAGTACCATGGAAAGCCAAGAAGAGTAATGAAAACGTTATGAATGAGGTCAAAGCAAAAAGAGAGCTAATTTCCAATATTAAGAAGAGACAATCATCATTTTTTGGCCATGTAATGAGAAGAGAACAACTGGAATATATTGTAACAACTGGAAAAATTGAGTGATGAAGAGATATAGGGAAGCAAAGAGAAAAAATAACAGACAGCTTAAGAGAATGGCTTGACAGAAGGTCAACAACAGAAATGATAAATGGCTGCCGAGATCGAAAATTGTGTAGAGACATGATCACCTACGCCAGTAGGCACAGTACTTGATGATGATCTAATGTAGGGGAATATCTACTGCATGAGGTAAGAGGTACATTTCTGAGTAGAACAGTCAGTGTTGTATGAAAGAGTGCGAGTGAGTCAGAGAGTGTGTGAGGGAGAGAGTGTGAGTGAGTCAGAGAATGGATGAGAGTGTGTGAGGGAGAGAGTGTTAGTGAGTGTAAGAGAGAGAACAAGAGAGAGTGTTAGTGAGTGTAAGAGAGAGAACAAGAGAGAGTGTGAGGGTCTATAAGAGAAAGTGTGGAAGAGAGAGAGAGAGAATATGTGTGAGAGATTGGATGAGAGTGTGAGTGAGAGTGGATGAGATGGTGTGAGGGAGAGAATTGACGAGAGAGTAGATGGAGCGTGAGGCAATGGGTGAGAGTAAGTGTGGGAATGAGAGTGTGTGAGTGATAGCCTGTTAGAGAGAGAGCGAGAAAGAGTGTGAGTGAGAGCCAGTGGCTGAGAGTGGTTGAGAGTGTGTGACAGAGAGAGCAGCTTACACTGGAGGTGTACAGCACACACTTGTAATGGTTATAACATAAATAACTAACAAAAGTAAATTGTTAGGAAGCGGCACATAAACACTGAAAGGTGATAATCTTCTTTGAACGAAAAGTGTGAAAGGTATCAAATCTGACGGATTCAGTAGCTCGCTGGCCAAGCACACTAATGTCTCTTCTCTCTAGCGATCCAGGATAGCTAATCTCATTCGTTCACCCACCGACCCCCCTAATTTTAGCCTTTCCTAAGGACACTCACGGGGTTTCATTCAAAATAATTGAGATTCTTTCAATGCTGCCTTTCTCTCCATCTTACTATGTCAAACATACTGAGAGAGAGAGAGAGAGAGAGAGAGAGAGAGAGAGAGAGAGAGAGAATGGGCAACATTCTTTGTAAGAAAAGAGAAAACGATTCACCATTCAGAAATTTGTTTCTTCCTGTAAAACAATAAACGATCTCAATTATCTCAGTGTTGTTATATCAAACAATAAACGATCTCAATTATCTCAGTTGTTGTTATATCAAACAATAAACGATCTAAATTATCTCAGTTGTTGTTATATCAAACAATAAACGATCTAAATTATCTCAGTTGTTGTTATATCAAACAATAAACGATCTAAATTATCTCAGTTGTTGTTATATCAAACAATAAACGATCTAAATTATCTCAGTTGTTGTTATATCAAACAATAAACGATCTCAATTATCTCAGTTGTTGTTATATCAAACAATAAACGATCTCAATTATCTCAGTTGTTGTTAGATCAAACAATAAACGATCTAAATTATCTCAGTTGTTGTTATATCAAACAATAAACTATCTAAATTATCTCAGTTGTTGTTATATCAAACAATAAACGATCTAAATTATCTCGTTGTTATATCAAAGAATAAACGATCTAAATTATCTCAGTTGTTGTTAGATCAAACAATAAACGATCTAAATGATCTCAGTTGTTAGATCAAACAATAAACGATCATAATTATCTCAGTTGTTGTTAGATCAAACAATAAACGATCTCAATTATCTCAGTTGTTGTTAGATCAAACAATAAACGATCTCAATTATCTCAGTTGATCAAACAATAAACGATCTCAATTATCTCAGTTGTTGTTATATCAAACAATAAACGATCTCAATTATCTCAGTTGTTGTTATATCAAACAATAAACGATCACAATATCTCAGTTGTTGTTAGATCAAACAATAAACGATCTCAATTATCTCAGTTGTTGTTAGATCAAACAATAAACGATCTCAATTATCTCAGTTGATCAAACAATAAACGATCTCAATTATCTCAATTGTTGTTATATCAAAGAATAAACGATCTAAATTATCTCAGTTGTTGTTAGATCAAACAATAAACGATCTAAATTATCTCAGTTGTTGTTATATCAAACAATAAACGATCACAATTATCTCAGTTGTTGTTATATCAAACAATAAACGATCACAATTATCTCAGTTGTTGTTAGATCAAACAATAAACGATCTCAATTATCTCAGTTGTTGTTAGATCAAACAATAAACGATCTCGATTATCTAAATTTATTATTAGATAAAGCAACAAACTATCATGATTAGTTTAAATTTGTTACCAGGTAAACAACAAATAAGCAGCAAAAAATAATAGGCAAAAATGACAATGATAGATCCTGCACTTCAACACAGCGACCTGTGTCACCAGGTCAATGAGACAGCTGACACCACCTTGATGTCAACGCAGACAACGACCATATACACAAATATCCATGTACGCAGTTTACGGCACATATATATATATATATATATATATATATATATATATATATATATATATATATATATATATATATATATATATATATATGTATATAAGCCAGACACTTAATAATATTAATGAAATGAACATCATCAATTAAAATTATACCAAATACACGATATTCACTTGATGACTAGTAGTAGTAGTAGGAAGAGATGGATATAACATGGTTAGGATGGACAGTATACTAGAGGGAGTTTTATACCAGAGATTGTACTGCTAGTGTGGATGGTTATACTAAAGATTGTACTGTTAGTGTAGATGGTTATACTAAAGATTGTACTGCTAGTGTGGATGGTATACTAAAGATTGTAATGCTAGTGTGCATGGCTATACCAGAGATTGTACTGTTAGTGTGGATGGTTATACTAAAGATTGTACTGTTAGTGTGGATGGTTATACTAAAGATTGTACTGTAGTGTGGATGGTTATACTAAAGGTTGTACTGTTAGTGTGGATGGTTATACTAAAGATTGTACTGTTAGATGGGTGGTTATACTAAAGATTGTACTGTTAGTGTGGATGGTTATACTAAAGATTGTACTGTTAGTGTAGATGGTTATACTAAAGATTGTACTGTTAGATGGGTGGTTATACTAAAGATTGTACTGGTAGTGTGGATGGTTATACTAGAGATTGTACTGTTAGTGTGGATGGTTATACTAAAGATTGTAATGCTAGTGTGCATGGCTATACTAGAGATTGTACTGTTAGTGTGGATGGTTATACTAAAGATTGTACTGTTAGTGTGGATGGTTATACTAAAGATTGTAATGCTAGTGTGCATGGCTATACTAGAGATTGTACTGTTAGTGTGGATGGTTATACTAAAGATTGTACTGTATACTAGAGGAGTGGTTAGGCTCATGGAGTGATATACAAGTGAGAATAGTTATACCAGGGTGTAATGGTTATACTAAAGTGGTTAGGCTAGAGGAGTGTTTATTCTAAAGAGGATAGTTAAAATAGGGTGTAATGTTATACTAGAGTAAGTGGTAAAACTAAGTGAATGGCTATACTAGAGGGAGCTATTAAACTAGAGTGAATGGTTATCATCATCATCATCAAGTACCGGGCCTAGTGGCGTAGGTGATCATGTCTCTCCACAACATTCGATCTCGGCAGCTATTTATCATTTCTGTTGTTGACCTTCTGCCAAGCCATTCACTTAAGCTGTCTGTTATTTTTCTCTTTGCTTCCTTCTGTCTCTTCGTCCCTCAATGTTCCAGTTTTACAATATATTCCTGTTGTTCCCTTCTCATTACATGGCCAAAAAATAATGATTCTAATTATACCAATAAAGAAAGGTCAAGGTAAAGTACGAGACTTAAATCGGCGTCTTAGCACGCAAGCTCTCACCCATATGTCCTCGGCCACCTATCCAGAATGTTCGGAGACTTCTGGATAGTGTCGCTTCAAGCATCGAAATTCACGATGCGATGTTGCATTCCTCACCTTCCCAGAGTACTACCCTACTTCTTCTTCTACCTTTCAGCTCCCTGTGGAACACTGGTCTTGAACAAACACTTTCCAAGCCTTTCTGTTTCTTGCAATTTTTAAGATCATTCCATGTCTTCCCCATCATCTTCATCTCTGCTTCTATCTGTCTTCTCCAAGAATTCCTTGGTCTTCCTCTTTGTCTTTTTCCTGGGGATTCCAAAAAGGGTCTACTGTACCCTGGTACCCATTTTCTGCCAGCGGCTGGGTCGACCGTGGATGTATTTTTTCCAACCACGAGTACAGGTAGTAAATTAGGTCACGACAAACAGTCAGAATACTTAGATAATTCAGTGGTGGGTATATTTTAAAAGTTAGACTTAGAAGATCTTTGTGTTTCAGTTAGAGAAGTCTATATATAGTTCAAGTGATTCCAATGATTGTGTCAACGAGAGTAAGATTATCTAGAATAACTCAAGCCTAATACCGGCAGAGTGTGGGCGAGTAGTCACTAGCTGAGTGTGGGCGAGTAGTCATTAGCTGAGTGTGGGCGAGTAGTCACTAGCTGAGTGTGGCCGAGTAGTCATTAGCTGAGTGTGGGCGAGTAGTCACTAGCAGAGTGTGGCGAGTAGTCACTAGCAGAGTGTGGGCGAGTAGTCACTAGCAGAGTGTGGGCGAGTAGTCACTAGCTGAGTGTGGGCGAGTAGTCACTAGCTGAGTGTGGGCGAGTAGTCACTAGCTGAGTGTGGGCGAGTAGTCACTAGCAGAGTGTGGGCGAGTAGTCACTAGCTGAGTGTGGCGAGTAGTCACTAGCTGAGTGTGGCGAGTAGTCACTAGCTGAGTGTGGGCGAGTAGTCACTAGCTGAGTGTGGGCGAGTAGTCACTAGCTGAGTGTGGGAGAGTAGTCACTAGCTGAGTGTGGGCGAGTAGTCACTAGCTGAGTGTGGGCGAGTAGTCACTATCTGAGTGTGGGCGAGTAGCCTCTAGTTCAAGTATAATTTTTAATCAAGTATAGAATTCCATAATAGTTACTGACAGCAGAATTTTTAAGAAAACCACTAGGCCACTGATGTCTCAAATAAACACCGGTGGTAACCCTAATACAGCATCTCATAATAAATGACAGCAAATGGGGAGAGGGCGTGAAAATAAATGAAGTGCTGCGGTAAAGCTGATAGCTTTTAAAAAGGGAAACACAACAAAATACTGACGTTTTGGCATACACGGGGCCTTCTTCAGAGAGAAAAAGAGAACAACAACAACAAACGGTTAAACACGGAGAGATAGTCTTCAGAATATGTCGTGACTAAAATGGAGTAGTAAGTTAAGTGTAATATGAACATGTTGAAATATGTTTTTGAAGACAAGACGACGATCTAATAATAATGACTTACAACTGTCATAGACAGTATATAGGGCCCTTTGGTCTTGTCAGGCGGTCTAGTGGAGGCTATTGTGTATTTTATGGGGGGGGGGGGGCGGAGCTGTTGTTTATGTCGAAACGCTTCTCTTGTGGCTAATTCTACCAATGTTTGACAAATACACACGGCCACATAATGAACAAGTCAGGACAACTAATCCACAGAGTTTTCCCATCTTTTTTTTTCCAATGAGTCTTTTCTCTCCATTATTTGCCATGGTACAGCCTCAAATGATGTTATGCCATGATGCGTTATCTCTTGTCAGATATTTCCAGTCATTTCACAAATGGAGAAGTCATACAGAGATTATTTACAAATATCTCTATATCGTTAGTTTAGGTCTGCCGACTTGCCTCTTTCCTTGTATTAGTCACCATATAATATTTGCTTAACTACAGATCATGTGGCTTCTGTTGGATTGGAAATAATAACTTACCACCACTGTGTGTCTATATGTTTGGAATTGGAGTCATCAATGATGGCCTAACATCATCAAGTGCTACGACGATCATTATTTTCGGGAGGACGTGAACTCCCTTGGTATATGGTGGATAGGCGGCAGGAACCATTGAAGGCTATGTCTGAAAAGTGTTCCTTCTTGCAGTTTCCTCATATTCCAAGTCCGGCTTGTTGCAGGAGCTACTGAGTTAAGTGCTCTGTGCACACCGTGAGCTGTGTGGCTCATCCGTTTGACCCTGCTTCGATATCCGCTTGTTTACGATGAATGATGATATCGTATGACAGGGAACAGTGGCTGTGTCACTTTCTGCGCGGTTTCGCCTTATGTCTTTTGGCGTGTGCTGAGACTGCTACGATGGGGACTACAGTTACCTTTCTTTGTTTGGGAGATGAGTTAGTAATTCGGATGATTCCACTGGCACGGGCGGTTGAGCAATATGGATTTTAATTCGTTTGCTGTGATACCGAGGCCTTCCATAACCAATAACCAATAGTATTTGCTTAGGAATGCGATTTGATTCCATTCGCTGGGCGTGCCCAGCCATCTTAACCTTCGATATCTGAGCGTTGATATGACTGTTAGGGTCTTAGCTATTTACAGGACTGTTAAGTTGGTTAGTTTTGTCTTGCCATTTGATGTGCATCACTCTGCGGAGACATCGCAGGTGGAAGATATTTCGTATTTTTTTTCATGATTTGAGTATGTTGGCCAGGTTTCAGATCCGTATAAGTTTGTTAAACACACAGGTCTGATATATTAGAGTTTGGTCTTTAGTGTTAGTTTCGTGTTGTTCCAGGCCCTTTCCGTGAGTTTGCGAAAGTCGTAAAATTATCAAGAGAAATAAATCAGTCAGTGATGATTTACAAAGAATATGGTAATGTCGAAAACATTGTGAAGTCTCCTTACCGTCGTTTTGTGTGTAACCCCTCTGTATTTGAATTCTGTAATAGGTCGACTGAAAACCCGTCCTGCTGGACAGAACCCAGGCTGCCCCGTTTTGTTGCCAAGTCAACGCATTTCCCATTACGTCAATCACGCTCAAAAATCAGAAGCGCATAAAATTTATATTTAAATGAAACAAACAAACAGGATTTAAAAGAAAATGGATTCCATAAAAAGAAACGGAGCGAACTTTAATGAATACAAACAGGGAGGGAGCCAGTAGCGAATGATGTATGGAATTGTGTGTGTATCTTATGGTGAGACAAACATAATATGGAGTCGTATGTTGACCTGATCGATGATTCAGTTAGTGGGGTAGTCGTGAAGGGAGCTTGGCTCAATCTTAATGTAGGCGGGAATATTCTTCGAGCTCTTGAAGGTAGGAAAAGGGAGGTGTTCTGTGTTGCTTTATATAGGCGGAGGATTTATGTTAGATGATGTAGGTGGAGGATTTATGTTAGATGATGTAGGTAGACGATTTATGTTAGATGATGTAGGCGGAGGATTTATGTTAGATGATGTAGGTGGAGGATTTATGTTAGATGATGTAGGTGGAGGATTTATGTTAGGTGATGTAGGTGGAGGATTTATGTTAGATGATGTAGGTGGAGGATTTATGTTAGGTGCTGTAGGTGGAGGATTTATGTTAGATGATGTAGGCGGAGGATTTATGTTAGATGATGTAGGTGGACGATTTATGTTACATGATGTAGGTGGAGGATTTATGTTAGATGATGTAGGTGGACGATTTATGTTACATGATGTAGGTGGAGGATTTATGTTAGATGATGTATGTGGAGGATTTATGTTAGATGATGTAGGCGGAGGATTTATGTTAGATGATGTAGGTGGACGATTTATGTTAGATGATGTATGTGGAGGATTTATGTAACATGATGTAGGTGGACGATTTATGTAACATGATGTAGATGGAGGATTTGTTACATAATGTAGGTGGAGGATTTATGTAACATGAGGTAGGTGGAGGATTTATGTAACATGGTGTAGGCGGAGGATTTATGTAACATGGTGTAGGTGCACGATTTATGTTACATGATGTAGGTGGAAGATTTATGTTACATGATGTAGGCGGAGGATTTATGTAACATGGTGTAGGATTTATGTTACGTGATGTAGGCGGCATGTACATACACAACCCCCACGCCAAAAGACAGCGGGTTGGAAAGAACAAGAATGGAGGCGTTGTTCCTGCGCGCAGCATCATGGGCAGACGAAGGTGCTCTTAAAACGACTCTGACTTGACAACAGAATAAGCAGAGACAAATATTCTTTCAGGCAGGCTGCAGTAAATGCAACGTTCTGTAAAGGACATGTGACCTGAGAGTACAGACGGGGGATTTACATTGCATGATGTAGGCGGAGGATTATGTTACTTGATGTAGGGGAGTTTCAACTGCATGATTTATATAGTAGGGTATATGTAACATGTACTGGGAGCAAACAGCAATAATAAAATATAACAAAGAGAACTCTACACCCATTGATATAAAAAGAGAAGTAAGACAAGTATGCATCCTATCACCAAGCTTGTTCAATTTATACACTGAGCAAATCTTTAAAAACATCAATGAGATGCCAGGCCTTAACATTAATGGGAAGATAATCAATAACCTAAGATATGCTGATGATACTGTACTACTAGCAGAAAATCCTAAAGATCTACAACAATTACTTAATGTAATAAACATGACAAGCAAAAAATATGGACTAGATATGAATATCAAAAAGACTAAAACTATGATCATAAACAAAGGAAACTCTCAAGACCTACAATTAAATATCAAAGTGGAAGGAATACATCTAGAGACAGTTCAGAGCTACAACTACCTTGGACATACTATACCAGTGATGGAAAATGTACAACTGAAATAAATAAAAGAATAGGTATGGCAAAAAGTAATTTCAATGCCATGAAAAATATACTAACATCAAAACAAATAACACCAGGACTAAAACTATGAATAGCAAAATGTTACATCTTCTCAATATTCCTGTATGGTGCAGAAACATGGACATTAGACCAGAAAACAGAACAGAAAATTGAAGCCTTTGAAATGTGGATTTGTAGAAGAATAGGTAGAATTGGATGGAAAGAAAAGAAAACAAACGAGGAAGTTTTAAACAAACTAAAAATGAAAAAAGAACTACTAAACACAATTAGAACAAGACAAATGACATTTTAAGGTCATGTTAAAAGACACAACAGTCTAATAAAAATGATATTGGAAGGGAAAATACAAGGTAAAGAGACAGAGGCAGACCAAGACTAACATGGACAAGTAACATCAAAAGATGGACAAGTCAGCCTATGACAATCCGCACCATCAAAGCAAGAGACAGAGTGGAATGGCGCTCCATGGTAGCCAACCTTCGATGCGGAGACGGCACTCAATGATGATAATGTAGGGAATTATCTGTTGAATTATTTATATAGTTGGATATCTAATGTAGGATACTATGCAATCCATTTTTGACAATAGAAACAAGAA
This sequence comes from Megaustenia siamemsis, assembly GCA_032433765.1. NCBI lineage: Eukaryota > Metazoa > Mollusca > Gastropoda > Stylommatophora > Ariophantidae > Megaustenia > Megaustenia siamemsis. The sequence continues at coordinate 21,323,058 of JAVIAB010000050.1, read as the reverse complement.
AAAGAGTTCTTAAATGTTATATAGAGCCAGTCTTAACATATGGATGCGAATCATGGACAATAGGACACAATCACTGGAGTCTGTAGAAATGTGGTTTTACAGAAGAATGTTGAAAGTACCATGGAAAGCTAAGAAGAGTAATGAAAACGTTATGAATGAGGTCAAAGCAAAAAGAGAGCTAATTTCCAATATTAAGAAGAGACAATAATCATTTTTTGGCCATGTAATGAGAAGAGAACAGCTTGAATATATTGTAACAACTGGAAAAATTGAGGGAAGCAAAGAGAAAAAAATAATAGACAGCTTAAGAGAATGGCTTGACAGAAGGTCAACAACAGAAATGATAATAGCTGCAGAGATCGAAAATTGTGGAGACATGATCACCTACGCCAGTAGGCACGGTACTTGATGATGATCTAATGTAGGGGAATATCTACTGCATGAGGTAAGAGGTACATTTCTGAGTAGAACAGTCAGTGTTGTATGAAAGAGTGCGAGTGAGTCAGAGAGTGTGTGAGGGAGAGAGTGTGAGTGAGTCAGAGAGTGTGTGAGGGAGAGAGTGTTGGTGAGTGTAAGAGAGAGAACAAGAGAGAGTGTTAGTGAGTGTAAGAGAGAGAACATGAGAGAGTGTGAGGGTCTATGAGAGAAAGAGTGGAAGAGAGAGAGAGAATATGTGTGAGAGATTGGATGAGAGTGTGAGTGAGAGTGGATGAGATGGTGTGAGGGAGAGAATTGACGAGAGAGTAGATGGGAGCGTGAGGCAATGGGTGAGAGTAAGTGTGGGAATGAGAGAGTGTGAGTGATAGCCTGTTAGAGAGAGCGAGAAAGAGTGTGAGTGAGAGCCAGTGGCTGAGAGTGGTTGAGAGTGTGTGACAGAGAGAGCAGCTTACACTGGAGGTGTACAGCACACACTTGTAATGGTTATAACATAAATAACTAACAAAAGTAAATTGTTAGAAGCGGCACATAAACACTGAAAGGTGATAATCTTCTTTGAACGAAAAGTGTGAAAGGTATCAAATCTGACGGATTTAGTAGCTCGCAGGCCAAGCACACTAATGTCTCTTCTCTCTAGCGATCCAGGATAGCTAATCTCATTCGTTCACCCACTGACCCCCCTAATTCTAGCCTTTCCTAAGGACACTCACGGGGTTTCATTCAAATAATTGAGATTCTTTCAATGCTGCCTTTCTCTCCATCTTACTATGTCCAAACATACTGAGAGAGAGAGAGAGAGAGAGAGAGAGAGAGAGAGAGAGAGAGAGAATGGGCAAAATTCTTTGTAAGAAAAGAGAAAACGATTCACCATTCAGAAATTTGTTTCTTCCTGTAAAACAATAAACGATCTCAATTATCTCAGTTGTTGTTATATCAAACAATAAACGATCTAAATTATCTCAGTTGTTGTTATATCAAACAATAAACGATCTAAATTATCTCAGTTGTTGTTATATCAAACAATAAACGATCTAAATTATCTCAGTTGTTGTTATATCAAACAATAAACGATCTAAATTATCTCGTTGTTATATCAAAGAATAAACGATCTAAATTATCTCAGTTGTTCTTATATCAAACAATAAACGATCTAAATTATCTCGTTGTTTAATCAAAGAATAAACGATCTAAATTATCTCAGTTGTTGTTATATCAAACAATAAACGATCACAATTATCTCAGTTGTTGTTAGATCAAACAATAAACGATCTCAATTATCTCAGTTGATCAAACAATAAACGATCTCAATTATCTCAGTTGTTGTTAGATCAAACAATAAACGATCTCAATTATCTCAGTTGTTGTTATATCAAACAATAAACGATCTCAATTATCTCAGTTGTTGTTATATCAAACAATAAACGATCTAAATTATCTCAGTTGTTGTTATATCAAACAATAAACGATCTAAATTATCTCAGTTGTTGTTATATCAAACAATAAACGATCTAAATTATCTCAGTTGTTATATCAAAGAATAACGATCTAATTATCCATTGTTGTTAATCAAACAAGAAACGATCTCAATTATCTCAGTTGTTGTTAGATCAAACAATAAACATCAAATTATCTCAGTTGTTGTTATATCAAACATAAACGATCACAATATCTCAGTTGTTGTAGATCAAACAATAACGATCTCAATTATCTCAGTTGATCAACAATAAACGATCTCAATTATCTCAGTTGTTGTTAGATCAAACAATAAACGATCTCAATTATCTCAGTTGTTGTTATATCAAACAATAAACGATCTCAATTATCTCAGTGTTGTTAGATCAAACATAAATGATCTCAATTATCTCAGTTGTTGTTAGATCAAACATAAACGATCTCGATTATCTAAATTTATTATTAGATAAAGCAAACAAACTATCATGATTAGTTTAAATTGTTACCAGGTAAACAACAAATAAGCAGCAAAAATAATAGGCAAAAATGACAATGATAGATCCTGCACTTACACACAGCGACCTGTGTCACCAGGTCAATGAGACAGCTGACACCACCTTGATGGCAACGCAGACAACGACCATATACACAAATATCCATGTACGCAGTTTACGGCATATAATATATATATATTATGTATATAAGCCAGACACTTAATAATATTAATGAAATGAACATCATCAATTAAATTATACCAAATACACGATATTCACTTGATGACTAGTAGTAGTAGTAGGAAGAGATGGATATAACATGGTTAGGATGGACAGTATACTAGAGGAGTTTTATACCAGAGATTGTACTGCTAGTGTGGATGGTTATACTAAAGATTGTACTGTTAGTGTAGATGGTTATACTAAAGATTGTACTGCTAGTGTGGATGGTTATACTAAAGATTGTAATGCTAGTGTGCATGGCTATACCAGAGATTGTACTGTTAGTGTGGATGTTATACTAAAGATTGTACTGTTAGTGTGGATGGTTATACTAAAGATTGTACTGTTAGTGTGGATGGTTTACTAAAGATTGTACTGTTAGATGGGTGGTTATACTAAAGATTGTACTGTTAGTGTGGATGGTTATACTAAAGATTGTACTGTTAGTGTAGATGGTTATACTAAAGATTGTACTGTTAGTGGGTGGTTATACTAAAGATTGTACTGTTAGTGTGGATGGTTATACTAGAGATTGTACTGTTAGTGTGGATGGTTATACTAAAGATTGTAATGCTAGTGTGCATGGCTATACTAGAGATTGTACTGTTAGTGTGGATGGTTATACTAAAGATTGTACTGTTAGTGTGGATGGTTATACTAAAGATTGTAATGCTAGTGTGCATGGCTATACTAGAGATTGTACTGTTAGTGTGGATGGTTATACTAAAGATTGTACTGGTATACTAGAGTGAGTGGTTAGGCTCATGGGAGTGATTATACAAGTGAGAATAGTTATACCAGGGTGTAATGGTTATACTAAAGTGGTTAGGCTAGAGGAGTGTTTATTCTAAAGAGGATAGTTAAAATAGGGTGTAATGGTTATACTAGAGTAAGTGGTAAAACTAAGTGAATGGCTATACTAGAGGGAGCTATTAAACTAGAGTGAATGGTTATCATCATCATCATCAAGTACCGGGCCTAGGTGATCATGTCTCTCCACAACATTCGATCTCGGCAGCTATTTATCATTTCTGTTGTTGACCTTCTGCCAAGCCATTCACTTAAGCTGTCTGTTATTTTTTCTCTTTGCTTCCCTCTATCTCTTCGTCCCTCAATTTTTCCAGTTGTTACAATATATTCCAGTTGTTCTCTTCTCATTACATGGCCAAAAAATGATGATTGTCTCTTCCTAACATTGGAAATTAACTCTCTTTTTGCTTTGACCTTTCTCAGAACCTCTTCATTATTCTTCTTAGATGTCCATGGTATTCTCAACATTCTTCTGTAAAACCACATTTCTACAGACTCCAGTGATTTTCTTGTCTGTTGTCCTATTGTCCATGATTCGCATCCGTATGTTAAGACTGGCTCTACATAACATTTAAGAACTCTTTTTCTTGTTTCTATTGTCAAAATGGATTGCATAGTATTTTCCTCATTTTTTGGAAAGCTGCTTTTGCTGAGCCATTCTACATCTCACCTCTTTTGTACATCTTCCATCTGAGGTTAACAAAGTTCCCAAATATTTAAATTCATTTCCCTGTTTTAATATTGTTCCACTTGTCTTTATTTTGCACTGAGGTGATGTCTTTTTCTTTGCTGTTACCATTACTTTGTTGTTACCATTACTTTGTTGTTACCATTACCTCTGTCTTTTTGCATGAATGGTTATACTATACAGCAAATGGCCATACAACAGGGAGCGGTTACACTAGATGGAGTGGTTAAGCTAGAGTGAATGGTTGTACTAGATGGAGCATTTAAATTAGAGTAAATAGTTATACTGAGAGGAAATGGTTTAACTAGAGTGAATGATTATATTTGAGGAAGTAGTTATAAAGCGACTGGTTATACTCAAGTGAATGGTTATATTAATACGGGCATGAGGTCAACAGCACTAAAGATGGGAGAGCTTCTCCAATTGAAACATTAACATTGCCTGTTCTTTTGTTAAACAACTAAGACCAACAGAGCACACTGCAGCTATTCTTTAAGGAATGCTTCAAGTCTGGCACAAACTGTTTATCTCTACCAGGTTGTCCTTGGTTTGCATTTCTTTCCCCTTCAACCCGTCTATCCTTTTTGTAGTCATTTTTTTCTCTCAAACAGCTGGACAACTGAAAAGTGCCAAATTGAATTTTGATCCTACATTTACATTATGACCAAAAAGAAACACTAACCTCCTTGCTACTGATGCACAACTTAAAATTTAAAAAAATCAACTCCCTTATTAAGATTGAGAAGTTCACCCAAAATAGGGACTATGATGAGTTACACTGCAAGCCCTGTGTAACACCTGATGGCATTGGAGGAAGAAAAGATTAAATAAGAATGAATGTAAAGTGGCTGATCTAAAGAAATACTGAAGCGGGAGTCAACAACAGCAGGGACCAGCTCCATTGCCAAGGTTAGGGGCTTGATCAGGAGGGTGTGGTGAGAAACAATGCAGGTCCGATACAATGTTGGACACTTAATTTACAAAGATCGTCGGACATGTAGAGTCTAAAATTTCTGACCCATGTGCCGTCTTGTGCTCAAAAGACAAAATAGTAGAATAGAAAGTAAAAATATGAATGCAAAATAAAAATAAGAAACAAAAATAAAAATGACAAGTAATTATAACAATAAAAACAAGATAAGAATAAAAGTCAACTGTAATGCTTAACTCATCATGCAACATAAAAATAAATAGGACAAATCTGAAACAAAGTGCAACGCGTTAAATACTTGGGCACTTTAATAACATTAGATGGAAGATGCACTACAGAAATAAAAAGTAGAATAGCTCAGGCCAAAATAGCATTCCAGAAAATGAAAAATATCTTATGCAACAAATCTATGTCAATAGAAGTGAGAAAGAGAGTTCATCTGTGCTATATAGAACCAATTCTGTCCTATGGAAGCAAATCATGGACAATAGACAAACAAATGAAAAGACGATTAGAGGCCACAGAGATGGCATTTCTCAGAAGAATGTTGAAAGATCCCTGGACAGATAAAAAGACCCATGAGGAAGTTCTCAAAGAGGCCAACACATAAAGGGAACTACTAAAAAACATCAGAAAGAAATAATCATTTTTTGGTCACATCATGAGAAGAGGAAAGTTGGAATACTTGGTTACAACTGGCGAAATAGAAGGAAAGAGAGATCACAGACGACAAAGAGAGAAAATACTGGATAGCTTGGTGTCATGGCATGGAAAACAGTCAACAACAAAACTGATACCATGCACTATGGATAGAAGATTGTGGAAGGACATGATCGCCTATGCTGACCGGTATGGCACATGATGATGATGAATGCTTACCTATAAAATGTGTCTCTACTGCACGGCGATACAGTGAGATGGTATCTTTGATTACTGCTACACTGATGAGTTGTCGGTGATGAGAAGACGATTAAGTCACTAGGTACAGAGGAATGTGGTTCTAGGAATGGATTTGTGCACGTGGCCTGGTAGGACAATCCAAGGTCAAACGGATCTGCAACTGGTGTTCAAAGTCAATGTCAAAGGATTTGTACTCGGTGGACGTTGCCGCAAATCTGGTCTCCCCTCAAGTAGCTGTGGTGTATGCTGAACTACATCAATGCTGTGGTTCACAGAATGATGACTCGAGGTTTGAGGAATTAATACTTGGTCGCTAAATTGAGGGGGGAAATGAGCCAGTGTTTCTTGTTCTTTCTGTCGTTCGGTGATTACTGGAGATTTTTCAGAATCTGCGTAATGTTGAGATTGCTGAAAAGAAGAGGCAGTTCCTGAAAGACTGACATTGCTGATGTTGTGTAGTTGTACAGGATGGGTTGCTCCTGCAATGGAATGAGAAAGTAAAATAGGATCTTGTTGGATATCATCTATTCTCCTTGAGATGATAGTCGGACTCCAGGATTTGGCAGTTGAATCAAAGCAAATGGGTGAAACACTTTGACTGTTTTCTCCTGATTTGATTTCAATTCCAATGTTTTCTCACAACCTGTCGCGGATTGGTTAATTTCTATTGTGATAATTTCTTCCGACTCAAAACTAGGATCGTACTCAACAAACGGCACCTCAGCAGCTATTTTAGAGAAACTTGTTGCTGTATCTGCGGAACTTTTTCCAGGCAGATTAAAATGTGAAAAATTAATGTCGTTGTTAAAAATAGTGTCATTGTTTGTGTTTTGAAAGGTAGTTCCACTCTGATCTGACCATTCAGAGACGGCCTCCGCTTGAACATGAGAATCAGAATGAGGTTATTGACTTGATTGTCTAGCAGAACATTCCGACAACTGTAGTTTGATTCACTGGGTCTAGTTATGTTAGTTGGTAAAGTTTCGACGTCAGCAGTTCTTGTCCATTCTATTTCTTCAATATCTAGTGCAGTGCTCTGCAGTCATTCTCTTGTGCATCGCAAATTGTACTTGTGCTAGAATCATGGTCCACATTTTCATCTGATTGGGAAACATCAGAGAAATTAGCCCAGTTTTCATCTTCACTCTCATCAACGATGACACCAAAGAGTTTATGAGTAACTTCACTTTGTTGAAATATTAGCTTAGACGCCTCTGCTGAATGTTCTTCATGGAAGGAATCAGGAGAGAGTCTTGGGGAAGTTGAAAGTTTTGGAGATGTGGTCGGAGTGAGGTTTGGTGGTATTAAAACACGGCGTGGTGAAAGTGGAAGCTGTCCATCATCAGAGACTACAAGAGCTGATTTTGTACGACTGAATAGAAATTCTTCTGTGAATTCAAAGCAAATGTCATCAGAGTTTTGTCTCTTTGTACTATGGAGCTTGGGAGTTTTGGGTTTTGATGTAAACTCATCGGAGGGTAGAGTTATTTTTAGTTTATCCTGAACAACTGGCGTTAGCGGTGACGGCTCAGGAGAACTTATAGCTGCATATTCAACTAGACTAACAATATTTATTGGTGCATTGCTGCGGGGGCGAGCTATAGGTGATGTTGTGACTTTCAGTCTCTCGATTCTCCGTTCATATGCTTTACGTTTGGAGGGTGACAAAATTTGGCTAGGATCAAGATAATCTGGCAGAAGATTGTCAGAAATTTCCTTTCTTGCATCACACTCCTGTGGCTGCCCTTCGGTAATAGTTTTGTCAAATTGACCTACTGAAGGACGGGATGCTTGGAAGGTGAAGGATGCTTCATTACAGGAACCAGGACTTGAAGAAGAAGAGTCAGAATCTTGTTTCTTGATTGGAATATTAACTCTTCCGATAGTTCCTTGACGTGTCAATGTCGACACTGAAGTTTTGGGAGCATCTTTCTCCAAATTCCTTTCAGCGCTACTAACGATTGTTCCAACTTTCTGTATGGCAGGCTCTGAAGCTAGCACATCTGGCCTTTTTGTTTCTGATGATCCAGCTTTTTGTGTTCCAGTCTCTGAGAGAGTAGCTTCTAGCTTTTTAACATCTGATGGAAGATGCTCAGTGACTGTCCCTTTAACCTGTTGCACATTTTCTAACTCTGAACAACCCAATTTGTCCTTCACTCGATCATCTCTACTCTCCTTTTCCTCCCCGCCTGCTTGGGACAGGGACTTTTTAGAATTATTTCCCCCTATGGTTTCAGATTTCAGGCCACCATCTTCAATAAACACCCCGGATTTATTTGATGCTGAGATTTGATAGTTGGCTGAAAGATTGTTTGAATCAACAGCTGACTTGTTACTGTGTGTTTCTGGAGCAGCTTGTCTTATATCCTCATCACCAAGATCAATAGTATCAAAAGTTGCAAGTGGGGCCCTGTCTATGTCTACTCTTCTTACAATTCTATGTTTGATGGTGATGGCTCTGTGCATAGTAAAGCCTCATCTATGAAAACCTGATAGGAAAAAAAAATTAACAAAAACACATTAATTACAGCAGCAGTAACAAGCATTATAGGATGAGCATTTGTTTATATTTAACTCTTTCCATACGGAAGCTTTTTATCGACGCAACGAAGAGATTTCAGAGACAAAATTGTTCATGGTTTTAAGAATCAATCTACATATTTATATTTATCTAACATAAAACATATTCTATATGAATTTTTAGATAATTGAACAAGGTATTATTTAGAATTTCACCAATACCAAGATAATACAAGAAATGTAAAAAGAATATGGTTTGATGACGATGCACACTAATCAAATTGAAAGTGGAGCACTATACAGTGAAACATATGCGGGTGAAATCAGCATGGCACACGGTGCGGTGAAATGTACAGAAAGAGTTAAGCAATTGTTGTGAAGCTGGTACAAATGTGCCTGAGTATTACATAGAGTACAGTTTATTATTTTTTTATTTTCAACAGTAAAGAGTTCCTTCCTGTTCTCAATTCCAATACAGGACCGACCTCCCTTTTTGTGTGTTCCTGATAAGACTAGTTACTTACTCTTTATCTATTTTCATATCAGGGATCACTCGATTGCTCTATATATTGTTTGAACTGGGTATCTTCTCACTTCAAATTAACCACTCTAACAAATTAAATATTTCTTTTAGGTGGAACACAAAATTTTAAAACTCCTTAATCACAAAAGTTAATTAAAGCTGAACTTGTGTTCCTATAAAATTATAAGTATGATAACTGAGTAAATTTTATTTTATTTTTTTTCGTCGTAATCGTATAGCCAATGGATGAAATTCTAGCATAAACTGTCACTGTTTCCATTCGAATTGATAACAAATAAATCACTAATAAATCTGTTCGAAATCACACACAAGAACACTTGAATTTCTTTTTTTACTACGGGCATTGAAATTCATTTATAATTTAAATTTGACACCCATCGCAAATTGCGTCATGTATTGCAATGCATGGAAAAGGACCAAGAGGAAGACCCAGAAGCAGATGGATAGATGCAGTGACAGAAACATGTAATAACAAAGGAAAATCACTAATTCAGACAGTTCGAGCAGCTCAAGAACGACAAATGATATAACCTCGACATCTTTTTGGTAACAGTGAGAAAGAGAAAAGAAGAAAGAAGAAGAATGGAGTAAAGGCATCACAACATTTTTAGTTCATTCAGAAGCTGACCACAATCTGGACCACAGGGAAGTGACCTTTTTCTATTTCCTTTCTTGTGTATCTAGCATATTAACGCCATGTAGTTAGATTTGTGTACATATCCTTATATATTATTTTGTGTTATTGTTTGTTGTTCCAGCTGAAGGCCTACTTGGCCGAAATGTCGACTTTTGTTATGTTAATTACCACGTAAAGCTGTTACCATACCACTTTAAAAAAAAATTGTAAGTATGATAATCTATGTCAATAGAAGTGAGAAAGAGAATTCATCGGTGCTATATTGAGCCTGATTCTGACCTATGGAAGCGAATCATGGACAGTAACAAACAAATGAATAGACAATTAGAGGCCACAGAGAGGGAGCTCCTAAGAAACATCAGAAAGAAACAATCAACATTTTTCGCGAACATCATGAGAAGTATAAAGTTGCAATACTTGGTTATAACTGGCAAAATACAATGAAAGAGAGATCGTGGATGACAAAGAGAGAAAATACTAGGTAGCTTAGTATAATGGCATAGAAAACAGTCAACAACAGAATTGATACGATGCACTGTGACTAGAAGATTGTGGAAGGACATGATCACCTATGCCAACTGGTAAGGCACACATGATGATAGGCTTAGTTGTTTATCATATTCTTGGCTTTAAATATTCAATTTTCTTTTAGTAATTAAACTTATATATTTATCATTTTTGGGGCATGTTATAAGACACAGCAACCTACTAAAAGTAATCTTGGAAGGAAAAATACAAGGTAAAAGAGGCAGAGGCAGACCAAGACTAACATGGACAAGTAACATCATAAGATAGACAAGTCAGCCTATGACAACCTGCACTATCAAAGCAAGATACAAGACAGAATGGCGCTCCATGATAGCCAAACTTCAAAGCGGAGATGGCACTCAATGATGATGATTTATCAAAAACGTCAAAAAAATCTTTAAATATTTCTTTATTGTCTTGGTCTGACTAGAACATAAAAATTGTACATAAAATAGTACAGCAATGCTACCACGTCAGAAATGGAATTTGTTTGTGTCAACATTGCAACCGAACTCAGATAGCTCATTGCAACCGAGCTCAGATAACTCATTGCAACCAAGCACAGATAACTCATTGCAACCGAGCACAGATAACTCATTGCAACCGAGCTCAGATAACTCATTGCAACCGAGCTCAGATAACTCATTGCAACCGAGCTCAGATAACTCATTGCAACCAAGCTCAGATAACTCATTGCAACCGAGCTCAGATAACCATCACTATTTTCAATAAAATGAAGACTCTTTATCCACCACAAATAAATCATGTTTTCTACACCATGACATTTTACTTAATGATTTAATTATAATTTAAACTATGCTTAATAGTCACAGGTCCAAGTATTACAATATTTTTGTAGTAAAAAAATAAAACATGGTAACTAACGTCACATTGCGCCGCCATGTGGTGTGACGAAGCTTTCTTTCCCTTTTTATATTTGACCAACTTTCACTCATAAATTGAGCAACAGCATGCACACTGACTGACGAATGAAGACAATGGCGCTGGATAGGACACACATTACAGAAGCCAACTGAGAGTATTACGCAACAGGCCCTTTTTTGGAATCCCCTGGGGAAAAGAGACAAAGAGGAAAACCAAGGAATTCTTGGAGAAGACAGATAGAAGCAGAGATGAAGATGTTGGGGAAGACATGGAATGATCTTAAAAGAATGGCAAACAACAGAACGACTTGGAAAGTGTTTGTTGAAGACCTATGCTCCACTGGGAGTTAAAAAAGGTAGAGGAGGATGCACACTAACTATAAATGTCATTAATCTCAGACAACACAATTGATGCATCCAAAATAATATCTGAAAGACAAATTTTATTTTCTTTACACATAAAAGAATATTGCACCTCCTTATCTCTATCTCTTTATATGGAGAGAAAGCAATCTTCGTAACAAATCATACATTTTTTTCTAGCCTGTTTCTTGTGCTTTTTGTATGCACACGAACCTGTTTTTGGAGACTTCTGTTACTGCGTGCTATGTGCGCACATCTTCACTTTTGTGCGTGCCCACGTACCCCATGCACACTTCCGTTCTTGCCACATCAGAGCATGCAGAGATGACTTTATTCTTATTTTCGTCTTGTTTCTCCTTCTAGTTTGAAATCTTTTTTGTCCTATTCATCATATTTGTATGTGTATTGTGTGTTCGTTCCTGTTGAAGGCCTATTGCGCCAAAACGTCATTCTGGTTTGTGTTGTCGACTTGTTACATGAAGCTTTAACCATACCATTTTTTTTCTCTACATATATTTTTTCATTTCTCCTCGTAACAATCTGCTATTTTTAATGAAAGCCTATGAATATCCTGGAAAAAAGAGAGGCAGGAAAGCGGATGGGATGAGTAACAAGGCAGTAAAACAACTGCCATCAGGTGTATGTATTCAGGGGAACAATTTTTCTCCATTTGCTATCCCAGGACCAAGCGAAAAGAATTTGAAGGATAAAGAAGAAGAAACAAACACACAAAGAATTATCTCCTTAAAACTGTCAGGAAAATGAAGGCCCGCACATTAATGAAATTCTATAGTACAATGAGTTGTTCAATAAATCAGAACAAAAACAGAATAGCAAAATTATACAGCATTCATCCTATAATAAAAAAAAATATAGTAAAGTACACCATTTGTTGTTCTAATTCACGGTTTGTAGTAGTAGGTTTTGCACATTGCCATCTATAAAAGTAAACCAAGGGCTGAAAGGGAAACCCTGGAAACCCCTAAGTAGCATGATGTTTTCAGTGTTTTGAGCAGGGGTTATTGCGGGTAGAATAACATCAGCTGTCTATAGTTCCTATAGCTGAAAATGTCACACTAGTAAGGGTGTTCGGGGGTTTCCCGTTCAGCTCTTAGCCTTTTTTCAATAGATGGCGCTGGGTTTTGTAATTCACCATGTGAATTGGGCTTTATTGTCTGTGCCAGGAGTGGGTAACCCTTATTTTCTGAGGGCCAGATACCATCGCATAAGGATGCCATTATTTAAATTATAATAAATGAACTAATTTGCATTCACAAGCGATTGTAACATAAAAATCTTAGTAAAGGAAAGTGGAAGACAGAAAACAGAGTGGAATGACAGGAAAGAGGTGAGACAGAAGAAAGAGGGAGGGGGAGGGACGAGAGAGAAAATTCAACAATTAAATATAAATAGAAAGCTTACCAGTTAGGGTTTGAGATTTATGTATTATTTTTTATTTATTTTATGTTTTATTTTTACTTGGGGAACGTAATGTATAGCACTTTATCAAATCAAGTGCAAGGGCCGGCCAAAATAGCTTGGTGGGCCGGTGATTGTCCACCTCTGGTCTATGCCTTTTGACCTAACATATACGTTTTTAGCAAGTAATTTCGTTTGTGTGACTATTATACCTGTGGTACACCTGTAAATGAAGCCTTGGTGGCTGAGAGGGTTAGTATGCTTGCTGTTGGTTGAGTCGAGGTTCAATTCCCAGATGCGGCAAGTTTTATTTGGATGAGCAACGCTTCAGGGTTCACCCAACCGCTAAAAATGAGCACCAGAGATTTTTCTCGGAAGTAAGGGCAGCCAGGTATGAATTTGACTAGTCACACAAAAATGTGCTGTCGGTCATGAAATAAAAAAAATCACTAAAACCATATTTCACATACATCTACAACTGTCTATCTATCTATCTATTGACCTTTCGAGCCGTAGCCGGCCCATAGGGCGTAGACTAAGATACTTCTCTTATCTGAATTTTTGTTCTAGTAGTTTTCAATTCTTTTAAAGATATTTTATCAAATCTTGCCATTTGTCTCTGTTCTGTGAAAGCAGCTCTATCTCATTGAGGGAGCTGATTCCTGCTGCTTTTGCCTCTCTCATCAATGTTCTTCTCAGTGTCTCTCTGGGTCTTCCTCTTTTTCTCTTTCCTGTTGTCTCCCACATGAGAGCTAAATTTCCTATTTGGTTAATATCTCTTCTCATCACATGTCCAACATATGACCATTGTCTTTTCTCGATTACTGAAGATATTAGTGGTTGATTGGCGATTTCTCTAATTTCCTCGTTTGTTTTGAATTCGTTCCACGCTAATAACCTTTAATTTAACTTAATACGGGTTGACAGATTATCTTGCCTGAGCAGCATACTATTCAGAGCTGCAAACATAAACTCTGAAGTCAATTACAGAATCTTAAAGCAATACTGCTAGAGGAAGACAACAATGTATGGGACAGAAAAGGAACAAGCTGTAGCATAAAACTAAAGGTCGGTCTACCACATCAGTGATCACTACCACTCTGTGGGAGCATGGGTGGTCAGCCTCCTCACAGGAAGGTCCCTGTTTTGAATCCCACAACAGGCAGTGGGAATTTTTCACTTCAAATCTATGGTTTCCTTGTAGCTTAGAAGAAATAAAAGTAAAGAGCCCCATCATCTCACGGAAATATGTTATTAGTGACCATAATTCTTATAGACCCTCGGCATGTGATTTTTCAGGTAATGTTGTTAGTATTACGCTCATGCTGCTTTACTTTCCCAGAAAAAAATCCTGTACGCATTTAAGGTTGGTTGAACCCGGAAGCCATCCTTTTCAGTTCACTAACCAGTGAGCTATCATGGATCCCTTCCTTGTGGCTTACCCTATCTAAATTAAAGCAATCACATCCAAATGTAATGTGAAATAACCTCTACAGAGATGAAATGTGTTAGACAAATGACAGGAAACAGTCTGAGAGATAAGATCAGAAATGAAGAACTGAGAAAAAAAGCTAGGAATAGCCCCCGCCATAGAATATATAAGGAAACAACAGATAAAATGGTTTGGTCATGTGACAAGGCAGAAAGAACAAAACACAACACAACGAGCCTTCAACAATCGTTGTGAGACCACCAGACCCAAGGGTCGACCACGAAAAAAATGGGTCGATGGAATATTAGAAACACTAGAAAACATAACAGCAGCAGAGGTGAACAGAAGAGCAAAAGATTGCAAATTATATCTCCCCTTAATGCTGAAAGGCAGATGAGGAAGGAAAGAGGAAGAAGATCCAAATGTGCTGTTTCTACAGGCTGATCAGAAAAAAAGAGACAAGATAATTTTTCTGACACTGGAATTGTGAAATCTCAAAATTCAACTCAATTCAAGTGCCAACATTCAGTAAAAGACCTAACGCAAGATAGACCAGGCGTGATGTTTGCAGCCAGAAAGATAGACCAGGCGGGATGTTTGCATCCAGAAAGATAGGCCAGGTGTGATGTTTGCATCCAGAAAGATAGGCCAGGCATGATGTTTGCAGCCAGAAAGATAGGCCAGGCGTGATGTTTGCATCCAGAAAGATAGGCCAGGCGTGATGTTTGCATCCAGAAAGATAGACCAGGCATGAGTTTGCATCCAGAAAGATAGACCACGCGTGATGTTTGCAGCCAGAAAGATAGACCAGGCATGATGTTTGCAGCCAGAAAGATAGACCAGGCATGATGTTTGCATCCAGAAAGATAGACCAGGCGTGATGTTTACATCCAGAAAGATAGACCAGGCATGATGTTTGCATCCAGAAAGATAGACCAGGCATGATGTTTGCATCCAGAAAGATAGACCAGGCGTGATGTTTGCAGCCAGAAAGATAGGCCAGGCATGATGTTTGCATCCAGAAAGATAGACCAGGCATGATGTTTGCATCCAGAAAGATAGGCCAGGCGTGATGTTTGCATCCAGAAAGATAGACCAGGCATGATGTTTGCATCCAGAAAGATAGGCCAGGCGTGATGTTTGCATCCAGAAAGATAGACCAGGCGTGATGTTTGCAGCCAGAAAGATAGTCCAGGCATGATGTTTGCAGCCAGAAAGATAGATCAGGCATGATGTTTGCATCCAGAAAGATAGACCAGGCATGTTTGCATCCAGAAAGATAGACCAGGCATGTTTGCATCCAGAAAGATAGACCAGGCATGATGTTTACATCCAGAAAGATAGACCAGGCATGATGTTTACATCCAGAAAGATAGACCAGGCATGTTTGCATCCAGAAAGATAGACCAGGCATGTTTACATCCAGAAAGATAGACCAGGCATGTTTGCATCCAGAAAGATAGACCAGGCATGTTTGCATCCAGAAAGATAGACCAGGCATGATGTTTACATCCAGAAAGATAGACCAGGCATGATGTTTGCATCCAGAAAGATAGACCAGGCATGATGTTTGCATCCAGAAAGATAGACCAGACATGATGTTTGCAGCCAGAAAGATAGACCAGGCATGATGTTTGCATCCAGAAACAGTTGAGATTTGGCAAGCAGTTGTTAGCTAACCATACAGAGAAACACTTCATAGATTCTCTCAAAGTGTTTCTAAGAAACTTACACATAGACTTACTTCATTCTTCTTCTTATTTCTCATCTGTTAAGTGGGCCTTAGATGTGCTGTGTCACTGGTTTACTTCAAAGCTGAGATATCTGCACCGTCCGGCATGGGTAGATTTTTGCTTAACAATTTTGTCAATGCAGTGGCCATTTTTTAGCATTCTCTTCTAGACATTGTAACTGCCAAGAGTTCATGTGCACAAATACACACAGGTCCTTCAGTTTCTCACTATTATCCAAGGAAGACAGACATCAGTTCTCACTACCAAGAGACCCTGGGTGGGTCAAGCCAAAAAATACCAAGAATTCAAAGTGAAAAATTCCCACTGCCTGTGAAGGAGTCAAACCCGGGACTCTTCTGTTCATAAGCTGACATTTTACCTATAAATTACCTAGTTCCTCCACTTTATTCTTCAATATCTACTCGTTTAGTTCGATCCCAACCCAATGGCTTCTTGGTCTGACTCTGCCGCTTTTATATTGTATTTTTCCTTCCAAGATTATTTTTAAATGGCACCGGATTTTTTATTGGAAAGTAAAGCGGCACAGGTGTAATACCAACCACATTACCCCAAAAATCATGTGCTGAAGGTCTGTAAAATTTATGGTCACTAACACCATATTCCCTATATGCACTTGGCGTGACAGGGTCATTTTACTTTACTTTTACCTACCTACTCGTTTAACTAGGCTGTTAGTCTGTTTTTAAGAAAACAGGGAAGGCATGGAGTTAGATCTTGATCACTTCTGGTGCACTGGTTCTGAATCCAGCAGTCAGATTATGAATACTGATGACATTTAATCGACACTGGGCATTTTAACCCAACATTTATTCTATTAGTTATCACATTTCAAAAGCAGCCACATGCAGCCAAACCAACAATAACAACACATTAGAAAAAAAAAATAATAAAAAAGATTTCTTTCTTAATTAAACTAAGCACATCTTCATGAAAATGAACAAGAAATATTTCTATAAGTGCCAGATCAAATAACTAGACAAGTACAGAGTTTTCTGTGTGCAAAATAGAACTAGATCTATCTATCCAATGTACCTTGTGAGTAAAGTAATACTGATTCTACCTGGTTTTAGAAGCATTAATTTTAAAGTGTTCACTTTTGAGATACAGTGAAGACATTTAATGTTAATTAGATTATAACAAATGTTGTGCTTAAAAATTGAAATTTGCATCCACAGAAACTCTCAGATTGCCAATTTTAAAAAAATCTTTTTGACAAGATCATTATTGTAACAAAAATATCATTCAAGTACAAATATTTACTTTTAACTATAAATAAACAAAAAACATGGATTAGATGTAAATATTAAAAAGACGAACACTATGATCATACAACAAAGTTTATGCTCTAAAACTATAAGTGGATATCAAAGTTGAAGGAATAGACCTGGAGACAGTTCAGAGATACAACTACCTTGGACATACTATAACCAGTGATGGAAAATGTAAAACTGAAATAAACAAACGAAAATAGAAATGGCAAAAAGTAATTTTAATGCTACGAAAAATATACTAACATCGAAACAAACAACACCAGGACTAAAACTAAGAATAGGAAAATATTCTCAATATATTATTAGACAAGAAAACAGGACAGAAAATTGAAGCCTTTGAAATGAGGATTTATAGAAGAATAGGAAGAATTGGTTGGAAAGAAGAAGACAAATGATGAAGTCTTAAAACAACTAAAAATGAAAAGGAATTACTAAACACAATCCAAACAAGACAAATGAGATTTTTGGGGCATGTTAAAAGACACAGCAGACTACTAAAAATAATCTTGGAAGGGAAAATACAAGGTGAAGGAGGAATAGTCAGACCAAGACTAACATGGATGAGTAACATCAAAAGATGGACAAATCAGCCTATGACAATCTGCACCATCAAAGCAAGAGACAGAGCGGAATGACGCTCCATGGTAGCCAACCTTCGATGCAGAGATGGCACTCAAAATTGTACATTTTGTGTGAGGTGTTAAAATGTAAACCCCTTCCATCAAATATCAATTTAAAGAATGAGTGGGATGTGCTAGGCTCAGGAGTCATCTTCAGCCATAAACACTGCACAATTTCAAAGATTATAACTAAAATGCGACTTTGCTAACTAAACTGCTGTGCACTGTCTTTGTTTTTGTGTTAGGCCCATCATAACAATACTCATTGTCTATTGGCATTCCATTCTTTTTCCTGGTACAGGAAGATCTCTGTGCAGATTCCAGAGCACTGGCCATAGGACCCATATCTAGAATATGGATCATCTGAAAGGTGTTCAACATCAAACAACACACTGCAAGAGCTGGATAAAGTAAAAAAAAAACTAGTCTCGTAGGATCATCACAGGAGCAATGAAATGAACATCAATATTGGAGATGGAGAAATTGTGGAGGATTCCAGTGCTGAGAGAACAGAGGGACACAAAGATGCTGATACAGGGAGAAACATTGTAATGCATACCGAGACATCCAATGAATGACCGATTAAAAAAATATTGCATTGGGACAGTTTAAGAGCAGTAGTATTATATCCACCAAGACAAATGAACTTGTAGACAAGCACCAAACATAGCAAAAGTTGTCTGCCCCCTACTGCCCCGCACCAGAACAGAGGAATCTGGATTAAAAAAAAAACAATCATTACAACACATAATACCATTACTGGTGTATGTCGGGGGGCTCACAATAAACCAGAGTGTGCGGGACCACAATGTGCGGGATTTTTATTTCATCCCCAATAGGAAAAAATCTGTTCCGTTTACACGGGGTTTCGAACACTGTCTGCCAGCGAAACAGTGGTTTTAGCTGCACAGCCACACTCACCTCTCACAAGGCCACGCACACCTCTAACTGGAATCTGGATTGTTGATACAAATATGGACAGAAGTTAAAGGAATAAAGAGGAACAGAATAGTATAGTGTAGAACAATCACTCTCAGTTTCTTGGATGAAGAATACCCACAAGATCTATGGGTTCATGTATAATCACACATGGATCAGCACAGAATGTAGTAAAGAATGGGGGAGCAGGTGCATACATAGAGTACCAAAATAACACCAGGGATAAGAATAAAATAGCAACAGGGAAATATTCTCACAACTATGATGCATACATTCAAGCAATAAAGTTGGCAATAGAAAAACTACTGAACAGTAATCTTAGCCCACAGCCTGTAGTGTTTTTGACAGATGCAAGATCACGACTCCCTACACTACAATCCAGATAATTCCCACATTTGCAGACCTTACTGACTGAACTCTGTAAGCACCACAGGGTCACCTTGCAGTGGATCCCATCTCACTGTGGAATATCAGGAAATGAGAGAGCAGATCAGCTGGCAAAAGAAAAGAAGGCGCAACAGGCACACAACCAGATGCACCAGTTACATACCATCAGAAGAAATTGATAATCAAATCAATCAGAAGACCACAAGCCCCAAACAGGATGCCTTTCATAATATGAATAGATGTGAACAAGTTATTATATGCCTCAACAAGGCACAATCAGCTCCACAGTCACATGTATACAAAATTCAAGATCGGCACCTCAACTACTTTTACATGTGGACAGGCGCCCCAGACTGCTGAACACATACTTCAAGACTGGACTGAATATAGTAGACTGAGGAAAATCCATCGGCCTATAGATACAACACTACAGACAAAACTATATGGGCCACTGCAAGAATTACAAAAGACAGTCAAATTTATACAGGAAATGACATTGCAGATATAAACAATAGTTCAGGTGAAAGAAAGATAGATATCAACAGTGGCTATCACCCCTTGTATTTGCATGTGAGAGCTGGAAAAGAACAAGAGATATAGAAACAAAGTTGAACGCATTCAAAAATAAAAGTTTAAGGAAAATACTTGGTTTAGCATGGAACGAATTCAAAACAAACGAGGAAATTAGAGAAATCGCCAATCAACCACTAATATCTTCAGTAATCAAGAAAAGACAATGGTCATATGTTTGATATGTAATGGGGAGAGATAATAACCGAATAACAGAGCAAGCCCTCATGTGGGAAACAACAGGTAAGAGGAAAAAAGGCTGACCCAGAGAGACATTGAGAAGAACATTGATCAGAGAGGCAAGAGCAGCAGGAATCAGCTCCCTCAATGAGATAGAACTGCTTGCACAGAACAGAGACAAATGGCGAGAAAAGATAAAAGATCTTTACAAGGATTGAAAACTCCTAGAATAATAATTTAGATAAGAGAAAGAGTATCTGGGTCTATGCCCTGTGGGCCGGCTATGGCTCGAAAGGACAATAGATAGAGTGAGAATTCTACCTCATCCCCACAGAGATCCTTCCCAAATTAAAAACTGAACAAAGTTAACATTCAACATGCATTGAATGAGCATGTTATTCACAGCCACTGCTAAGATTTTACATATTTTATAACTCAGCAAGTGAGATGGAAATTTACACATTGATTGCTAACACTTACTTACAAAGTGGAAAACACCATGATTTGTTTTTTTCTTTAAAGCTGATTAAAAATGTCAACACATCTTTAGTATTATATATAAACTGCTAACGGGACTAATGTACACAAAAGTATTTTTAAAATAGAATTTATACCTGTTATAATATAGGTCCTTCAAATTATGAATATAGACCAAAGTAAACTTTTATTTCCAAGAAGAAATAAACATTATCATTACTAGTTACCTGTAATTAATGGTATCATACATAGAAATATAAAAGTGTTGAACAATAAAATGTAAGAGTGTTGTTTCACAGTTAACAGTTAAATAAATTAAGCTGTCCTTTTAATTATAAAATTATTACAGAGATTACGCAACTGGTGTCACAATCATGATGTGTAGTGTGTGTGTGTGTGTGTAGCCAAAAGCCTATCAAATAAGAAAAAAAGGTCCAGTTGTGGCTAACTGTGTGATCAACCAAATCATGCAGACAAAATAAACGTTGTCTCATGCTACACATCAACAAATTCCACTGAGACTCAGAGACTGAGCTGGTATACATGCTTCGGACCACTCATTGTGTTGTCAATGTAAGCAGTTTTCCTACCAAATATTTTCATTGATGAGGCTTCTAAGTTCTCTTGTGATGATTGGGACAGACATTGAACTCATCTGTGAACACGTATGATCATCAAGATAATGATGTTATGTATGCAGATCGCACCGTATGGCGTATCTATCAAATCAGGTGAGCATTCGACTTCCTCGACAATCTGCTAAACAGGTGGGAAAATGATGTGCACATTATTATCGACACACTCACACAGTAACGGTAAGTAAAGCGCGTTGATACAACGACATATATTTCTCTAAAATCCATTTTTCACTCTTACTTTGAAGTAAACTCTCTTTTGGAATCTGATCGCCTCCATAGTTCCCACTCGGCCGCAGAATGAGTAGAAACGACAGGCAGATTGATTTATTGATCGGACCGAAGCACAAAAACTTACCACAAACACAGAAGCACACTAGGCACTCCCAGCGATGCCTGCACTAAGACACACCGGGATGGCGACTCGCAGACACTCAGACTCTGTATTGATCGCTGCGCGTATCGAGGAAGTGAAGCTCATAGCATCACCGCCATTGATATTTACGGAAGTAACGTACCACACACAAAACGATGACGCCAATGATTATGTACTTGGAGACGGTGGTGACCAATGTAAACTATTGCTTATCAATCACTTGCTAATAAAAAAAATCATAATTGATTAACTAAATATTTGTTACAAGTCAGTCATTGAAATCAAACGATAAGTTCTTTTTAACATAAATTAGATTACATTTTTTGAAGCTTCTTAACTGTATTAATTATACAATTAAATGTTAAATATATATCTATCTATTGACCTTTCGAGCCGTAACCGGCCCATAGGGCGTAGACCAAGATAACTTCTCCTATATGGATTTTGTTCTAGCAGTTTCTTTTAAAGATATTTATCAAATCTCGCCATCTGTCTCTGTTCTGTGCAAGCAGTTCTATCTCATTGAGGGAGCCGACTCCTGCTGCTCTTGCATCAATGTTCTTCTCAGTGTCTCCCTGGGTCTTCCTCTTTTCTTTTACCTGTTGTTTCATATGAGGGCTTGCTATTCGGTTATTATCTCTTCTCATCACATGTCCAACGTATGACCATCGTCTTTTCTTTATTACTGAAGATATTAGTGGTTGATTGGCGATTTCTCTAATTTCCTCATTTGTTTTGAATTCGTTCCATGCTATACCAGTATTTCTTAGACATTTATTTCGAATGCGTTCAACTTTGTTTCTATAGTTTTCCAGCTTTCACACGCATACGTAAGGGTTGATAGTACATTTGATTTGAATAGCCTAAGTTTTGTGTTTGTGCTGATAAGTTTTGATTTCCACAACTTTTCAAGGCTTCTGAAAGACATTGCTGCTTTAGCTATTCTGATTTTATTTCTTTGCTCGTATCCCCTTCTCGATCAATGTGACTTCCAGATAGATAAAGTGATCGATCTCTTCTACTGGTTTGTTTTCCATGTATATTTGTCACCTGTTGGAATTAAACTAGTCATGACTTTAGTCTTTTCATGATTGATCTCAAGCCCAATTTTGCTGGCTATTGATGATAGTTCATTTGTGTTTTCCTGCATCGTTTTATCTGACTGCTGATGAGAACTATGTCATCAGCAAAGTCGAGGTCCTCCAAATGGTCTCCTTGTATCCATTCGATGCCTTTATTACCAGTGCAGCATTTCTTCATTATGAAGTCCATAACAATTCCAAATAACAAGGGCGATAAAATACATCCTTGTTTAACCCCAGTTTCTATGGGAAACATTCGCTCAGTCCTTCCTCTGTTCGAACTGCACATGTGTAACCATCATACATGTCTTTGATAATATTTATGATTTTGATGGTAAACCATATTGCTTCAGAATTTTCACAAAGAATCTCTATGAATACTATCAAATGCTTTTTTGAAGTCGATGAAGTTAAGTACAAAAGGTTTTTGCTTTTCAATGTGTTCCTCCAATATAAGTCGTAGAGTGAAAATGTGGTCAATACAGCTTCTCCCTTTCTAAACCCAGCCTGTTCTTCACGCATTACTGTATCTATTGAATAAATATATATAAAATAATAAAATTATAATTTATTATTATTAAATTATTTTATATAATTATAATAATAATTATTAAATTTTATTATAATTATTTACATTATTATTATTAAAGTCAAAGTATTAAAGTTTAGTTTAAAGTTTAAAAACGTTGAGGAGTGATACTTTTGAATGACATTATCATCGTCAGTTATCGTCAATCAAATTCTCAAATCAATTCAACAGTTGGAGTATATAACTCAACTGTATTTAAATAAAACATGTTGGTCCAAAAAACAGTGATTGACTATTGAGTGAACAACACCTGTCACTACCGAAAGGCTTTTTTTCAGTTAAAGATACATAAGAATGCCGAGTAGGCCATGATTCAGATTTAGAATACGATTTTATAGCTAAACTTTCATTTTTAATAGAATAAATTGTGTGTCTTTCATAAGAAGTGTGATCTTTCATTATAATTATATTTAATCTAACATATTAAGCATTATTGTAAAAAAATTTATATATGTTTAAAGGTTTCATAATATATAAATGCATACTTGATACAGTAGGGTGACAGCCAGTGCTAGCGCTTTTCTAAAATGTTCATGAAGTCCTATAACAATTAACCACAAGCTGAACATTTTATTGTTATCAGAGTCTAAGCACAAAGTGGGTTTAAATAAAACTGCATTACAAATATAGTTAAACCATTTAAATTTAGTATACACTTTTAGTGAACTGGACTACAAAGGATAAGGTGTCTAGTTTGATCCTGATCTATGGCTTCTGGGTTCACCCAGCCTTTAAATAGGTAACAGATGATTTTTTCTGGGAAAGTAAAGTGGCACAGACGTAATACCGACCACATTACCCCAAAATTAATTGTTTGACGCAAGTTATTTACATGTTACAACTCATTAATGTGGACTGCTCTCTGTCAAGTCAACCGAAGTTTTTTCTTTTAAGGGAATTTGCACCATGTTTCATTTACTGTAGGCTGCATTTACTAGAGTAATCGGGAATCTGTGGGCGCAGCCATTGTTGTGTGTGCTACGTCATCATAATGGCTCATTGTATATCCCTAGACCGGCCATACGCTAATCTTATGGTCTTTTGTTTGATGTGCGACTGGGATAATCTGACAACTAACTGTGTTTTATATGTTCAGAATTGGAGTCAAAAATGATGTCCTAACATCATCAAGCGCTATACATTTTAAAAAATATAACGATTATCATCTTCAGGAGGACATGAACTTCTGGCCAATATGGTGGATATATGGCAGGAACCATTGAAGGCTATGTATGAAAAGTGTACCTTGTTTCCTCATATTCCAAGTCCGGCTTGTTGCAGGAACTACTGAATTAATGCTCTGTGCACACCGTGAGCTGTGTATTTTATCTGTTTTAATCATGTTTCGATATTCCAATTGTTTACGATGAATGACGATATCGTGTGACAAGGAACAGTTGGCTGTGTTCACTTTCTGTGCGGTTTCACCTTATGCTTTTGGCATGTGCTGAGACTGCTATGATGGGGACTACAACTACCTTTCTTTGTTTGGAAGATGAGTTAGTAATTCGGATGATTCCACTGGCATGGGCAGTTGAGCAATTATGGATTTCATTTGTTTGCAGTGATACCGGGGCCTTCCATAACAATACCCCAAAAATCATGTGTTGAAAGTCTATAAAAATGATGGTCATTAACACCATATTCCCCATACGCAGCGTAACGGGGCTCTTTACTTTACTTACTTATACACTATTAAGCATAAACATAATGTCAAGCCTTTAACATATTAACCCACTAAGGGGTTTATGATACTGTAGTACAGCCATTTTTTACAATTTTTTTTCCTAATTTGAAATAACAGCGAGAAAATAAAATTAAAGTTAATCAAAAGCAAGTGGTTTGTTCAAACAATTTGTTCAGGAAGTTAGTGAAAGAGATTAATTAAGAGAATAACAATGTTTTAGTGGAAATAATTGTGGAAATGTCAATAATTTTATTGTTTTATGGAATAGAATAAAATCATTGTAGGTAAATATTTTGTTGGAAAAAGAGGCCTGACAACATCAAGTAGAAATTTATGTACTTTAAAAAAGAATGTCCGCCAAAAAAGGAGGTTCTGGAAAAAAGAGACCTGCATCAGAAAAAAAGGCAGTGAAAAGGGAAGAGACAGAAGATCCAACAATTGTTCAACTCCGAGTAATAAATGAAGATCTACTCAAACAAAATACTGTTCTAAAAGAGTCTGTGAACAATTATCATAATAAACTTCAAACAATTATTCAACATGTTTTAAATGTGAACACAGACAACTACAAGCCACCTGAAGATCTAGCTGTGGCTGATGTTCCTGAAACAGAAATTGTTAGAATGATCACTAACTTAACAGTTGCTGCTTCAAATGTTTTACATGATTATGAAGTCAGATTAGAGGATCTGGAAACAAGAGTGACACAGTTGAGCACTGAACTGGCTAAAATGTTAAAACTTAAAATGAAAGTAGAAAACAGTCTACAGGATATGCAGAGGATGTGCACACTGGAAGATGTCAAAGTTCACGCTAAACTACTGTGGTATGATTGCTGTAAGTAAGTGATTAAAAGCTTTACATTTATGTACATTTTTGTTGCTATGTTTATTTTAGTCAGTCTAAATATGATATGAAATATCTGCAGTCATTTCAATTTTTGAAACATTTCTTTCTGTTCCATGTTCACAAAAAAACTAGGACCCATTATCAGCTGGCCCTCCAAAAGGGCACTAGGTGGCCATAGTTGTGTCGTGTTTTACATAAATCTGTGCCCTTCAGCTGTGCACTTCAGGGTATTGGGTTATCTTTCCTCTTGATCTGTGCTTGTTTGGCCAGATAGGATAGTCTGTTGCCAGTCCCATCAGGGGAAAGTAAAGTAGGATCTTGGTCAGCTGTTTAGCACTGAACCTGATGCTAACATTCAGCTATGAGTCACTAACCACTTTCATTGACCACCGATCTTGAAGCAAACAGTCAACTATGAGTCACTAACCACTTTCATTGACCACTGATCCTGATGCAAACTGTCAGCTATGAGTCACTAACCAGTTTCATGGACCACCGATCCTAATGCAAGCAGTCAATTATGCATCACTAACCACTTTCATTGACCACCGATTCTAATGCAAGCAGTCAATTATGAGTCACTAACCCCTTTCATTGACCATCGATCCTAAAGCAAACAGTCAATTATGCGTCACTATCCTCTGTCATTGACCACCGATCCTAATGCAAGCAGTCAGCTATAAGTGACTAACCACTTTCATTGACCACCGATCCTAATGCAAACAGTCAATTATGAGTCACTAACCACTCTCATTGACCACCGATCCTAATGCAAGCAGTCAATTATGAGTCACTAACCACTTTCATTGACTACCAATCCTAATGCAAGCAGTCAGCTATGAGTCATTAACCACTGTCATTGACTACTGATCTTATAGCAGGCAGTCAGCTATGAGTCACTAACCACTTTCACTGACCACTGATCCTGATGCAAACTGTCAATTATGAGTCACTAACCACTTTCACTGATCCTGATGCAAACTGTCAACTATGAGTCACTAAACACTTTCACTGACCACTGATCCTGAAGCAAGCAGTCAGCTATGAATCACTAACCACTTTCATTGACAACTAATCTTGAAGCAAGAAGTCAGCTATGAGTCACTAACCACTTTCACTGACCACCAATCCTGAAGCAACCAGTCAGCTATGAGTCACTAACCACTTTCATTGACCACTAATCTTGAAGCAAGCAGTCAGCTATGAGTCACAAACCACTTTCAGGCTGAAAGTTTAAGTTCAGATGTTGATGGGCGTCTTAGCCACATTATTTTTTACATTAAGATATCTTATAACATGATGTGACAAAATATATGAGGGGAGTCAAACCACAGCCAACTATATATTTACAAAGGCCTACATACTTAAGACCTACAATTAAGTATCAGAGTTGAAGGATTACATCTGGAGACAGTTCAGAGCTATAACTAACTACCTGGGACACACTATAACCAGCGATGGAAAATGTACAACTGAAAAAAACAAAAGAATATGTATGGCAAAAAGTAATTTTAATGTCATGAAAAATATACTAACTTCAAAACAAATAACACCAGGGCTAAAACTATGAATAGCAAAATGTTACATCTTCTCAATATTCCTGTATGGTGCAGAAACATGGACATTATACAAGAAAACAGAACAGAAAATTGAAGCCTTTGAAATGTGGATTTATAGAAGAATAGATAGAATTGGATGGAAAAAAAAAGAAAACAAACGATGAAGTTTTAAAACTACTAAAAAGGAAAAGAGAACTACTAAACACAATTAGAACAAGACAAATGAAATTTTTGGGCCATGTTAAAAGGCACAACAGCCCAATAAAAGTAATATTGGAAGGGAAAATACAAGGTAAAAGAGGCAGAGGCAGACCAAGACTAATATGGGCGAATAACATCAAAAGATGGACAAGTCAATCTATGACAATTTGCACCATCAAAGCAAGAGACAGAGTGGAATGGCGCTCCATGGTAGCCAACCTTCGATGCGGAGATGGCACTCAATGATGATGATGACACACTGACAGGATATTCGAAGAAAACTTCCCAACTAGCCTGATGTTTACAGTTTTACAAGCAAGGCAGTTATGGGTAGAGTTATGTTAACCATCTATAGTTTCTATAACTGATAATGTCACACTAGTTGGAGGGTTTTCCAGTTTTATTTTCTGCCCGCTGGCCTTTGTATTTATATAGATGACTATGGTTAAACCAACCTGTGGATCAAAATTGTAAATTTGCCACCATTAACATATTTGTTGACAGTATTGTTAAAATCTATCTCATCTTTTCCTTTGTAGTCTATTCAAGCTGTCTGTGTGTCTGGTGACATGGTCACTGATTGATTGTAAATTCCATCTGTTTACAGTAATGACAATAGCAAATACAGTTAAATCTGGTTATCAATGTCAATCTGGTGGTCAATGTGTTAAAAGAGTTCTTAAATGTTATGTAGAGCCAGTCTTAACATATGGATATGAATAATGGACAATAGGACAATAAACAAGAAAATCACTGAAGTCTGTAGAAATATGGTTAAAGAAGAATGTTGAGAATACCATGGACAGCTAAGAAGAGTAATGAAAGTGTTCTGAAAGAGGCAAAAAGAGAGCTGAATTTCCAATATTAGGAAGAAACAATCATCATTTTTTGCACATGTAATGAGAAGAGAACATATGGAATGTATTGTAACAACTGGGAAAATTGAGGGGCGAAGAGATAGAAGGAAGCAAAGAGAAAAGATACCAGACAGCTTAAGAGAATGGCTTGGTAGAAGGTCAACAACAGAAATGATAAATAACTGTCGAGATTGAAAGTTTTGGAGAGACATGATCACCTATGCCAGCAGGCTTGGTACTTGATGATGAAGATTGTTAACAATGGCATATAAATTTATCCTTACAAGTATAGACACATAGAGCAGTCAAACAAGCGCCCCCCCCCCCCCCCCTCAATTCCCGACTAATACATTTGAGTTGGATATTCTAAGTTTAGTTCTCTTGCTTAGTCAAGATTTCCATTTTTATTTCCATATTTTGTCCTGGTTTTTAAAATGCGTTAACGCATTTGGGCTGATGATATTTCTATCTATCTATCGTCCTTTCGCGCCGAAGACGGCACATAGGGCAGAACCACAATCTCAAAAAAGAGAAACCTTGCGTGCCAAATTGGCACATATTGCAGAGATCACTGCTTCCAAAACTTATGGCTCTGTTTCCATAACAATACTTTTTACAATGACAGCTTGTCAAGCCATTGATCAACCTCCTTAGTCGTCGCTTACGACATGCCTGGAAGGTCACAGTGTCACTATTCTTTACTTCCCTCATAATGAGGCCCCGGTAACACACAGGAGGATGATATTTGCCATACTATTAATCTCTTTTTCGGCATGACTCATTATAACACAACAAGATTCTATAGCAATAATGGATGGTTTCCCTGCCTGGGGTTGTCCTTAAGTGAGTCCCAGGGTGAGGTCATGAGCACTACTCCCAACAGTCCATGCAAGACAGAAAGTAAACATGAACTTCATCTTTGAACACACCAAAAGTGTCTACTAAACTATACTATACTATCAACTATACTATACTATCAACTATACTATACTATAAACTATACTAATAAACTATAAATTACACACACACACACAATGCTAATAAATTATACTATTAGCTATACAAATACTAAACAAATGTTTTAAAAAGATTCTTGGAAATTTAAATAAATGTTTTAAAAAAATTCTTGGAAAATTAAATAAATGTTTTTAAGAGATTCTTGGAAAGTTAAATAAATGTTTTAAAAGATTCTTGAATCACTAAATAAAAATTTGTTTTTAAATTTCTTAGGCATCACTCAAGTATTTGCAAGACCAGCAGAAGTTAAAGAGAATGGTTTCATCCATTCACCATTGAGTGAGATGTCTTGTCGACCTACCTCGTCAGTCGATAAACCAGGCAAGTGTGGAAGCCTAAAACAAGAGCCAATTCCTGCACTTTATCTCAACGTGTTAACTCCGAGAGCTCAGAGTATAAACCTTATTCCGTCAGGACCAGAATTTGATGACTTGGATCCTGTAAGTAAACATGATAAATACTTTCTTTCTTCACATACACATCAGAAGCAAAGTAGGGCAAAGATGCCAGACAGCACCTGAGCTGAACATAGTCACTGACTCATAGCTGACAGTTTGTGATGAGATCAGTGACTAAAAGATTCCTTGAATCTTAAAGTGGCCATTTAGTTATAATCTAGGAAATCTTTATAATGTTTATGAGTGAAATTGTCCAGAATTTAGTATATTCCATTCATATTTTAAATTGATGTTTTATGGAAGTGATTTCAATTTGTGACACCACAGATATATATTGTTAATTTGAAGTATATTTTAGTAGAATAGTGCTTTAAATCTGAAATACTTGGGCACAATAATAACATCAGATGGAAGATGCACCACAGAAATAAAAAGCAGAATAGCTCAGGTCAAAATAGCATTTCAGAAAATAAAAAATAGCTTATGCAACAAATCTAAGTCAATAGAAATTAGAGAGTTCATCGGTGCTATATAGAACCAATTCTGACCTATGGAAGTGAATCATGGACAGTAGACAAACAAATGAAAAGATGATTAGAGGCCAGAGAGATAGGATTTCTCAGAAGAATGTTGAAAGTTCCCTGGACAGCTAAAAAGATCAATGAGGAAGTTCTCAAAGAGGCCAACACAAAAAGGCAGCTCCTAAAAAACATCAGAAAGAAACAGTCAACATTTTTCGGGCACATCATGAGAAGAGGAACGTTGGAATACTTAGTTACAACAGGCAAAATAAAAGGAAAGAGAGATCGCAGACACAAAGAGAGTAAATACTAGATAGCTTTGTGTCATGACATGGAAAACAGTCAACAACAGAACTGATACAATGCACTGTAGATAGAAGATTGTGGAAAGACATGATCGCCTTTTCTAATCGGTATGGCACATGATGATGATGATGATGAGTGCTTTAAATGCAAAAGAAATGAATGAGCTGAGAGCTTGGTTGGAATGGCTGCCATTGATGACAAACGTGCAATGCACATGACTGATATTTTGAATGCACTCAGGGAGATAGGGCAAGCTAATGATTAAAGTCAGTGATCATGAATTTACAACTTGTCCTGACTGCACGAACCAGGTCAAAACTGGAGCTGCTAGAAAGGAACAATATGCTGGGAGACACAGACGAGTAGCAAATCAACACAGAACTGTAGTTGTCAATCTTCACACACTGAGGGACATGCTCAAGATGAGATCTGAGCACTTTTGGATGTGTTTAATGCACAATGTGGATGATCCATTAACTAAACTAGTGCTTCAAACCAAAAGTATTTGAAAAAATTCATAGATTTATCACTTCATCATTATCATCAAGTACCGTGCCTGATGACGTAGGTGATCATGTCTCTCCACAACTTTCGATCTCGACAATTATTTATCATTTCTGTTGTTAACCTTCTGCCAAACCATTCTCTTAAGCTGTCTGGTATCTTTTCTCTTTGCTTTCCTCTATCTCTTCGTCCCTCAATTTTCCCAGTTGTTGCAATATATTCCAGCTGTTCCCTTCTCATTACATGGCCAAAAAAAGATGATTGTTTCTTCCTGATATTGGATATTAGCTCTCTCTTTGCATTAGCCCCTTTCAGAACGTTTTCGTTATTCTTCATTAGCTGGTCATGGTGCTCTCAACGTTCTTCTGTAAAACCACATTTCTACAGTCTCCGATGATTTCTTGTCTGTTGTCCTATTGTCCATGATTCACATCCATATGTTAAGACTGACTCTACATAACATTTAAGAACTCTTTTTCTTGCTTCTATTGTCAAAAATGGATTGCACAGTATCTTCCTAATTTTCTGAAAGCTCCCTCTGCCTGAGCCATTTTGTATCTCATCGCTGTTGTACATCTACCATCTCACCTCTGTTGTACATCTACTATCTCACCTCTGTTGTACATCTTCAATCTCACATCTGTTGTACATCTACCATCTCACCTCTGTTGTACATCTACCATCTCACCTCTGTTGTACATCTACTATCTCACCTCTGTTGTACATCTTCAATCTCACATCTGTTGTACATCTACCGTCTCACCTCTGTTGTACATCTACCATCTCACCTCTGTTGTACGTCTACCATCTCACCTCTGTTGTACATCTACTATCTTACCTCTATTGTACATCTACCATCTCACCTCTGTTGTACATCTACCATTTCACCACTGTTGTACATCTACCATCTCACTTTTATTTAATTCTGCCATGCCTGTTGATGTACCTTACATATGTTTGTAGTATAGCCACTGGGACAGGTTTCATTTGAACACACCTCATAGGAGGCAACTTTGCATCCAAGAATTGCCATGCTAAAATCAGATATGTTGAATCAAAGGATTCAGTTAACATAACTAACTGTAAAAGACAACACAGCAAGACTATATCCACTTAAATACCTTTTATGGGTGGGCGTTGAAGAGCCGGAGCGATCATCAACTCCTAAACAGGTAAAAATCAGAGTCAAATTCTAAACAGGCAAAAATCAGAGTCACATTTTAAAAAGGCAAAAATCAGAGTCAAATTCTAAACAGGCAA
The DNA here is from genome assembly GCA_032433765.1 of Megaustenia siamemsis. Classification (NCBI taxonomy): domain Eukaryota; kingdom Metazoa; phylum Mollusca; class Gastropoda; order Stylommatophora; family Ariophantidae; genus Megaustenia; species Megaustenia siamemsis. Next base: position 21,290,757 of record JAVIAB010000050.1, on the reverse strand, counting down.
ATTCTAAACAGGCAAATCCTAAACAGGCACAAATTAGTCAAATTCTAAACATGTAAAAATCAGAGCCAAATTCTAAACAGGCAAAAATCAGAATGAAATCCAAAACAGACAAAAACCAGATTTAACTGTATTTGCTATTGTCATTACTGTAAACAGATGGAATTTACGATCAATCAGTGATCATGTCACCAGACACACAGACAGCTTGAGTGGACTACAAAGGAAAAGATGAGATAGATTTTACCATTTTTGCTTGTTTGTCTGGTTTTAAGAGGTTGCATTATTGCATTCATGCCATTCCCATAGCTGCTTCACAAAAAAAGTAAGATTTTACCTACCTATCGGTATGTAGAATTGTGGTTTTACAGAAGAATGTTGAGAATACCATGAACAGCTAAGAAGAGTAATGAAAACGTTCTGAAAGAGGCCAAAGCGCAAAAAGAGAGCTAATTTCCAATATTAGGAAGAAACAATCATCAATTTTTGGCCATGTAATGAGAAGAGAACAACTGGAATATATTGTAACAACTGGGAAAATTGAGGAACGAAGAGATAGAGTTAAGCAAAGAGAAAAAATAACAGACAGCTTAAGAGAATGGCTTGGCAGAAGGTCAACAACAGAAATGATAAATATCTGTCGAGATCAAAAGTTGTGTAAAGACATGATCACCTATGCCAGCAGGCCCGGTACTTCATGATGATGATCGATATATCTATGAAATTCATAGAAAAAGCAAAGCTCATGTTTAAGCCAATATTTTAATATTTTCTTCAGCTAGTTAGCATTTTCAAGAATATATATTACAGTTTTAATTTTTCACTATTTCTTTTTCTCAAACCCTGATATCACATGACCACCATCCCCCCATCTAAAATATGCAGCCAGAAAAAAGAATGCCGGGAGAGACACATATCTTCAACATGCATGTTGGACTCAGAAGCCTTATCATTCGAGAACTAAGCAAACAAAAAGGAAATGGTGAGGCATCATTTTAGAAAGATCACTCATTTGTGATGCTTTTTGTTTTTATTATGAATTAATCACATGCTGCTTTTTTTGCGTCCGTCCTTTATGTCTTTTTTTTCTTTCCTTTCTTATTTCCTTTCAGTGTTGAGGGGAGATATAATTTGCAGTCTTTTGCTTTTCTGTTGGCCTCTGTTACTGTTTTATTTCCTAGTGTTTCTAATAATCCATCAATCCATCTTTTTTGTGGTTGGCCCTTGAGTCTGGTGTTCTCACAACGTTTATTAAAGGCTCATTGTTATGTGTTTTGAACTATCTGTCTTATCACATGGCCAAAGAATTTTATCTATTGTTTCTTTATGTGTTCTATGACAGGAATTGTTCCTAGCTTTTTACTCAGTTCTTCATTTCTGATCTTTTCTCTCATGCTGTCTCCTGTCATTTGCCTAAAACACTTCTACTCTGTTGTGGTTATTTTTCTTATTGTTGTTGAGTTCAGGTGCATCTATAGCACAACGCTGGGATGAAGATTGTCCTCCATTGTTATTTCCTTGTTGGACAATAATGGTGACAGTTGTCTAATAATTTAATTAACTTTGTATAAATGATGAAATTTAGATTGAGCTATTGAGTTATTTGCGGGTCATCATCATTGCACTCCGAACATGTCCATAGGTGCTCAGAACCCCTCCTCAGCAAGTCCCGCAGTGTCCAGCGACTGACGACTCCAGTTCTATGTTGGTTGATAAGTCTTTTTACACGGCCACTAAGTTTCTCATCTCTGGCTGTGCCCAACTTAACTCCCATTTCCATCATCCAAAGAAATGATGTGGATTTGTGTTTGTTAAAGTCCTGTGCTCTTCCCACATCTCGGAGGGCATTGATGATGTCCGCCCAATCCATTGGTTGACCGTCCTTAACGACAGCGCAGCTAGCCAACCTGTCCGCTCTTTCATTTCCCCGCACTCCCGCATGTCCAGGAACAAATTGTCGCTGAACGTCGATGCTGTGGATGGTCTAGACTCACGTGCACTCACTCAGTTTCACGGTCCAGAACCCGTTTCCACATTATAGACTGGCCAACTCCAGTAAATCGCTCTGCAGCACGCGGATACACTGTGAGCCTTATACAAATTAAATGAATTACGCGTCCTTGACGACAGACCGGCGAAAACAAACCGCCATTTTGCCACATGTTCAATAGCGCATTCAACAACAAAGATGAGTACAAGTGATCAAATAAAGAAATTGTAACAAAATGCAATTTAGATTGTTGTTCATAAATGATGCATTTGTATCAGAGAAAAATAGTTATTGAGAAATTGTTAACATCTTCATTAGAAAGACATATTGTACAATTGAATCTCCAGTTTTGGAAATCATTAAAGATGTGAAGAAGGTAAAAGTACTAGATGAGAAAGGATATTATAGCATCATTGACAATTACCATAAAGTGCTCTACTGCCCAGCTGATTGTTGACCTAAAACTCTCATCTGGCGCCACCTTCAGCACAAACACTGTAGAGATGGTGATATACCATGCCATTCCCAGAGCATGAACTCTGGTCACCATATCTTATGGGTGGACCACAGGAGCTATATGCAAACCTCGGGTGATTCCCCTGCCAGAAATTGTTGCACAGACAGAGAAACAAGTGTTCAGCAATATTTTAATGAGCTGCTTCTTGTACCTCTCTTTCATTCTCTTCCACATCATCTACCTTGGGGGGGGGGGGGGGGTGTTCTTCTTGGGACACAGTGATTTATGAATATATTTTGTGTTGAATGTGTTTTATTAACATTTTAATTCCAATACATACATTCATTCTGCCTTCGTGAATAAAATCTACACATGTTTTATGAACAAAATCTCTACCTATACCAATATTCAGATTGAACAAAGAATTGTACTCATTTTTTTTATAATTCAATTTATTTTAATTTTACTTGTCAATTCAATTAATACTGATTATATTTTTATACTCTTGTAAAAATATATATCCATTATATTATAAAATGGGAGCCGCGATGGCTCAGTGGTTAGTGAACTGGACTACAAAGGACAAGAGGTAGGGTTTGATCCCAACCAACGGCTTCAGGGTTCACCCAGCCTTAAATGGGTACTGGATTTTTTTCTGGGAAAAGTAAAGCGGCATGGGAGTAATACCAACCACATTACCCCAAAAATCATGTGCTGAAGGTCTGTAAAACTTATGGTCACTAACACCATATATTCTATATGTCACTTGGCGTGACGGTGGCTCTTTACTTTTTACTATGATATTATAAACCTGGGTTTGATGGTTTAGAGGTAAGGTATTGGCTTCTGGGTAGTGAGATCCAATAATTAGCTGTTCCGGATAGCGACAAAAAACATGAGGTCCATTGTACACTCAAGCATGTTAAAGAACCCTTGCCAGTCAAAAATCTAAAAAGAGTAGGCCTAAAAAAAATGGCCGCTGCAGCCAGGCAAAATTGTCAGCAAAATGAAATCTACCCACATTGATAGATCTAATGCTACAGATTTCATGCATGTGGGTCAGGGTTCTCCTCAGAGATTCACAATATTTCGTAAGGAAAATAGGAGCACATGTAGAATCATCTGGTGTGTAGTGATATTGATCCTAACATAACATAACATAACATCATTTTCCTCCTCTATATTTCTCATTCGCTTCCTCATCCCATTTTTCACCATCTTCTCTTTTTTACTCTCTTCATTTTTCTCCTCTTCTTTTCTCATCTTCCTCTCCTTATCTTTCTCCCTCTCATTCCTCACTTTATGCCCCTTCAGCTCTCAAAGAAAATACATTGTTTAGGATCCACTCATTTGGCAGCTTCAATTATTGTCACATGAAGCCATGCTTCTATATCTGCTGTTGTAATCTATTTTATACCTTGTATGGTATGAGACCCACAAAGCATTCTCTTCAAGTGGGCAATATTATTTGATGTCTCTTTCTCTCTCTCTCTCTTTTTCTCTCTCTCCACGGTTTAAAAAACTTATAGTCATGTTATGTCTTTTCCCCCTGTCGCCAGGACAAAGTTCACAGTCCTCACCAGATCTTCATCTTCTTCTACATTTCAGCTCCCTGAGGAGCATAAGTCTTCAACAAAAACTTTCCAAGTCGTTCTGTTTCTTGCCATTCTTTTAAGATCATTCCATGTCTTCCACATCATCTTCATCTCTGCTTCTGTCTGTCTTCTCCAAGAATTCTTTGGTCTTCCTCTTTGTCTTTTCCCCTGGGGATTCCAAAAAAGGGTCTTTTGTGTAATACTCTCAGTTGGCTTCCGCAGTGTGCGTCCTATCCGGTGCAATCATCTTCGCTGCATCTCTTTATCCACTGGTATTTGACTGGTACATTTCCATAATTCTATGTTAGTGATTTTGTCCTGCCATTTCCATCCCTTTATTCTGCGTAAGCATCCATTAATGAAGGTCTGTATCTTCATGGTCAATTTTGTACAAAACAAAATAAAAAACCAGATTTTCATTTTGCCCCCATATCTTTTGTTCTATGCCATTGTCATGTTCTATGTCATTGTCGTGTTCTATGTCATTGAGCCAGGTTTGACGTCGAAGTTCAGCAAAGTTGTTCCATGATTGAAGGTGTTCTGGAATTATGGGTCCCCCCTTGACGGTGGCATTTGTCAGTGTGGGTTATTCCCAGGTGGTAAAGGTGACTCAGGAGTCTGCACTGACCTGTTCTGAGGCAGAAAAATGGCGTGTCATGGCAGCAGAAATATTGGATCCTAATCATCATTGAGTGCCATCTCCGCATAGAAGGTTGGCTACCATGGAGCGCCATTTCACTGTGTCTCTTGCTTTGATGGTGCAGGTTGTCATAGACTGAGTTGTCCATCTTTTGATGTTACTCGTCCATGTTAGTCTTGGTGTGCCTCTTTTACCTAGTATTTTCCCCTCCAATATTACTTTTAGTAGGCTGTTGTGTCTTTTAACATGCCCCAAAAATCTAATTTGTCTTGTTTCTCTCTCTCTGCGATCAAGACTCAATCAGAGTAGGATTCCTGACTCTCTCATGAAGTCAGCTGTCTGTTTAAGTGATTCGATTGCCCCATATAGTTTCTCTTCCAGGGAGCTAGGTGTGGACCACATTGATCTTCTCAGGTCTGTGTACTGGGGGCAATCCTGTAAATTCGTTCAGACCGAAAGTGAACGCAGCTGAACTGTCTTTCCAGGAACCACTGAGGCTGTTTCTGAAAAGTGTTCCTTGTTGCAGTTTCCTCATATTTTAAGTACGGCTTGCTGCAGGAGCTACTTAGTTTAGTGCTCTGTGCACACCATGAGCTGTGGTTTTTATATGGATCAAGTTTCAATATTTCGATTACTTATGATGAATGATGATATCGTAGGATGAAGGAGAGATTAGCTGCATTCACTTTTGGTGCCGCTTGGCCTTATGTCTTTTGGCGTGTACTGTGGCTGCTATGATGGGGATTGCAGTTGCCTTTCTTTGTTTGGATCCTTCAATGAGATAAGATGTTAATTCGGATGATTCCACTGTCACGGGCGGTTGAGCAATTATGGATTTTAATTCGTTTACAGTGATGCAGGGGCCTTCGACTAACTATAACTATAAGTAAGATGGTATTTAGTTTTCCCGTTGTTCACTCCAATTATGAATTTTTGCAGCAAATGACTGGAGACTGATGGCAACTCGTGTTGGTATACCAGACAGCCTGGTAGACCAGTGGATTAGGATGAGAGCCCCAAACGCAATGGCTCTTGTAATGAAAGTGTGGGGTGACAGTGCTGGAGCAACTGTAAGAATGTTGCACAGACATCTAGTATCACCTCAGATGAAAGCAATCATTCTGGCCAAAAGGATTTCAGATTTCTATGATGTTGATTAACCATATATTATAAAGCAGGTATCAAAACATATGTTCTTGTTATGAAACTCACTAAACAAAATATTACTTTCTATGAAGTTTCTTCCTCTTGTCAAATTGTCTATTATACTTACTTTTATTACTATTTTATATACTATTTATTTTGTATATTATATTATATTAATCTTTATGGATTCCATTTCAACAGAGTATTATTTACTATGAAACATTTATTATTCTTGTCAAATTGTCATTTTATCTATATTACTATTTATGTGTAGGGAGCCGCGATAGCTCAGTGGTTAGTGAACTGGACTACATAGGACAAGAGGTAGGGTTCGATCCCAACCGACGGCTTCCGGGTTCACCCAGGCTTGATGGGTACCTGATATTTTTCAGGGGAAGTGAAGCGGCACGGGCATAATACCGAAGACATTACTCCAAAAATCATGTGCCGAAGGTCTGTAAAATATATGGTCACTAACACCATATTCCTTGACGTGACGGGGGTACTTTACATTTTTTTTTACTATTTATATGTACTGTATGGGAACTTACAGAAGGAAAGCAACATGACAACCGCATTTAAGATACAAAGATGTCTAAAAACATCCTAAGTGAGTTATCCATTAGTGAGAAAGAAATTAGTACATAGGGGCAAATCAACAGATTGCAGCACAGTATTCACTTTTTACTATTTACGTTCTATTCTTTAGTCTCAAGCTCATTTTCTAATCTCTCTATTTTTTATATATCTCGACGCTCATCCTACCACCCCTCATGTAGCACTACATCTGTCTCTCCTTTCCTATTTCAACATCTTACTTTCCTCTCTCTGCCCACCTCTCCCTTCACCTGATGATCTAACATGTAGTTGTAGATAATTGTGCTTCACTGTTTGTTGACATTGTCTGTGCATTCTGAAGCATTGCAACTATTTGCCTGTTCCAGACAGATTGTAGCACATGGAGAAGAAACTTCAGAAATGGCACAACAACATTTGAAAATTAAATAAGTTGAAAATTATAACATAATAAATGAAAGAGAAAAGAGATGAGACCCTAGAAATAAATTTGCCTTGATCTTTCCACCCGTAGACAGATTATTCAAATAAGTGTTAAGTCAATCATGAGCGAAATTGTTTGTTTGTGTCTGGAAGTTTCTACTGTAGACAATCAATGGTTGGCTTCTGTAAAAAAAAAAAAAAATTATGTTATTTTCATTAACTGGTCTTTTTATTGTTGTGCCCATTGAATTAATAACTACATTCACCACATTCTGTCTGCCCTTAAAAAGTTGTTAAATGGACATAGGAGGTGGGAGGGGTACCAAGATATCTGAGTAGTCAGTGACTCACAGATAACTATGTGCATCAGGATCCGCTGTGAACAACAGAGCTGAACTAGACCTTACTCCACCCCCAAGTAGTGCTCCTATAAACACACTAACCAATCTGGTCAAGTGAGTAGGGATTAAATAGAGTAGTCAACCCGGTACACTAAAATGGTGTGCTGAAGTCAGATATGTTGAACCAATAGGTTCCTGAACACCTAACCACAACACAATGCATCTACATCCACAAAACATGCTTTTAAGTTCAGATAATGACGAGGTCTATTAATTCCTTTAGTAGTCATTGGGCTACGATAAAAAAATAAGGAATAAATGGGCATAGTTACGTTGTGTTGTGGTTCATAACAAGATTCTTCTTCTTCTGCGATCATAGCTCATTCAGAGTAGGATTCTGGACTTTCTTATGAAGGCAGCTGCCTGTTTAATAACAAGATTCTTCTTCTTCTGCGATCATGGCTCATTCAGAGTAGGATTCTGGACTTTCTTATGAAGGCAGCTGTCTGTTTAATAACAAGATTCTACAACATCCTTGTTTCCCAGCCTTAGAATAAAACTGTGTACAATGGAATGAAGCAAAACTAAATTAGTGATAAGATAAATGGCCATGCAACCAACAATCTCATCTACAATTAGAAAAAGATGGGCATATATCAGACATGATGAGAAGAGTCGACTAAAGAATTTCAAAACAGGTTCTTCAATGAGAAACATCAAGATACAGAAAAAGATGAAGACATAGTGAGGCACTAAAAAGAATATTTATAAGAGAAGTGCACTTAGGCATAGACTCATTAGATAAGATTGAACATCTTGCCAAGAATGGAGATGGATGGTGAAGAACACTACATACTCTATATGACATCTAACTGTGATAGAAGGATCATAACAAGATGTTACATTTTTTCTTATGTTAACCCAACAACTACTAAAGTACTGCATAGTTCTTGTCATCATCCACCCTCCTTCATCTACCTTTCAGCTCCCTGTGGAACATAGGTCTTCAACAAACACTTTTAGCTCCCTGTGGAACATAGGTCTTCAACAAACACTTTTAGCTCCCTGTGGAACATAGGTCTTCAACAAACACTTTTAGCTCCCCGTGGAACATAGGTCTTCAACAAACACTTTTAGCTCCCCGTGGAACATAGGTCTTCAACAAACACTTTCAGCTCCCTGTGGAACATAGGTCTTCAACAAACACTTTCAGCTCCCTGTGGAACATAGATCTCCAACAAACACTTTTAGCTCCCTGTGGAACATAGGTCTTCAACAAACACTTTTAGCTCCCTGTGGAACATAGGTCTTCAACAAACACTTTTAGCTCCCTGTGGAACATAGGTCTTCAACAAACACTTTCAGCTCCCTGTGGAACATAGGTCTTCAACAAACACTTTTAGCTCCCTGTGGAACATAGGTCTTCAACAAACACTTTTAGCTCCCTGTGGAACATAGGTCTTTAACAAACACTTTTAGCTCCCTGTGGAACATAGGTCTTCAACAAACACTTTCAGCTCCCTGTGGAACATAGGTCTTCAACAAACACTTTCAGCTCCCTGTGGAACATAGGTCTTCAACAAACACTCTCCAAGCCGTTTTGTTTCTTGCTATTCTTTTAAGATCGTTCCATGTCTTCACCATATCTTCATCTCTGCTTCTATCTGTCTTCTACAAGAATTCCTTGGTCTTCCTCTTTGTCTTTTTCCCTGGGGATTCCAAAAAAGGGCATGTAGTGTAATACTCTCAGTTGGCTTCCACAGTGTGTCCTATTCAGCGCAATCGTCTTCGCTGTATCTCCTTATCCACTGGTATTTGACTGGTACATTTCCATAATTCTATGTTAGTAATTTTGTCCTGCCATTTCCATCCTTTTATTCTGCGTAAGCATCCATTAATGAAAGTCTGTATCTTCATGATTGTCATTTTAGTTGTTCTCCATGTTTGAAAGCCATGTAATAAGACTGACTTAACATTGGAGTTGAACATTTTTATTTTAGTATTTAACCTAATTTTTTTCGATTTCCATATGTTTACCAGTGCAACAAATACGTATCTTGCTTTTGATATTCTTATCTTGGTATCATTTTCTGTTCCTCGCTACTTGTCTATATTACTGCCCAGATATATGTAAGATTGTACGTCTAGTAGAGGTATTTCTCCTATTTTTATTTGTTTATTGCCAACTGCATTAATTTCATAATTTTGGTCTTATCTCTATTTATTTTTGGTCCCATCTGTTGTGATCTCTCATCAAGTATGCACATTTTATCTTGCATCTGTCGATGGTTGTGTGATAGGAGAGCTATATCATCAGCAAAGTCTAAATCATCAAGTTGCTTGGTCATCATCCACCCATAGAAGGACACTATCCGGAACAAGAACTTATGGCAAGGTACATTGTAATGACTTTAGGGCATACAGTGACGTTTTTGGTGGGATGTATTTGGATCTATGTTAAAGATCAATGGTCTCTATTTTATGTGCTATGTATGACTAGAAAAACCAACACACACAACAATTGGAGAAATTGGTAAGCTACATAAATATAATGAATAAATCAACACACATCATCATCATCATCAAGTACTGGGCCTGCTGACGTAGCTGATCATGTCTGTCCACAACTTTCGATCTCGACAGCTATTTATTATTTCTGTTGTTGACCTTCTGCCAAGCCATTCTCTTAAGCTGTCTGGTATTTTTTCTCTTTGCTTCCCTCTATCTCTTCATCCCTCAATTTTTCCAATTGTTACAATATATTCCAGTTGTTCTCTTCTCATTACATGGCCAAAAAATGATGATTGTTTCTTCCTAATATTGGAAATTAGCTCTCTTTTTGCTTTGACCTCTTTCAGAACATTTTCATTACTCTTCATAGCTGTCCATGGTATTCTCAACATTCTTCTGTAAAACCACATTTCTACAGACTCCAGTGATTTTCTTGTCTGTTATCCTATTGTCCATGATTCACATCCATATGTTAAGACTGGCCCTACATAACATTTAAGAACTCTTTTTCTTGTTTCTATTATAAAAAATGGATTGCATAGTATCTTCCTCATTTTTTTTAAAGCTGCTTTTGTCTGAGCCATTCTGCGTCTCACCTATTTTGTACATCTTCTGTCTGAGGTTAACAAAGTTCCCAAATATTTAAATTTATTTACCTAATTAATTAATTAATTATTTTTATTATTATATTTGTTTTAATATTGTTCCACTTGTCTTTATTTTGCATTAAGTGATGTCTTTTTCTTTGTTGTTACCATTACTTCTGTCTTTTTGCTAATTTAACACACAGATATACATTAATCCTGTGTGAGCAATGAAAGTTAACAATTCTGATGATTATCTCAATATTTATTTGTACAACTCTTTTTTCAACATCCAAAACAATTATTGTTAAAATATCCACATTGTTTTACTACCATGACAGATCTTATAAAAAACAGCTACCAGGCAAGGAATGCAACAATTATAGAATCAAAACTTTCAACAATTTTACTAAATGAGTATTTTGATCAAAATAAACATGAAGAAAATGTGTAATCAATTACTTTTGTATGTTTGCTTTTCATACCTTTTTCCATAACCCTAGATTATGATCATCATCATCATCAAGTACCGGGCCTACTAGCGTAGGTGATCATGTCTCTCCACAACCTTCGATCTCAGCAGCTGTTTATCATTTCTGTTGGTGACCTTCTGCCAAGCCATACTCTTAAGCTGTCTGTTATCTTTTCTCTTTGCTTCCCTCTATCTCTTCGTCCCTCAATTTTCCCAGTTGTTACAATATATTCCAGTTGTTCTCTTCTCATTACATGGCCAAAAAATGATGATTGTCTCTTCCTAATATTGGAAATTAGCTCTCTTTTTGCTTTGACCTCTCTCAGAACCTCTTCATTACTCTTCTTAGATTATGATACCTCTTTGTAAATTACATTTATACAAAACCGTCATAAAATTTATTACTAAAAGATCTTTAATTTGCGGAAATAATATTTTTACTGGCCTTGTAGTACAAATCTTAGAGAGCATTTACACTTTGGGAGCAACAATTAACAAAAATAATTGAATCAATTAAGGAGCACAGCAAGGATAAATGTTAGCATTCTGTGCTTGGCATATAGGTTTCTTATATAAAATACAAGTTTGATGTCTTTTTCTTGAAATTGTGGGACACAAAGCTTTTAGTGAGGGATCAAAACACAATTCTGTACTCTCTTTTTCATCACACTAAACATCTCGTCAGAGATACAGCGAAGACGATGACGCTGGATATGACACACACTGTGGAAACCAACTGAGAGTATTACACAACAGTTGGAATCCCCAGGGGAGGAGACAAAGAGGAAGACCAAGGAATTCTTGGAGAAGACAGATAGAAGCAGAGATGAAGATGATGGAGAAGACATGGAACGATCTTAAAAGAATGGCAAGAAACAGAATGACTTGGAAAGAGTTTGTTGAAGACCTATGCTCCACAGGGAGCTGAAAGGTAGAAGAAGAAACATCTCGTCAACTTACTATTATGATACTATCATATTTTTTTACAATGATCATGTTGTATTTTTTTTTTAAAGATCCGGTCAAAATGGTGCATCACATGGCAGTGGTGTGAACAATTAGGTAGGTACATGGCAGAAAAGAGTAATCGCATCCTGCAAAATTTAGATTTTTAAGAACTTGTATTTTGCGATTGTTATTTTTTCGACTTGATCATAATCTAGGGTTAAACATGCGGCAAAATAATTTATGCAATTATAAAAAGACATGTCCAGTATGTTTTCATTCTTATTTCACTCTTTCTAATTCTTATGAATATATTTTATGGTGAACAATGTTTTATGAACTCTTTAATTCCAATACATATATTCATTCTGCCTTCGTGAATAAAATCTACACCTGTTGTTTTATGAACAAAATCTCTACCTATTCCAATATTCAGGTTGAACAAAAGATTGTACTCATTTTTTAAATATTATTTCAAATTATTTTAATTTTACTTATCAATTCAATTAATACTGATGACATTTTTATACAGGGAGCCGCGATAGTTCAGTGGTTAGTGAACTGGACTACAAAGGACAAGTGGTAGGGTTCGATCCCAACCAACGGCTTCCAGGTTCACCCAGCCTTAAATGGATACCGGATTTTTCAGGGAAAGTAAAGCGGTACAGGCGTAATACATACCACATTACCCCAAAAATCGTGTGCTGAAGGTCTGTAAAATTTATGGTCACTAACACCATATTCCCTATACGCCACTTGGTGTGACGGGGCCTCTTTACTTTACTTTTTACTACATTTTTATACACTTGTAAAAATATATACCCATTATGATATTGCAAAATGTTACATCTTCTCAATATTCCTGTATGGTGCAGAAACATGGACATTAGACCAGAAAACATCATATATAAAGCATATTGAAGCCTTTTAAATGTGGATCTATAGAAGAATAGGTAGAATTGGATGGAAATAAAAGAAAACAAATGATGAAGTTTTAAAACAACTAAAAATGAAAATAGAACTACTAAATACAATTAGAACAAGACAAATGCAATTTTTGGGGCATGTTAAAAGACACAACAGCCTACTAAAAGTAATATTGGAAGGGAAAATACAAGGTAAAAGAGGCAGAGGCAGACCAAGACTAACATGGACGAGTAACATCAAAAGATGGACAAGTCACCCTATGACAACCTGCACTATCAAAGCAAGAAACAGAGCGGAATGGCGCTCCATGATAACCAACCTTTGATGCGGAGATGACACTCAATGGTGCTGGTGATTCATCAATGATGGTGGTGATTATGATATTATAAAATTGTGAATAAAATTTGACGTCATTCTGATTATCTTAAAGCATAAATAAAATTTGACGTCATTCTGATTATCTTAACACATAAATAAAATTTGACGTCATTCTGATTCATGAATTTGTAAAATATGTACTCAGTCTATTTTGATACATAAAGATATGTAATCATTATGTTTTTGTAAATAAAGATATGTTTTTCTTCATGTTTTTATAAAGATCTGTATTCTGTATGAGTGTATACAAAGACTGTATTAACTAGTTTTTAGTTACACAATGATACACATACAAACTAGCCCCATATTATGAAGATTACATTTACAGAATACTCAATGTAGAACCGACACGAGAAACGCAAGAGCCAGGTTTTGTGGCTTTTAATCTATTGACATTTCCGCAATTATTTCTGTTAAAACCTTGTAATTCTCTTATTTAACCTCTTTTCTTATTTCTTAAACAAACTGTCCAAACAAACACCATGTTTTGGATCAGTTTTCATTTATTTTCTTGCTCGGTTTCAAATTTTTTTTAAATTGTGAAAAATAGCTGTGTCACAGAGTGACCCCCTCCTGTTTGGAAATGTGTTACCATTCGCAGCATGCACACAGGCCTTTCCACTATTCACTATTATAGACAACACATGTCACTACCCTGAAACTGCCGTGCATATGGGACCTTCCATTATTCACCATTATAGACAACACATGTCATTACCCTGAGACTACCGTTTTCATGGGACCTTCCATTATTCACTATTATAGACATCACATATCACTACCCTGAGACTGCCGTACACATGGGACCTTCCATTATCCACCATTATAGACATCACATATCACTACCCTGAGACTGCCGTACACATGGGATCTTCCATTATCCACCATTATAGACATCACATATCACTACCCTGAGACTGCCGTACACATGGGACCTTCCATTATTCACCATTATAGACATCACATATCACTACCCTGAGACTGCCGTACACATGGGACCTTCCATTATTCACCATTATAGAGATTATAGACATCACATATCACTACCCTGAGACTGCCATACACATGGGACCTTCCATTATTCACTATTATAGACATCAGATATCACTACCCTGAGACTGTCGTACACATAGGACCTTCCATTATCCACTATTATAGACATCAGATGTCACTACCCTGAGACTGCCGTACACATGGGACCTTCCATTATCCACTATTATAGACATCACATATCACTACCCTGAGACTGCCGTACACATGGGACCTTCCATTATTCACCATTATAGACATCACATATCACTACCCTGAGACTGCCATACACATGGGACCTTCCATTATCCACTATTATAGACATCACATGTCACTACCCTGAGACTGTCGGAGGCATGGAGAAACCACAGAATCTTAAAAGAATATTCCAACAGCCTGTGGTGAGGTTTGAACCCATAACCTTCTTGTTAAGAGGCTGATGTTAAGACCAGCCAGCCCTCAGAGAATATTAAAATGTAAACATTTATCAAATTACATAAATAACAGTTAACAATTGAAATAAATATTTTTTTTTTATGCATTAGCAATACTGAAATGAATTTGGCAAGATAAATAAATCAAAATAAAATACAAGAATAGACTATTGCAAAAATTGGTAATATCAATATTCTTATATGCCTGTAAAACATGCCTAACACGTTCCTTACCAAAGGGTTTAACAGTGGCACTGCGATCTATTTTTTTTTTTTTTTTTGCAAATTAAACAAAATTTGAAATAACAAGAAGAAAATTAATTAAAATTTATCTAAAACTTACTGCTTGTTCAGACAATTTGCTGAGGAAGTTGGAAAAAAAACAGGTAAAATAAGAGCCTATTATACGGTTTTAGTGGAAATAATTGCGGAAATGTCAATAAATTAAAAGCCGCAAAAATTGACTACAGGGTTCAGCGCATCAGTGGCTAGAGTCAGTTTTTGCAGCTCATGGCATGGAATGTGTTAAATGCAGAATAAGAAATAAGAACAGCAAATATATGCTAAAGAAATGAGGCAACGTTGTACGATTCTAGTTATCTCATACAAAGATTATTAAGTAATGTAAAAAAAAGTAAAGATTCCCTCCAAGCCTTACTAGGCGTATGGGCAATATGGTGTTAGTGATAATATTTTTCTATGACCACGACACGTTTTTAGGTGATGTGGTCAGTATCATGCTAGGCTGCCTTTACTTCCCAGAATAAACTCTGATACCTATTTTTAGAGGCTGGGTGAACCCTGGGAGCCTTGTCAGTCTGGAAAAAAAATCTGTTGGGGATTGAACCTAGACCCTTCTGGTCAGGAAGCAAGCACACTAACCACTCAGCCACCGAGGCTTCTACAAAGATTGCACTGTTTAAATTATCATCAGTAACATATGCCCACATGAAGAACTTCTTAAGATTAAGTAAGTACAGGCATGTCATGAGATCTAAAGGCCTGGCCAAAACCATCTTACAGAGATCAGTGTAAAATAGAGAGGTAGAGACATTGATGATATTAAAGACTAGATTGAAAAAATATTCAAACAAATGGCATACAAAATGAGGGAATGTGTACTTGTGGTCAACCCATAGGTGATTTATGATCCTAGACCTGATTACGTTATAGTTGTTTAAAATGTAGAGTTGATAAATCCAAAGTAATATACAATGCCAGAAGCTAGTCAACCCATAGTTCTTCAACTTCCTCTTAACACTTAACATTCACCGATTAAGTGCTCATGGATGTGCCGTGTCACCAGTTTACAGCAAAGCTACGCTATTTGCGCCTTTTGGCCTGACACGTCTGTCTTCAGCATAACCTATAGCGATATATGACGCCAAACCTGGCCAGTGACTGGAAACAAACCTGTAGCTATTGACAGACCTGGTGTACTTCATTGATAAAACAAAACAAAGATATACATCATCTGAATCCTTATCTGATTTACTTATGTTATTATATATTATATAAAAACTAACCATCCCCTGCAGATATACGGAACAAAACATTACAATTATATATCTGTCATTTTAAGAAAAAAAATCTTACTTTCAGTTTACACTAGTTGTACAATAGCTCCATACATTACATATTTTTCCAATAAATCTTGAAAAGAATTCTCATAAAACCCACATTAACTTCACATATATTTTTTTAATATACGTGACATCTTACACAAAAATCATTTCCTACATCCACTTTGACACATATCTTTCATGTAAAATAAAGAATTTTACACAAAACCTCATATGTAGCTTACATAAATTCATTATAAACCTTAAGCTACACTCATACCTTGTGCTGTCTTCACGTAAAGTATTCATATAAATCTTTTGTGCTGTCTTCACGTAACCCTTATAAAATCTTCATATAAATGACACAAACACATCACAAACCTTACACAAACATCCAAAACACTTCTAACACTAATCTTTATAATGTTGCACCCTGACATAAAGATATGGATAAGTGCCAGAACTGATTTAAGAATAATAAATACACCAAGAGAGGTCAAAATACAATCAAATGCAGAGATAATTATGAAGTATACACAAAGTGAAATCAAATAAGCTGCCACAATCAAGATATTCTCTTAAGCAAACGTTTGCTTAATGATGTCTTCAGCCTCCAGCTTGTGGATATCACCAATACCAGTGGCTGGGGTCCCATGTACATCCCTTCCTGCATATTTGAGCTGTAGGATATAAAGAAAGAGCTATCTAGTGTTGTTTAACCACCATCGTAACTTCTTTGTACAATCATGAATCGCCACAACAGTTCTTAAATGTTATGTAGAACCAGTCTTAACATATGGATGTGAATCATGGACAATAGCATAACGGACAAAAAAAATCACTGGAGTCTGTAGAAATGTGGTTTTACAGAAGAATGTTGAGAATACCATGGACAGCTAAGAAGAGTAATGAAAATGTTCTGAAAGAGGTCAAAGCAAAAAGAGAGCTAATTTCCAATATTAGGAAGAAACAATCATCATTTTTTGGCCGTGTAATGAGAAGAGGACAACTGGAATATATTGTAACAACTGGAAAAATTGAGAGACAAAGAGATAGAGGGAATCAAAGAGAAAAGATACCAGACAGCTTAAGAGAATGGCTTGGCAGAAGGTCAGCAACAGAAATGATAAATAACTGTTGAGATTGAAAGTTGTGGAGAGACATGATCACCTACGCTAGCAGGCCCGGTACTTGATGATGATGATGAGCGTTGTTTAGTCAGCAGATCTTCATTGCACAACAGGCAACTCCACAGTGCTCAGATCAGAGAAATTAAAAAAAAAAAATAGAAAAAATGGTCTGGTTAAAACGTAATAATTGGATGACACAAATTAGAACAACGTTTCGGCTCAATAGGCCTTCAGCAGGGACAAACATACAACACAAATGCAGATATGTGCTGATGCAGATAGAATGAAAATGAACATTAGTACTAGTAGGGCCAAAGCTAAGAAATGTATATAAATGTGGAGCTGCAGTAAAGCCAATTGTAAAAATATAATATCTAACGTTCATTTAATTACATCATCTGCAGACCTTATTGACTGAACTCTGCAAGCACCACAGGGTTGCCCTGCAGTGGATCCAATCTCACTGTGGAATACCAGGAAATGAAAAAGCAGATCAGTTGGCAAAGGAAGGTTCAACAGGCACACAACTAGATACACCGGTTACATACCATCATAAGAAACAGATAATCAAATCAATCAGAGGACCACAAGCCCCAAATCAGGATGCCTTTTATAATATGAATAGATATGAACAAGTTATCATTATACGCCTCAGAACAGGACACAATCGACTCCATAGTCACATGTATACAAAATTCAAGATCGGCACCTCAACTACTTGTACATGTGGACAGGCGCCCCAGACTGCTGAACACATACTTTAGGACTGCACTGAATATAGTAGACTGAGGAAAATCCATTGGCCCATAGATACAACACTACAGACAAAACTATATGGGCCACTGCAATAATTACAAAAGACAGTAACATTTATACAGGAAACGACATTGCAGATATAGACAATACTTCGAGTGAACGAAAGATAAATAACATTCATTTTCATTCTGTCCACATTGGAGTTTACAAGGAAGTCATTCTGTTACTATTTTTATTTTTAATTCTCATTCTAGTTTGAATTTATTTTAAAAATTATTTTTTTTTAATACATATCTGTGTTTGTGTTGCATATTTGTTCCTGCTGAAGGTCTTTTCAGCCAAAACGTTGTTCTAATTTGTGTCGTCTATTTATTATGTAAAGCTTTAACCATGCTTTTTTTTTCTGTATATTTTTTTATCATTTTTCCGTACACTTAGCTTTACTGTCGCTTCTCATTTTTTTCCATTTCTTTGCTTTGACCCTACTAGTGCTCAGATCCCCTACTTAACACATTCCCCAGAATGAAGCACATTTGCCACACACTTATGAAAGCACTAAAGATGGCTTCAGCCCAGATGCATGAACTCCATACCACCGGTGAAGTCCTTATTATCCCCAAAACCTCCTTAGTCGCCTCTTTACGATTGTGCCAGGTAACAGCGGCTACATTCTTCTCTCCCATTACAGAGGTCAAGGATCCAGTAGCCTTTTAGTTCCTTAAAGAAATCTGATTATCTGATCACTGCTTCTCAATTCAGTTTAAAAATGGTATTTTAAT
The DNA here is from genome assembly GCA_032433765.1 of Megaustenia siamemsis. Taxonomy (NCBI): domain Eukaryota; kingdom Metazoa; phylum Mollusca; class Gastropoda; order Stylommatophora; family Ariophantidae; genus Megaustenia; species Megaustenia siamemsis. The sequence continues at coordinate 21,272,085 of JAVIAB010000050.1, read as the reverse complement.
GCAGTCCTATAAGTAATTTTTGTTACACTCAAGATAAGATTTCAAATTATTGGTGAGGCATACAAATTATTATGTTGTGAGACAGCAAGCTTTGAAACCAACCAGTATTCATGTTTTTTTTGTTTGTTTACAATAAACATTTTCAACTCCATTGTTAAGTCAGTCCTATTATATGGCTGTGAAACATGGAGAACAACAAAAATGACAATCATGAAGATACAGACTTTCATTAATGGATGCTTATGCAGAATAAAAGGATGGAAATGGCAGGGCAAAATCACTAAAATAGAATTATGGAAATGTACCAGTCATATACCAGTGGATAAAGAGATACAGCAAAGATGATGGCGCTGGATACGACACACACTACGGAAGCCAACTGAGAGTATTACACAATAGACCCTTTTTTGGAATCCCCAGGGAAAAAGACAAAGAGGAAGACCAAGAAATTCTTGGAGAAGACATAGAAGCAGAGATGAAGATGATGGGGTATCCATGGAATGATCTTAAAAGAATAGCAAGAAACAGAATGGTTTTGAAAGTTTTTGTTAAAGACCTATGCTCCACAGGGAGCTGAAAGATAGAAGTAGAAGACAAGTATTCATGTTGATGAATACAACGCTGTTATATAATGATGGCCCTGCTTTTTCTTTTTTGCATATCACAACTTTATATCTCTAGCGAAATTCCTGGAACTGAATTTTGTGTGAAAGTTACTCCTCTCCCAGTTCTTTTTTTTTTAACACCAGCAGCAGTTGTGTTCTCAGATGCCCTTTGTCATTTTAATCTTGTTGATCTTTCCTGTGCTGTTAGACATCGCAAAGAGCTCATAGTTATGGTTATGGAAGGCCCCTATATCACTGCAAATGAATTAAAATCCATAATTGCTCAACCGCCCATGCCAGTGGAATCATCCGAATTACTAACTCATCTCCCAAACAAAGAAAGGCAGCTGTAGTCCCCATCATAGCAGTCTCAGCACACGCCAAAAGACATAAGGCGAAACTGCATAGAAAGTGAACACAGCCAACTGTTCCTTGTCATATGATATCATCGTTCATTGTAAACAACTGGAATATCGAAACATGATCAAAACGGATGAAACACACAGCTCACGGTGTGCATACAGCACTAAACTCAGTAGCTACTGCAACAAGCCGGACTTGGAATATGAGGAAACTGCAACAAGGAACACTTTTCATGCATAGCCTTCAATGGTTCCTGCCGCCTATCCAAGAGCTCATAGTGTTTTTCACCATCCATCTCCATTCTTGGTGTGATGTTTGATCTTATCTAATGAGTCTATGCCTGCCAATTTTGCTTCTCTTCTAAGTGTTCTTTTTAGTGTTTCTCTAGGTCTTCCTCTTTCCCTGTATCCTGATGTTTCCCGCAGAAGAGCCTGTTTTGGAATTCTCCTGTTTGTCTTTTCTCAACACATGTCCGACATATGTCCATCTTCTCTAATTGTAAATGAGATTGTTGGTTGCAAGGACATTTCTTTTTTTCTCTATATTTGTCCTGAATTCATTCCATTGTACACTGAGTAATCTTTTCAGGCATTTGTCTTTAAAAGTGTTTCAGATTTTCTCAATCTCTTTGTTTGTCTCTCAGTTTTCACATGTGTAAGTAAAGGCTGATAATACATTTGAGTTGAAAATATTTGAAGTTTAGTTTTCCTGCTGTATTTTTTTATTTCCATACTTTGTCCAAGTTTTTAATTTGGTCGCATGGACCGGACATGTTATATTGTCTATTCATAAGGCTGCCATAAGTCCATCAGTATGTTTGGCTACCTCATAGTGTTATTCACTGTGTTTCTTCAGTTATAAAGGGTTGTTTGATGTCAACTGATAACTGAAAAGGAAAAACTACCAATTTCCTGAAAATTGGTTAATTTTTTTTGCATTATAAGAGATCCTAACTTACGCAATTAAAAAAAAAATTCAACATCAATGGAATGAAATTCAAAATCAAATTTTGAAGAACTTGTATTTTGATGCAGTAATTTTTACTATGCTATAGTCACTATCAGGGTGTCCGGTTAGCGCAATCGATAGGCGGTTGGCTTACCACGGCAACAGCCGGGGTTCGTTCCCTGGCGAGGACACCTGGGTTTTACTAATTCCCTAAAAATTAGTGGGAGCCGCGATAGCTCAGTGGTTAGTGAACTGGACTACTACGGACAAGGGGTAGGGTTCGATCCCAACCGACGGCTCCGGGTTCACCCAGCCTTAAATGGGTACCGGATTTTTTCTGGGAAAGTAAAGCAGCACGGGCGTAATACCGACCACATTACCCCAAAAATCATGTGCTGAAGGTCTGTAAAATATAGGGTCACTAACACCATATTTCCCTATACGCCACTTGGCGTGACGGGGGGTACTTTACTTTTTACTTTTTTATAGTCACTATCAGCAACAAGTACCATTCCTGCTGGCTGGTGTAGGTGATCATGTCTCTCCACAACTCTTGATCTCGACAGTTATTTATCATTTCTGTTGTTGACCTTCTGCCAAGCCATTCTCTTAACCTGTCTGGTATCTTTTCTCTTTGCTTCCCTCTATCTCTTCGTCCCTCAACTTTCCCAGTTGTTACAATATATTCCAGCTGTTCCCTTCTCATTGCACGGCCAAAAAATTATTGTTTCTTCCTAATATTGGAAATTATCTCTCTTTTTGCTTTGGCCTCTTTCAGAATGTTTTCATTACTCTTTCTTAACTGTCCATGGTGTTCTTAACATTCTTCTGTAAAACACTCTTCTACAGTCTTCAAGTAATTTTATGTTATAGTAATTTATTGTTAAAATTTGCTGCTGCTTTTGCTATCCTGCTTCAGAACTCTTTTTTTTTGTTTCACCTTCTTGATCTATATTCTATCTATCTATTGACCTTTCGAGCCGTAGCCGGCCCATAGGGCGTAGACCAAGATACTCCTTCTCTTATCTGAATTTTTGTTCTAGCAGTTTTCAATTCTTTTAAAGATATTTTATCAAATCTCGCCATTTGTCTCTGTTCTCTGCAAGCAGCTCTATCTCATTGAGGGAGCCGAATCCTGCTGCTCTTGCCTCTCTCATCAATGTTCTTCTCAGTGTCTCTCTGGGTCTTCCTCTTTTCCTCTTACCTGTTGTTTCCCTTGATCTATATTACTACCAAGATAATAGTGATCTATTGTTTCTGAAGTCTGACTATTTAGCAATTATAACTCATTTAACGAAGAATCAACACCAGACTTTTATATTCACTTACATGGCAGCTTACACTTTTATATTCACTTACATGGCAGCCTACACTTTTATATTCACTTACATGGCAGCCTACACTTTTATATTCACTTACATGGCAGCCTACACTTTTATATTCACTTACATGGCAGTCTACACTTTTATATTCACTTACATGGCAGCCTATACTTTTATATTCACTTACATGGCAGCCTACACTTTTATATTCACTTACATGGCAGCCTACACTTTTATATTCACTTACATGGCTTCCTACACTTTTATATTCACTTACATGGCAGCCTACACTTTTATATTCACTTACATGGCTTCCTACACTTTTATATTCACTTACATGGCAGCCTACAAGATTCTGGAAGCGAGGACGTACAAAATTCCAAGCCCCCATGTTCCTATGTTCCTCCTGGCTCCAAATAAAGTCCTTAGCAGCAGTGTACTGGGTGAGGATACTTTGTAGTTCAGACACAGGGAAAGGACACAAGCTCTGTGAAAAGGAAGCAATCCATCATTAGCATTGAAAGAGACACCATAAATATTTATACATTTATGTAGTAAACAACATCATCATCGAGTGCCGTCTCCACAACGAAAGTTGGCTACCATGGAGCATCATTCTGCTCTGTCTCTTGCTTTGATGGTTTGCCCATCTTTTGATGTTACTCATCCATGTTAGTCTTGGTCTGCCTCTGCCTCTTTTACCTTGCATTTTCCCCTCCAGGATTACTTTTAGTAGGCTGTTCTGTTTTTTAACATAGCCCAAAAATTACATTTGTCTTGTTTGAATTGTGCTTAGTAGTTCTCTTTTCATTTTTAGTTGTTTTAAGACTTCATCATTTGTTTTCTTTTCCTTCCATCCAATTCTACCTATTCTTCTATATATATTCACATTTCAAAGGCTTCAATTCTCTGTTCTTTTTTCTTGTCTAATGTCCATGTTTCTGTACCATATAGGAATATTGAGAAGATGTAACATTTTGCTATTCTTAGTTTTAGCCCTGGTGTTATTTGTTTTGATGTTAGCATGTTCTTCATGGCATTAAAATTACTTTTTGCCATTCCTATTTTTTTGTTTATTTTCAGTTCTACATTTTCCATCACTGGTTATAGTATATAGTAAACAATGTTGGATATACTATGACAAGGATATACTATGACAAGGATATACTATGACAAGGATATACTATGACAAGAGTAAAAAAGTAAAGAGCTCCGTCACGCCAAGTGGCGTATAGGGAATATGGTGTTAGTAACCATAAATTTTACAGACATTCGGCACATGATTTTTGTGGTAATGTGGTCGGTATTACGCCCGTGCCACTTTACTTTCCCAGAAAAAATCCGGTACCCATTTAAGGCTGGGTGAACCCGGAAGCCATCGGTTAGGATCAAACTCTACCTCAATACTATGATAAACCTTTCTAGCATAGTTAGCACATTGCATGTTAAATGCCGTGTTCGACTCCCTCTGGAAGCAGTGTGAAATGTACTCGTGGTTGGAAAATAAAAATACCCCCCAGGTCAACCCAGCTGCTGGCAGAAATGGGTACCAGGATATTACTCTTGGAAGGTGAGGAATGCCGCCTTGCATCATGAGTTTCGATGCTTGAAGCAACACTATCCAGAAGTCTCCGAACACTTCTGGGCAGGTGATCGAGCATATGTGAGTGAAAACTTGCAAGCTAAGATGCTGATTTAAGTCTTGTACTTTACTTTTACCTTTTATATTAAATGCTCAGTCTCACAGAAGCAAAAACTAATGATTTTCAAATATTCTAATTGAAATAAGCAATCTTTTTAATCAACTTATTAATCACCAATATCATATTAATGACTTCAATAATCCTTAATGACCATAATTATGCACAAATAACATTAGATGAATCTTAATATTATACAAGCAGCTTCCCCAAAAAAACTTTAGAAACAATCAAATCAATACAGGTAACTCTATCAACTAACTCTAGCAAACAAGTAATCCTTCTAAATCCTAAATCAACTAACTCTAGCAAACAAGTAATCCTTCTAGATCCCAAATCAACTAACTCTAGCAAACAAGTAATCCTTCTAAATCCAAAATCAACTGACTCTAGCAAACAAGTAATCCTTCTAAATCCCAAATCAACTAACTCTAGCAAACAAGTAATCCTTCTAAATCCTTAATCAACTAACTCTAGCAAACAAGTAATCCTTCTAAATCCCAAATCAACTAACTCTAGCAAACAAGTAATCCTTCTAAGCTCCAAATCAACTAACTCTAGCAAACAAGTAACCCTTCTAAATCCCAAATCAACTAACTCTAGCAAACAAGTAATCCTTCTAAGCTCCAAATAAAATAATTGTACTAACCTCCAACCTTATAAATGCCACATTCTTCACCCCCCTTCTCTCCCTCTCATTGACCAGAGTGTAGAAATGTTTCCCAGAGCAGAACACAACCCGTGCCACATCTGCCGGTGAAACACCAGGATCAGGCAACACTGGATGAAAGTATGTCCCAGGCAGCATGTCAGCCAGCGAGGAGGTAGCTGCTGGCAAACGAAGAATTGTTTTTGGAGCCACCACTATCAGGGGTTTGCGGAAGTTACGAACCATCTTCAAATATTGGAAAATTAAAAGATGAAATCATCATAAATACAATTTGGGAAGGAATATGTAAGTGTGTCTCTGGTAAATATATTCTTCTTCTTCTTCTTTTTTAGCTCCCAGTGGAGCATAGGTCTTCAACAAACATTTTCCAAGTTGTTCTGTTTTTTTGCCATTCTTTTAAGATCATTCCATGTCTTCCCCATCATCTTCATCTCTGCTTCTATCTGTCTTCTCCAAGAATTCCTTGGTCTTCCTCTTTGTCTTTTCCCCTGGAGATTCCAAAAAAGGGCCTGTTGTGTAATACTCTCAGTTGGCTTCCACAGTGTGTGTCTTATCCATTGCCATCATCTTCGCTGTATCTCTTTATCCACTGGTATATGACTCCAGGGAGGCGGTAGCTGTTGGTAGACGAAGAATTGTTTTTGGAGCCACCACTATCAGGGGTTTGCGGAAGTTACGAACCATCTTCAAATATTGGAAAATTAAAAGATGAAAACACCATAAATATAATATGGGAAGGAATATGTAAATGTGTCTCTGGTAAATATATTAGTGAACAAAATATGGAAATAAAAAATATTAAGCAAGAAAACTAAACTTAGAATATTGAACTCAAACGTATTATCAAACCTTACCATATGCGAAAGCTGGAAAACAACAAAGGGGGTTGAGAAAAAGCTAAACACTTTTGAAGACAAATGGAAATTAAAATATACTCTGTGTATAATGGAATTAATCCAAGAGAAATATAGAAATAAGAGAAATGGCAGCGCAACCAAGGATCTCATCTACTATTAGGATGAGAAGATGAATATATGTCGGATATGTGTTGAGATGAGACAACAAGAGAATTCCAAAACAGGCTCTTCTGTGGGAGGCATCAGGCAAAAGAAAAAGAGGAAGACCTAGAGAAACACTAAGAAGAACACTTATAAGAGAAGCAAAGTTGGCAGGTATAGACTGACTAGATAAGATAAAACATCTTTCCAAGAAATGAGCCAAATGTGGCATCCAGCGGCCTTGGAAGAATGAAGATCAAGAATAGTATTATTATCATCATGTGCCATACTGGTTGGCGTAGACGATCATGTCCTTCAACAATCTTCTATCTACAGTGCATCGTATCAGTTCTGTTGTTGACTGATGTTTCTATTTCCCATGCCATGACACCAAGCTATGCAGTATTTTCTCTCTTTGTCATCCACGATCTCTCTTTCCTTTTATTTTGCCTGTTGTAACCAAGTATTCCAACTTTCCTCTTCTCATGATGTGCCTGAAAAATGTTGTTTGTTTCTTTCTGATGTTTTTTTAGGAGCTCCCTTTTTGTGTTGGCCTCTTTGAGAATTTCCTGATTGGTCTTTTTATCTGTCCAGGGAACTTTCAACATTCTTCTGAGAAATCTCACCTCTGTGGCCTCTAACCATCTTTTCATTTGTTTGTATACTGTCCATGATTTGCTTCCATAGGTCAGAATTGGTTCTATATAGCACCAATGAACTCTCTTACTCACTTCTATTGACATAGATTTGTTTCATAAGACGTTTTTTATTTTCTGAAATGCTAATTTGGCCTGAGCTATTCTGCTTTTTATTTCTGTGGAGCACGTTCCATCCGATGTTATTATTGTGCCCAAGTATTTGAAAATGTGCACTTGTTTCAGATTTGACCTGTTTATTTTTATGCTGCATGATGGTGATGAATGTTTATTCAATATGACCATTACTTCTGTTTTCTTACTATTCAGACTTAGACCTTTCTTGTAGAAGAATTGTATTGAAGAAATACAGCAAAGATGTAATATGATTATTATATCTGGATATGACACACATTGCTGAAGCCAACTGAGAGTATTACAAAGCTGGCCCTTTTCTGAAATCCCCAAGGATAAAAGACAAATAGGAAGACACAAATTTTCTTTGAAGAAGACAGATGGAAGCAGAGATGAAGGTGATGGGGAAGACATGGAATGATCTTAATAGAATGGCAAGATAAAAAATGGCTTGGAAAGCCTTTGTTGAAGACCTATGCTTCACAGGGTATTGAAAAGGAGAAGAAGAAGAAGAACGATTAAAAAGTGACAGTCTGAAAACAAGCAGGCTTGCTCACCTGTCGTCTGAGCAGGTGAAAGTATTGAGCTGGTGTAGTTGGGTTCACAACCTGAATGTTGACATTATCACTGTCAACTCTGTCCTCCTTGCTGTCACATTGCTGAAAAGATTGCAAAGAAGTGGAAGTGTACAACAACACTCACTGTGTGTATAATATTAACACATAGATATAAAAGAGAGATATAAAACATAGATGTAAAAGAGAGATATAAAACAGAGATATAAAACAGAGATATGCAACAGAAATATAAAACAAAGACATGCAACAGAAATATAAAATAAGAGATATAAAAGAGAGATAAATAACAGAGATATAAAAGAGATATACAACAGAGATATAAAACAGAGATATGAAACAGAAATATAAAACAGAGATATAAAACAGAGATATGCAACATAAATATACAAGAGAGATATAAAACAGAGATATAAAACAGCGATATAAAACAGAGATATAAAACAGAAATATAAAACAGAAATATAAAACAGAGATATGCAACAGAAATATAAAACAGAGATATGCAACAGAAATATAAAACAGAGATATAAAACAGAAATATAAAACAGAGACATGCAACAGAAATATAAAACAGAGATATAAAACAGAGATATGCAACAGAAATATAAAACGGAGATATAAAAGAGAATAATAATAAACATCAAAATAATTGCAGAAGTACTAGTAGAAATGGCTTGTGATACTATACAGAGCTTTTATAAGACTGGAAGGAAACAGCTCAAAACAGATCCTGCAGAAAATTGCAATAAACTCTAAAACAATATCAACTAATAACTTTCGCCCAATATGGTGGATAGATGACAGGAACCATTCAGGCTGTGTCTGAAAAGTGTTCCTTGTTGCAGTTTCCTCATATTCCAAGTCCAGCTTCCTGCCGGAGCTACTGATTTTAGTGCTCTGTGCACATCGTGAGCTGTGTATTTTATTTGGATCGTGTTTCGATATTCTCATTGTTTACGATGAATTATGATATCGTAAGACAAAGGACACTTTAGCTGCATTCAGTTTCGGAGCATTTACGCCTTATGTTTTTTGGTGTGTGCTGTGGCTGCTATGAATGGGACTGCAGCTGCCGTTCTTTATTTGGGTCCTTCAATGAGATGAGATGTTAATTTGGATGATTCCACTGGCACGGGCGGTTGAGCAATTATGGATATTAATTCATTTGCAGTGATACACAGGTCTTCATCTAACTACAACTATAACTAATACAGCGAGAGATAGAAATTATTATCTTCCTTGACACCTGAATGGATATAACCCTAGATTACGATGATGTGGTGTGACAGGGAAAAAACATTGCACTAAACATAGAGAGATGACAGGGAAAAAACATTGCACTAAACATAGAGAGATGACAGGGAAAAAACATTGCACTAAACATAGAGAGATGACAGGGAAAAAACATTGCACTAAACATAGAGAGATGACAGGGAAAAAACATTGCACTAAACATAGAGAGATGACAGGGAAAAAACATTGCACTAAACATAGAGAGATGACAGGGAAAAAACATTGCACTAAACATAGAGAGATGACAGGGAAAAAACATTAGACTAAACATAGAGAGATGACAGGGAAAAAACATTGCACTAAACATAGAGAGATGACAGGGAAAAAACATTGCACTAAACATAGAGAGATGACAGGGAAAAAACATTGCACTAAACATAGAGAGATGACAGGGAAAAAACATTGCACTAAACATAGAGAGATGACAGGGAAAAAACATTGCACTAAACATAGAGAGATGACAGGGAAAAAACATTGCACTAAACATAGAGAGATGACAGGGAAAAAACATTAGACTAAACATAGAGAGATGACAGGGAAAAAACATTAGACTAAACATAGAGAGATGACAGGAAAAAACATTAGACTAAACATAGAGAGATGACAGGGAAAAAACATTAGACTAAACATAGAGAGATGACAGGGAAAAAACATTAGACTAAACATAGAGAGATGACAGGGAAAAAACATTGCACTAAACATAGAGAGATGACAGGGAAAAAACATTAGACTAAACATAGAGAGATGACAGGGAAAAAACATTGCACTAAACATAGAGAGATGACAGGGAAAAAACATTAGACTAAACATAGAGAGATGACAGGGAAAAAACATTAGACTAAACATAGAGAGATGACAGGGAAAAAACATTAGACTAAACATAGAGAGATGACAGGGAAAAAACATTAGACTAAACATAGAGAGATGACAGGGAAAAAACATTAGACTAAACATAGAGAGATGACAGGGAAAAAACATTAGACTAAACATAGAGAGATGACAGGGAAAAAACATTAGACTAAACATAGAGAGCTGACAAGGAAAAAACAGTGCACTAAACTTAGAGAGATGACAGGGAAAAAACATTAGACTAAACATAGAGAGATGACAAGGAAAAAAACATTAGACTAAACATAGAGAGATGACAGGGAAAAAAACATTAGACTAAACATAGAGAGATGACAGGGAAAAAAACATTAGACTAAACATAGAGAGCTGACAAGGAAAAAACATTGCACTAAACATAGAGAGATAACAGGAAAAAAACATTGCACTAAACATAGAGAGATGACAGGGAAAAAAACATTAGACTAAACATAGAGAGATAACAAGGAAAAAACATTGCACTAAACATAGAGAGATAACAGGGAAAAAACATTAGACTAAACATAGAGAGCTGACAGGTAAAAAAACATTGCACTAAACATAGAGAGCTGACATGTAAAAAACATTGCACTAAACATACAATGGTACAGTCAGTTACCTGTAGAAACCGTTCAAATCTGCAAGAGGAGTGTTCAGGACCTGCTCCATCCATGCCATGAGGAAGCAGCATGACAAGGCCCGACTGCAGCAACCACTTCACTGTCAGGCCAAGAACACATTTACAAGCCGGTCAAGCAAAATATGTTACACATGAAATATTTACAAAATTTCTCACTGGGACTATTCTTTACTCACTACTGTTTGTTACCGATGTTTTAGTTGTGCTATTTTGTTACTGATTTCATATTTAATACATGAATATGGTTCTATTATAATCCATGTTGTGACAAAGGAATAGCACATTGTGCAATTCATTCTTCCATTTTCCTCTCGAGCCAAAGACAGCACATAGGGCAGAAGTTAAAGTTCCCCACAATTGATGATTTGCTGCTAGTTCATGTAGCTCTTGGTTGTTTCTTAGTTCCATGGTTGACCTTCCCTAGTAATTGTTCTCCATAGTGATTCTCTTGTTCTGTCTTGTTTTCCTTTACCAGATGGTTTCCAAATGAAGACCTAATAGGGGAGTCTGTCTTCATTAATTCTCAGCAAAAACCGATGCATTTTCCAATTCTTTCTTACAAAGGTTAATACATATTCTTGTTTAGATTCCACTCTTATTAGTTCATTTGAAATGTATTCTTTTCAGCTTTTGCTTGAACTCTTATTTTGCAAAATAAAGTGATAAATCAAACAATATAATCTAAAAAATAAAATAATCTAAAGTACCCCCGTCACGCCAAGTGACGTATAGGGAATATGGTGTTAGTGACCATAAACTTTACAGACCTTCGGCACATGATTTTTGGGGTAATGTGGTCGGTATTACGCCCGTGCCGCTTCACTTTCCCAGAAAAAAAATCCGGTACCCATAAAAGGCTGGGTGAACCCGGAAGCCGTCGGTTGGGATCGAACCCTACCCGTTGTCCTTTGTAGTCCAGTTCACTAACCACTGAGCTATCGATGTTCCCTAAACAATATAATACTTGATATATAATTTTTTGGAAGATACTGTGCAATCAATTTTTGACAATAGAAACAAGAAAAAGAGTTCTTAAATGTTATGTACAGCCAATCTTAACATACGGATGTGAATCGTGGACAATAGGACAACAGACAAGAAAATCACTGGAGGCTGTAAAAATGTGGTTTTACAGAACAATATTGAGAATACCATGGACAGCTAAGAAGAGTAATGAAAAAATTCTGATAGAGGCCAAAACAAAAAGATAACTAGTATATAATATTAGGAAGAAACAATCATCATTTTTTGGCCATGTAATGGGAAGGGAACAACTGGAACATACTGTAACAACTGGGAAAATTAAGGGATGAAGAGATAGAGGGAAGCAAAGAGAAAATATACCAGACAGCCTAAGAGAATGACTTGGCAGAAGGTCAACAACAGAAATGATAAATAACTGTCAAGATCGAAAGTTATGGAGAGACGTGATCACCTACGCCAGCAGGCTTGGTACTTGATGATATTTGCTTTGTATATTTGGAACAATTAGGCTATTTCCTGCAGCGTGGCAGTGTTGTGGGTTTATCGATGAGACCATTGGTAATTTCACTATCACCATCTCTTTATGTTTTTGTGCAAATATTGATTTGTTTATCATGACATTGAGAGATGTCTAATAACCATCATTGGATTTGTTCGGCGCCAATCGCTTACATCTCCTTAATATGGATTATTCAGCCAGGTCAACTGAGGGTTCCACTTTGGGATTTTTGCACTGTTGCTATTGCGTTTCGTGCATTTTGGTTGGATTCTTTGGAGTGAAATGGGTGCCGCGGATGCATTCATTGTTGTATGTGCTATGTGATCATGATGGATGATCGTATATTCCCTTACACGGCCATAGGCTTAAAATGAAGGGTGAGATGATAGAGATTACGACACTGTTCATAAATTTGCAGCCCTGGTGGGGCTCTCAGATCTTCATGCTTGTTAAGAGGGATGTTGTCTACATTCAGGAGAGCTACAGGCTTGTGAACTAGTTTATAGTTTCACGCTACAGGTTTTGTTGGGGAGGAGATCTGACCGTTTATGGACCATTGTCCAACGAGGATAATCTGACAACCAACACTAACTCAATTCGTTGAGCTTTCCTTTATTGGAAAGAACTGGCCTTCCTTCAGACCTTCAGTATTTTCAGTGTTCATGTGTTAAGTAGGAGCCACAATAGCTCAGTGGTTAATAAACTGGACTACAAAGGACAAGAGGTAGGGTTCGATCCCAACTGAAGGCTTCCGGGTTCACCCAGCCTTAAATGGGTACTGGATTTTTTTCTAGGACAGTAAAGCGGCATGGGCGTAAAACCAACCACATTACCCCAAAAATCATGTGCTGAAGGTCTGTAAAATTTATGGTCACTAACACCATATTCTTCCCGTGTGTTACCAGGGCCTCCTGAGGCAAGTAAAGAATAGTGACACCGTGACCTTCCAGGCATGTCGTAAGAGGCGACTAAGGAGGTTGATCGATGGCTTGACAAGCTGTCATTGTAAAAAGTATTGTTATGGAAACAGAGCCATAGATTTTGGAAGCAGTGATCTCTGCAATATGTGCCATTTTGGCACGCAAGGTTTCTGTTTTTGAGATTGTGGTTCTGTCCTATGTGCCGTCTCCAGCTCGAAAGGACAATAGATAGATAGAACACCATATTCCCTATATGCTACTTGGCGTGACGGGGGCTCTTTACTTTTTTACGTGTTAAGTGGGTATAGAAGTATTATGTTGTCAGTTTACAAGTCACAATATCTATGTCTTTCAGACCAACACATCTATCTTTGGTAGATTTGATAAAATTTTTTTGACAAATGAAAAAAAAATACAGAAAAAAAAACCGTATGGTTAAAGATTTCCGTAATAAGTGGACGACACAAATTAGAAGGATGTTTTGGTTCACCTAGGCCTTCAGCAGGAACAAATATACAACACACACACACAGATATACATTTAAAATTTAAAAAATTAATGAAAAAAAAATAAATAAATAAAACATAAATAAATAATTAAATAAAAAATAAATCTTTTTTTTTTTTCATCTATCCTTCCTCCATTGCCGTTGGCACGAGGGGACGATACAATCTGCGATTCTTTGCTCTTCTGATGGCCTCTTCTGGTGTTATATATAAATAAAAAATAAATAAATAAAAAAAATAAATAAATAACAAATAAATAAATATATAAAAAAAATATAAATAAATAATTTCAAACTATTAAAAATTTTTTGTCTGGTCAGCAGCAATTATGGCCTACTCTTTTTAGACTTAATTGTCTAGGGTTTTTTAACATGTGCAGAGTGCACAGTGACTCTTGTTACCTGTGAGAGAGTTAAACTTTGGATCTCACTACCCAAAGATCAGATGAAGGTAAAGCCATGAAGAAACAATGAATTTGAAAAGAAAAATGTGTACCTGTGGTGGGTTTTGAACCTATAATCTTGTTGTCCAGTTGTTTACCTCTATACCTCTACACCATCCAGCCTGCCACTCAGACCTCCAAACACTGATGCATTATTTATGTCTTACATAAATGATGCATTGAAAGGATACTTTTATATATATATATAAGCTTTTATGATATATATAAGCTTTTATGATATATTCTTACAACAATTTTTAATGGCATTTGCGGTCTGTCAAAACCTAGAAGATATACTATGAGGCTGCACAGACTGCTTTTCAGAGAAAAAGGCAAAAGAGATTGACATTTAAGCTTTCCTGACTCTATCTGTAAGACTTTATTTAGTCTGGTGAATAATTTGTCTTTGAAAAATATGGAAAGTAAGGTTCTGGTTGTATTTTTAGTAAGATGTATGATGCTGTCTGTGGTGCTTGTTAACATTTGTGTACTTCTGATCTTGGATCTTTGTGAGGAGTGTGGTCTTGGAGTAGATTGTGGTGCTTGTTAACATTTGTGTACTTCTGATCTTGGATCTTTGTGAGGAGTGTGGTCTTGGAGTAGCTTGGAGTAGATTGTGGTGCTTGTTAACATTTGTGTACTTCTGATCTTGGATCTTTGTGAGGAGTGTGGTCTTGGAGTAGATTGTGGTGCTTGTTAACATTTGTGTACTTCTGATATTGGATCTTTGTGAGGAGTGTGGTCTTGGAGTAGCTTGGAGTAGATTGTGGTGCTTGTTAACATTTGTGTACTTCTGATCTTGGATCTTTGTGAGGAGTGTGGTCTTGGAGTAGATTGTGGTGCTTGTTAACATTTGTGTACTTCTGATCTTGGATCTTTGTGAGGAGTGTGGTCTTAGAGTAGCTTGGAGTAGATTGTGGTGCTTGTTAACATTTGTGTACTTCTGATCTTGGATCTTTGTGAGGAGTGTGGTCTTGGAGTAGATTGTGGTGCTTGTTAACATTTGTGTACTTCTGATCTTGGATCTTTGTGAGGAGTGTGGTCTTGGAGTAGCTTGGAGTAGATTGTGGTGCTTGTTAACATTTGTGTACTTCTGATCTTGGATCTTTGTGAGGAGTGTGGTCTTGGAGTAGATTGTGGTGCTTGTTAACATTTGTGTACTTCTGATCTTGGATCTTTGTGAGGAGTGTGGTCTTGGAGTAGCTTGGAGTAGATTGTGGTGCTTGTTAACATTTGTGTACTTCTGATCTTGGATCTTTGTGAGGAGTGTGGTCTTGGAGTAGCTTGGAGTAGATTGTGGTGCTTGTTAACATTTGTGCACTTCTGATCTTGGATCTTTGTGAGGAGTGTGGTCTTGGAGTAGATTGTGGTGCTTGTTAACATTTGTGTACTTCTGATCTTGGATCTTTGTGAGGAGTGTGGTCTTGGAGTAGATTGTGGTGCTTGTTAACATTTGTGTACTTCTGATCTTGGATCTTTGTGAGGAGTGTGGTCTTGGAGTAGATTGTGGTGCTTGTTAACATTTGTGTACTTCTGATCTTGGATCTTTGTGAGGAGTGTGGTCTTGGAGTAGATTGTGGTGCTTGTTAACATTTGTGTACTTCTGATCTTGGATCTTTGTGAGGAGTGTGGTCTTGGAGTAGCTTGGAGTAGATTGTGGTGCTTGTTAACATTTGTGTACTTCTGATCTTGGATCTTTGTGAGGAGTGTGGTCTTGGAGTAGATTGTGGTGCTTGTTAACATTTGTGTACTTCTGATATTGGATCTTTGTGAGGAGTGTGGTCTTGGAGTAGCTTGGAGTAGATTGTGGTCTTGAAGTAGCTTGGAGTAGATTGTGGTCTTGGAGTAGATTGTGGTCTTGGAGTAAATTGTGGTTTTGGAGTAGCTTGGAGTAAATTGTGGTTTTGGAGTAGCTTGTGGTCTTGGAGTAGATTGTGGTTTTGGAGTAGATTGTGGTTTTGGAGTAGATTGTGGCTTAGGAGTAGTCTTGGAGTAGATTGTGGTCTTGGAGTAGATTGTGGTCCTGGAGTAGATTGTGATCTTAAAGTAGATTGTGATCTTAGAGTAGATTGTGGTTTTGGAGTAAATTGTGGTTTTGGAGTAGATTGTGGTATAGGAGTAGATTGTGGTTTTGGAGTAGATTGTGGTTTTGGTGTAGATTGTGGTTTTGGAATAGATTGTGGTTTTGGAGTAGATTGTGGTTTTGGAGTAGCTTGTGGTCTTGGAGTAGATTGTGGTCTTGGAGTAGATTGTGGTTTTGGAGTAGATTGTGGTTTTGGAGTAGCTTGGAGTAGATTGTGGTCTTGGAATAGATTGTGGTCTTGGAGTAGATTGTGGTTTTGGAGTAGATTGTGGTCTTGGAGTAGATTGTCCCCTGCTCTATGTGACCTGTACAGGGCAAGGGAAAAGATAATATATGCGAGTGTTGCATTCTTAAGATAATGAACATCAAATGGAGAACAAAGTAACCAACTCTAATGTCTTGCAAGGAGCCAAACCCCCATCTATCATAGCAACACAAAATAGACAGAGATAACAGTTGTTGGGTCATGCGAGAATAAGGATCAACAATCATATTCCCAAAAAAATTATTGCATGGAGAACTTAGGAATGGAAAGAGACCAAAAAGCAGACCAGTGCTGAGCTATAAGGATGTTTGCAGGGCTTCCTTGAGGGAATTCTCTATCAGTGAAAGAAACTGGAAAAATCTGGCTGCAGATAAAAAAAACAGGACAGCAGCATTCAAGGAATAGATAATGCTAAAATCAGAAGACAAAAGGTGCAGGAGAAAGGAAATAAGGCCAGGTACCATCATAAGTGCATCTTATTCTTTCTGCAGTCAGATTTGTCTATCTAATAATTGCAGATTAAGTTATGGTTATGGTAGGCCCCACTATCACTGCAAACGAATTAAAATCCATAATTGCTCAACCGTCCGTGCCAGTGGAATCATCTGAATTAATATCTCATCTCCCAAACAAAGAAAGATAACTGTAATCTCCATTATAGCAGTCTCAGCAGATTAAGTCACAAGAGAAGCAGAATCCAGCATCAGACACTAATATTTTACCAAACTACTGACAAATCATGACTGCATGCTACCAATCATCTGTCAAGAGGTCACAGGTCACATTTGTGCCCTAAGGTAAAGTACAAGACTTGAATCAGCATTTTAGCACGCAAATTTTTCACCCACATGTGCTCAGCCACCTATCCAGAAGTGTTCAGCAACTTCTAGACAGTGTCGCTTCAAGCATCGAAACTATGATGTGGGGCAGCATTCCTCACCTTCCTAGAGTACTACTACCCTGGTACCCACTTCTATCAGCCGCTGGGTTAACTGCCGGGGGTATTTTTTTTTTCCAACCATGAATACAACTGACACTGCTCCAGCGGGAATCGAACACAGGTTGTCTGAACGTCTGTAGCCTAGTCAGGTAGTTTTCCAAACTAGACTACTGAGGCCCCCCCCTGTGCCACATGTGGGCCCTGTTCTTAATTGTAAGATGCTGATTATATGCTTCACAATAAATGTCCAGCAATGACTTACATTCACCACTAGTCACATAAGTATCAACAATAGTTTGAGCAGCATTAAAGAAATCCCCAAACTGAGCTTCCCAAATAACTAGAGTGTTGAAATCGTCAATGCTCATTCCATACTCAAATCCCAAGACAGCTTCTTCAGAGAGGACACTGTTGGCAACCTGGGGGATGCAAAATAAAACAAGAAAGTCAAAGTGGTGAAATTTTAAAATTCAACTTTAATTAAAGTTATTACATATTCTGAGGGATGAAGAGATAGAGGAAAGCAAAGAGAAAAGATACTAGACAGCTTTAGAGAATGGCTTGGCGGAAGTTCAACAACAGAAATGATAAATAATCGTTGAGATTGAAAGTTGTGGAGAGACATGATTACGTGCACCAGCGGGCATGGTACTTGATGATGATAATTATATTTTTATTGCACTTTTTTTTATAATCATGTTACGAAAGGCATCCACTACACTTTATCATTTCCCATTACAAAGACAGACGAGACACTAAGACAATTACTACACTTTTTTCATTTCCCATTATAAAGACAGACAAGAGACACTAAGACAATTACTACACTTTTTTCATTTCCCATTATAAAGACAGACAAGAGACACTAAGACAATTACTACACTTTTTCATGTCCCATTACAAAGACAGACAAGAGACACTAAGACAATTACTACACTTTTTCATGTCCCATTACAAAGACAGACAAGAAACACATTGTAAACAACCTTTTGTATATATATATTATATCTTATATATGGTGACATTTTCCTCAGTAAATTGTATAGTCTTATAGCATTAGTTACTTGGATTGGCAACTCAAGGTAATAGACAAGCTACTGAGTATTTGGCAGTTCATGTGTGATTTGGCTATCTCTTTGCTTCCTGTATAACATTCCTGAAACATTTCATTTATGTTTTGAGCTGGCTTTTATAGTCATGATCAATCAATGTTATCTCTATAATCTTTACAATTGAATTATGATGATGTACTACACAAAACTTGTTAAATCAATAAATGCCCTTGTGGCACCTTTATGGAGCACTGGCCACAGACACGGTCTCTTCATCCATCCCCCATTTGGGGGAAAAATGTTAACACCCTGTAAACACCCTGAAATGTTAACCAATCAGATGTAAGGAGGATGCTTCTATATGAAGTTTTGACACTGAGGATGGTCCAATAGATAGAACCAGGCTAGAAATTATGCTGTTAAACACCCTGTAAACACCCTGAAATGTTAACCAATCAGATGTAAGGAGGATGCTTTTATATGAAGTTTTGACACTGAGGATGGTCCAATAGATAGAACCAGGCTAGAAATTATGCTGTTAAACACCCTGTTAACACCCTGAAATGTTAACCAATCAGATGTAAGGAGGATGCTTCTATATGAAGTTTTGACACTGAGGATGGTCCACTAGATAGAACCAGGCTAGAAATTATGCTGGCATAGGTGTGTCTAAAGATTTAACTGCCTGGCCTAAACCATTTTGCAGATAACAGTTAAAGGTGAAAGATGATGATGAAGAGAAAGTAAAAAAATTGACTGATGAAAAATTAACAGAAGACATATTTTCCCAAACTGTTTATTTGTTGCCTTTCTATGTTTTTAACTGTGATCGTTAGTGAACTGGACTACAAAGGACAAGAGGTCAGGTTTGATCCGGATCGACGGCTTCCGGGTTCACCCAGCCTTAAATGGGTATCTCATTTTTTTTCTGGGAAAGTAGAGCAGCACAGATATAATATTGACCACATTACCCAAAAAATCATGTGCCAAAGATCTATAAAAATGATGGTCACTAACACCATATTCCCTATATGCCACTTGGTGTGACGGTTCACTGTATTCAGTCATGGGCATTAATCCCACACGGAGACTGGGTGGCTGTGTGGGTCGCTCTCCAAATAAAGCGAATGGGTTTGAATCATGGTTTAAAAAAATGTTTTCCTCTCAGGTTTAAAAAAATGTTTTCCTCTCAGGGTTAAAAAATGTTTTCCTATCAGGGTAAAAAAAAAAAATAGGTGACTCAAACACCTCATAGTGACTGCACTGGGCACTCAGCCTTTATTCACCAGTCCCCATAAAACCCTTGATGCTCCAGAAATGGAAAAAAGCCAAAGAAATATTGTTTTAAAAAGTTTTTAATCATAGTTTTTCTTTTTATTCTTCATTTCCGATCTTTCGGGATGTTTCATGTTGTACATCTAAGCCATTTTATTTTAGTGAACAGACTAAACAAAGGCTAGAAGTGTCTGAGACTTAACTCCCCATACATCTACAACATTTTATTTTAGTGAACAGACTAAACAAAGGCTAGAAGTGTCTGAGACTTAACTCCCCATACATCTACAACATTTTATTTTAATGGACAGACTAAACAAAGGCTAGAAGTGTCCGAGACTTAACTCTCCATACCTCTAAAAAGGCTGTTTGTGAAGGAGAAATGTTGTTCAGTGGAATGTAGATATGGTCAGTTTGCTGGTCAACTATCATGCAGTGCCTGTGGCTGAATGTTCCTCGACCAACATCTTGACCACTGATTCTCACATTGAAGCCTGAAATAAATAAGAAAACTAGATATAAAGGGTTGAATATGGATCTTTCTTCACATCCTCTTGCACCCATTCTGGTGTTGAGGGAGATATAAGTTCTGGCTCTCAATCTTTTGGTGGCTTCAATAATTTTCAACTGATGGTGTTGCAGTGTTTCTTTTGATATTCTGTCCATCTTACTCTGGATCTGCTTCTTGCTCTTCTCCCTTTTCCTCTTTTAATATCAGCCTAGTATGTTAAGGAATTGGGAGCTGTGATAGTAGTTCAGTGGTTAGTGAACTGGACTATAAAGGACAAGAGGTAGGGTTCGATTTTCCCAACCGACGGCTTCCGGTTCACCCAGCCTTTAATGGATACTGGATTTTTTTCTGGGAATGTAAAGCGACATGGGCGTAATACCGACCACATTACCCCAAAAATCATGTGCCGAAGGTCTGTAAAATTTATGGTCACTAACACCATATTCCCTATGTGCCACTTGGCATGCGGGGGTACTTTACTTTACTTATGTTAAGGAATTAGATAACATTCTTTCTAGATGGGCAATCCAGTTTATTTGTTGTTTTTGTATGAAGCTTAGAATTGGTTCAATGCTTACTCTGTCCCTTATAATTTCATTTCTGGTCACTCCAAGTGCTTTTCCCAAACATCGCATCTCTGCGGTGACACACTTTCTTTTATGCTTAGATGTAAGTGAACAATGTTTGGCACTGGCAGCACAAAGTTGAAATGAATATACTCTGTATTAGATGTGTATTGGTGGTAATAGTTATTATTTTGTGTTAAAGTATAGGGGATAGCTGACCCGATATTTGGTTTACCTTGTTGCATCAGATATCTATTTTTTATTTTATTTGACCATCTTCAGAGAATGTTGTTCCCAGATATTTAAAGTCTGCTACTTGAACATAGATACTGTACAAAGTTTAAGTCCAGGACATACCACAAGTATATAACAATTTTGCAGATAGAAAGTACTAGTTTTACGTATAAACTACAAATGACTGTCATCTTGCAGCACTCTCAACATCCTAAGAACACAAATATGGCCCACATAAAACAAGAGGTAGGGTTTGATCCCAACCGACGGCTTCCGGGTTCACCCAGCCTTAAATGGGTACAAGATTTTTCTGGGAAAGTAAAGCGGCACAGGCATAATACCGACCACATTACCCCAAAAATCATGTGCTGAAGGTCTGTAAAATTTGTGGTCACTAACACCATATTCCCTATACGTCACTTGGTGTGATGGGGGCTCTTTACTTTTTTTTTTAATAGCCCACATAAACAACCCTGCATGACAAGCCATGGAGAACTGGTGAAGACCTCAAATGCACTGTCTTGCTCATCGCCTATACTAGTTTAAATGTCTAAATACATAGCTATAGCTGATCGCTGAAAATTTTGTCTTGCAGGAGGATACAAGAAAACCAATGGCTAGGGAAGCAGTTATGAACAAATGCATGGTGAATATGATTGCACTGGACTAAAGGTAAATATGTCCCACCACAGTAAAGCTATTGGGAGCTGCAATAGTTCAGTGGTTAGTGAACTGAACTACAAAGGACAATAGGTAGGATTCGATCCCAACCGACGGCTTCCGGTTCACACAGCCTTTAATGGGTACCGGATTTTTTTCAGGGAAAGTAAAGCAGCCCAGGTGTAATACCGACCACATTACCCCAAAAATCAAGTGCCGAAGGTCTGTAAAATTTATGATCACTAACACCATATTCCCTATATGCCACTTGGCGTGACAGGGGTACTTTACTTTTACTACAGTAAAGCTATTACTGAGTACAATGTAGAACCTCCACTCATCAAGGGCACATCTTTTGATCAGTGATCTCTCCCCAGATGCTAAACCTATTCTGACCAATGGCTAGGAACACATTACTTTACTTACATTCTTTACTTTACTTACATTCTTTACTTTGCTTACATTTTTTACTTTACTTACATTCTTTACTTTACTTACATTCTTTACTTTACTTCTTTTCTTCACTTTACTTACATTCTTTACTTTACTTACATTCTTTACTTTACTTACATTCCTTACATTCTTTACTTTACTTACATTCTTTACGTTACTTACTTACTTTCTTTACTTTACTTACATTATTTATTTTACTAATGTTCTTTACTTTACTTACATTCTTTACTTACTTTCTTTACTTTACTTACATTCTTTACTTTACTTACATTCTTTACTTTACTTACGTTCTTTACTTTACTTTCTTTCTTTACTTTACATCCATTCTTTACTTTACTTTCTTTCTTTACTTTATTACATTCTTTACTTTACTTCTTTTCTTTACTTTACTTACTTTTTTTCTGTACTTTACTTACATTCTTTACTTTACTTACTTTCTTTACTTTACTTCTTTTCTTTACTTTACTTACATTCTTTACTTTAATTCTTTACTTTACTTCTTTTCTTTACTTACTTTCTTTACTTTACTTACATTCTTTACTGTACTTACTTTCTTTACTTTACTTACATTATTTACTTTACTTACATTCTTTACTTACTTTCTTAACTATACTTACTTTCTTTACTTTACTTCCTTTCTTTACTTTACTTACATTCTTTACTTTACTTACTTCCTTTACTTTACTTACATTCTTTACTTTACTTACTTTCTTTACTTTACTTACATTCTTTACTTTACTTACTTTCTTTAGTTTACTTACATTCTTTACTTTACTTACATTCTTTACTTCACTTCCTTTCTTTACTTTACTTCCTTAATCTACTTTAATTACTTCCTTCTGCCACTGAGCTTTTCAGCACCAAAGGAAAGTGAAATATTTGTGTCAGTGTCCACATAGTGTATCTCTCTACCAAGGGGCTCATCCATATGTCTGTTATGTAGTTAAAATAGGACTGTGAAAACAATACCAACCTTGGTGTAGAAGTGATCCCATAGCCAGTGCTTCAGCTGTTGCCCAGTCCAGATCATCCCCTTCAATCAGCTTGTGCAATCTTCTGTCCAGATGGCTCTTTTGAATAGTTGGGTGAACGTTCTGAAGCAACATACATGTACAATGTTAGAAACTTTGATAATATAACAAAGGTTAAACATAAAACTTCCCATAATATTATAAACTTTGATAATATAACAAAAGTTGAACATAAAACTTCCCATAATGTTATAAACTTTAATAATATAACAAAAGTTCAACATAAAATTCCTCCCTATTGCTATAAATGCAAATCAACCACTAATATCTTCAGTAATAAAGAAAAGACGATGGTCTTATGTTGGACATGTGATGAGAAGAGATAATAACCGAATAGCAAAGCAAGCCCTCATGTGGGGAAACAACAGGTAAGAGGAAAATAGGAAGACCCAGAGAGACACTGAGAAGAACATTGATGAGAGAGGCAAGAGCAGCAGGAATCGGCTCCCTCAATGAGACAGAGCTGCTTGCACAGAACAGAGACAAATGGCGAGATTTTATAAAATATCTTTAAAAGAAATGAATACTACTAGAACAACAAATTTAGATAAGAGAAGAAGTATCTTGGTCTACGCCCTATGGGCCGGCTACGGCTTGAAAGGTCAATAGATAGATTGCTATATATGGTATAAATTGTGGAATGAGAACACAAAATGACTGATAAGTTATGATAAATCTTTCTTTTTCTTTTCACTTCGGGTGAAAGATTGATTATGAGCTAGTTCACTTCAGAGTTTAGGTCTTTTGATATGTCTTCATTGTTCTTTCATTACCCAAGGTATCCTAAGGATTTTTCTGTACGACAGCACACAGTGCAACACATTTTAAAACAAACTGGTTTATCGCAGTTTGTCTAAACAAACCAAATTGAATGAGAAAATAATCTTCACTTTCCAACTCATGAGAAGAACAAACAGATCATAACACAAGCATTATGTCAACTCTTTCCATACGTTTCGCTGCACTGTGTGCCATGCCGATTTCGGCTGCATATGTTTCGCCATTTTCAATTTGCTTAGTGTGAACCATCATCAAACCATATTCTTTTTACATGTCTTGTATCATTTTGGTATTCTATCTATCTGTTGTCCTTTTGAGCCAAAGACAGCACATAGGGCAGAACCACAATCTCAAAAACAGAAACCTCGCGAGTCAAAATGGCACATATTGTAGAGATCACTGCTTCTAAAATCTATGGCTCTGTTTCCATAACAATACTTTTTACAATGACAGCTCATCAAGCCATCAATCAACCTCCTTAGTTGCCTCTTACGACATGCCTGGAAGATCACAGTGTCACTATTCTTTACTTCCCTTATAATAAGGCCCCGGTAACACACAGGCAATCTTGGTACTGGTGAAATCTAATTCCTTGTTTAATTATCTAAAAATTCATATATAACATGTTATATAAATATCAATATGTAGATTTATTCTTAAAACCATGACAAATTTTGCCTCTGAAATCTCTTCCGTTGCACTGATAAAAAGCTTCCATACTGAAAGAGTTAATAAACATACCAAAACCGGAGGGACAGTAGCAGACGTGGCTCCCACATATTTGAGTGTCTCAAGCGCAACACCAGTGTCCCACGTTGTAATATTATCTCCAGCTTGCACTAAAGATGACCATCGTCCTTTCAGGTGGAATGGCTGGACATAAGAATTGAGAAAAATAGATACATTTATCTTCCACTAAAGGGTAAATTCAGTCCTCAATATTTTATTTATTAGAATTTTCAAGAATCGAACACACAGCCATGCAGTATCATTAGTGTAGTGGTTAGGACGTAGTAAAAAGTAAAGTAAAGCACCCCTGTCACGCCAAGTGGCGTATAGGGAATATTTTGTTAGTGACTATAAATTTTACAGACCTTCGGCACATGATTTTTGGGGTAATATGGATTGGTATTATGCCCATGCCGCTTTACTTTCCAAGAAAAAATCTGGTACCTATTTAAGGCTGGGTGAACTGGAAGCCGTCGGTTGGGATCGAACCCTACCTCTTGTCCTTTGTAGTCCAGTTCACTAACCACTGAGCTATTGCGGCTCGGTTAGGATGTAGGCTTAGAGATAAAATGATTGTGGTTCAATCCCAACCCAACATTCTCTAGTCGATCTAACTGAAAAAAATGTAAGGCCACTTGAGCTGGGGAAAGCATCAACAGCAAGGAAAATCACCCATTACTTCCAATGATATGGTTGTATACAGTGAAATTGTAATAACTTACTACCCCACAATTTTATATGCTATAGGGTATCTTTTACTCTTTATATACTTCAAAGCACTCTTGGCATGCACGTAGATACTCTGATATTACAGTAAATGGATACAGATCATCATCATCATCATGTGCCTTACCGGTTGGCGTAGGTGATCATGTCCCTCCACAATCTCCTATCCACAGTGCATCGTATCAGTTCTGTTGTTGACTGTTTTCCATGCCATGACACCAAGCTATCCAGTATTTTCTCTCTTTGTCGTCCGCGATCTCTTTTTCCTTTTATTTTACCAGTTGTAACCAAGTATTCCAACTTTCCTCTTCTCATGATGTGCCCGAAAAATGTTGATTGCTTCTTTCTGATGTTTTTTAAGAGCTCCCTTTTCAGATACAGATGGTATCCATAAAATTCTGGTTTATGATTGGTTAAAATGAATCCTATACTTGTCCTTTGTAGTCTGTATTATGTCTGATCCTAAACTTACAGTCTCTGGTAAAGATCATTTTCTGTCTGTACTATGTCTGATCCTAAACTTATTTTCTAGATTCTGTTGTTTGACTGTGTGTACATTACCTATGAAGTTGTTTCATACAGCAATGAATTATTAACTCGCATTAAACAAATTTACTTTAACTAAAATAAGAACAACAAACAAATTTACTTTAACTAAAATAAGAACAACAAACAAATTTACTTTAACTAAAATAAGAACAACAAACAAATTTACTTTAACTAAAATAAGAACAACAAACAAATTTACTTTAACTAAAATAAGAACAACAAACAAATTTACTTTAACTAAAATAAAAACAACAGAGTTAAAAGGAAGAACTGAAGAAATAAAAATGATGCATGATTTTTCTATACACATTTTATTAATGTATTAACTTGAATATAAAGAACCCAGCCTTAATAGCAAACAAAAAAAAACAGAATTAATAATAGCAACAAAGAAAAAGACATCACTGCAAGGCACAATAAAGACAAGTAGACATTAATATTACAACAAGTAAATGTATTTAAATATCCAGGAACAATGTTAACCTCAGGTGGTTGATGTACAACAGAGAATAGCTCAGGTAAAAGCAGCTTTACAAAATAAATGAGGAAGATACTGTGCAATTCATTTTTACCAATAGAAACAAGAAAAAGAGTTCTTAAATGTTATGTAGAGCCAGTCTTAACATATGGGTGTGAATCATGGACAATAGGACAACAGACAAGAGAATCACCAGATGCTGTAAAAATGTGGTTTTACAGAAGAATGTTCAGAATACCATGGACAGCCAAGAAGAGTGCTCAAAACATTCTTAAAGAGGCCAAAGCAAAAAGAGAGCTAATTTCCAATATCAGGAAGAAACAATCATCATTTTTAGGCCATGTAATGAGAAGAGAACAGATGGAATATATTGTAACAACTGGGAAAATTAAGGGACGAAGAGATAGAGGGAAGCAAAGAGAAAAGACACCAGACAGTTTAAGAGAATGGCTTGGCAGAAAGTCAACAACAGAAATGATAAATAACTATCGTGATCGAAAGTTGTGGAGAGACATGATCACCTATGCCAGCAGGCATGGTACTTGATGATGATGTTGATGAACTTGAATATAAGTTTTTAAAAATTATTTATATCAGAAGTTTTATTATGAAGACTAGATGGTCAAAACGTAGAAAATAATTACGGTTATGGAAAAATTGAGTGTAAAGCATGGTGCATGATGCACCCGTGTGCTGCCGGGGTCCGAAAGGGAAGTAAAGAATAGTGGCGCTGTACCCTACCAGGCATGTTTATAGGAGGCGAGAAAGGAGGGTTGGGCATGGGACTGACTATCCCATACTGTAAAAAAATAAGCCGAAAAAACTTCACAAACATGGACAAGTCAAAGAGAGAAAAAGTTAATCCGCCATCCAGGAAAGATAAAGGCTCTCTGTCTAAGAGACGTATGACGCAAGTCGGAGAAAGCCGTAAGGAGTCCAGGTTGCCGACTCACCTTTTGTCTACCAGGAAATCCTCCAGAATTGGCACTGGAATGTACGTACCCTAAACGAACAAAGAGCCAACTGAGAGTATTACACAACAGGCCCTTTTTGGAATCCCCAGGGGAAAAGACAAAGATGAAGACCAAGGAATTCTTGGAGAAGACAGATGGAAGCGGAATTGAAGATGATGGGGAAGACGTGGAAGGATCTTAAAAGAATGGCAAGAAACAGAACGACATGGAAAGTGTTTGTTGAAGACCTTTGCTCCACAGGGAGCTGAAAGGTAGAAGAAGAATGGTACATGATGATGGTGTCAGCAACAGATTTTTAAAAAAACTCACCTTAATTTTGTAAGAAGGCACCTGGTCTAAGTTTTCTGAAAGCTCCAAGTTCCACTGCTGCACACTCTTTTTGAGACTGGCCTCATCACAAAGTGCGCTGGACTTTCATAAATTAAAAGAAAAAACAAAAGCAATAAAAATTTTGAAAGGACATTTGTTTTCAAAAAGAGGATAAATAAAACTATAAAAACAAAACAAAAAAACACATAAAAATCATACTTTAAAAAGAAGGCATAAACAAAATAGGAAGAAATTAAAAGAAACAATTTGAAAAAAAAAGTACAATTCAAAAGGCAGACCATTGGAGGCATGACAACGAACCATACATGATGAAGCGAAAGAGGCTGGCAAGTCCTGGCAAGAGTTGTCCTTTCTTGCTCCCAGATTGAGTGGAGATTTCTTGTGAGTGACCTATGCTCCGACCAGAATTCAGAGGATTAAGAAAAAGAAGACAACTCAAAAATGGATGAAAAACAAATGAGACAATTATATTTAAAAAAAAAAAACTTGAACTAAATCACACAGGACCAAATTGCAAGAGTCTACAGGAAGATGGATACAAAATCAATCAATCTGTTCTGATATTTATTGTCTTTAGCCTTTGAGCTATTGAGAATATGTACTTGACAGAAGTTTCAATCAAAGTTTGCTTCATACTCAGTACTTTGTTAAGCAGCAGTATAGCAGTATTAAATGAACTGCTATCCCGAGGACAAAAGATCACAGTTCAAGTCCCTGACCAATCCACTTCTAGGTTTGTCCAAATGGGTCACCGAGATACAATTTTGCCCTGGTACACCGTTATGACATTACCCGCGAATATGTCCCAATGGTCTAAAAAATATATTAGCACATATGCCCTACATCCTGGAAGCCAAACTTGAGACATTATAAATGAGTTGTGGTGAAGGAGAGTTTTCTCATGTGGAAAGAAGGGGGAATGACAAGAACAAGAATATTCTTACATGAAAAGCAGGGAAGAGAACAGATATAAATAATTGAGAGTGGTCTTACTTGAGGCAGACAAAGAGATTAAATGAGCATGTACGCAGAAAGGTCACGGGTAAAGCGTGAATTTGGAGGTTTAATAGGACTACTTACTAAGACAAAGAGATTAAGTCTTGAGGGAGACAAAGAGATTCAATCCTGAGGGAGACAAAGAGATTAAGTCTTGAGGGAGACAAAGAGATTAAATCCTGAGGGAGACAAAGAAATTAAGTCTTGAGGCAGACAAAGAGATTAAGTCTTGAGGCAGACAAAGAGATTAAGTGAGCATGTACAAAGAAAGGTCACGGGTAAAGCGTGAATTTTGAGGTTCAATAGGGCTACTTACTTAAGTAGGTTTGGGGATTCGACGGCTGATGATACAAGCCACAGGAGCTGTTAAGAAGAAACATGGGAGGGTGAATGTAGTGAGGGGATGGGTTTAACAGGCCCAAAGTTACTAAGCAAGTGCAGGAGTTAGCAGAGAAGTAGTTGTGTGGTTAGAACTATGTATAATGTAGATGAAATGTCTCAAACCCAACTTCGCCACAGATGCAAGATTCAGGAAATAGTTTCCTCATCAACATCATCATGTGCCATACTGGTTGGTGTAGGTGATAATGTCTTTCCACAATCTTCTATCCACAGTGCATTGTATCAGTTCTGTTGTTGACTGTTTTCCATGCCATGACACAAAGCTATCTAGTATCTTCTCTCTTTGTCATCCGTGATTTCTGTTTCCCTCTATTTTTCCAGTTGTAACCAGGTATTCCAACTTTCTACTTCTCATGATGTGCCCAAAAAATGTTGATTGTTTCTTTCTGATGTTTTTTAGGAGCTCCCTTTTAGTCTTGGCCTCTTTGAGAATTTCCTCATTGGTCTTTTTAGCTGTCCAGGAAACTTTCAACATTCTTCTGAGAAATCCCATCTCTGTGGCCTCTAATCGTCTTTTCATTTGTTTGTATACTGTCCATGATTCGCTTCCGTATGTCAAAATTGGTTCTATATAGCAACGATGAACTCTCTTTCTCACTTCTATTGACATAAGATTTATTGCATAAGATATTTTTCATTTTCTGAAATGCTATTTTGAAAATAGTTTACAGTCATGTTAAAATATGATAGGGACTTAAATCAGACAACAGCAGTGAGAATCATGTTAAGACTATTAACCATGAGACAGTAATTATTGAAATATGGAGTAGATTATGCTGGTATAGAGATTCAGCTGATTGGATGTGAGGTATTATAGTAACTGTGAGACGATTGGATGTGAGGCATTATAGTAACTATGAGATGATTGGATGCGAGGCATTATAGTAACTATGAGACGAGAGCTGAGAACTTGTGGTGTGGATAGCTTCTAGGAACATTAGAGTTAGATTGTGAAGAAACTTCCTATTGTAGAGAATGTATGGACATGTGATTTCAAAGTGTGTTATGTGAAGTTGTTACAAGTGATTGTGTTATTTAATATGTAAACTGAGACATCTCTCCTGTTGTAATTTAGGTGTGAAGTAAAATGTTAGAAAGGTAGACAGAGTTATAATATATAGAAATATCTTCCATCAGCATGTTATATCACTCCATCAGAGAATATTAACTCTATCAGCAACATTATATTATTATACTAAGAGAATATTAAAATACCCCTGTGCAACATGATGAGAAACTTTCTTCAGGTTTTTTTTATTTTCCCTTTGTATTTTGTGTGATATTTCATTTTCAACAATTTTAGAAGACATTGCTGCCACAGTTGCTGGTAATCTTGTCAAATATCAAAACTATCACAACAGCAGATCTGTATTTGAATAACATGTAAAAAACTGGTGCTCGGATACCCTTGTTCCTGAATCATTTCAATTTATTTCCCTTCCAGCCGCCCCCCTCTTCCAATAAATATATGTTTATTATTTCTTTTCTTCTAAGACATCTCATTTCAATAATTATTATATTTTTTTTTTTATCTCTTTACTTAATAAATAGGTTGGATCAGAGAGAGTTACAAGAATTTGAAAGGACAAATTCTATAAATATATTTAGTTAATAACAATTGGAAAACATTATTTAATATAAGGGTCTATGCATACATGGTCTAGTACACTAGCTCTGCTATTGATCTTAACAATAATCAATGTTGGAAAAGATTATTTACCACAAGGGACCGTGCATACATATCTGGTACACTAGCTCTACTATTGATCTTAACAATAATCAATGTTGGAAAAGATTATTTACCACAAGGAACTGTGCATACATATCTAGTCACTAGCTCTACTATTGATCTTAACAATAATCAATGTTGGAAAAGATTATTTACCACAAGGGACTGTGCATACATGTCTGGTACACTAGCTCTATTATTGATCTTAACAATAATCAATGTTGGAAAAGATTATTTACCACAAGGGACTGTGCATACATATCTAGTCACTAGCTCTACTATTGATCTTAACAATAATCAATGTTGGAAAAGATTATTTACCACAAGGGACTGTGCATACATGTCTGGTACACTAGCTCTACTATTGATCTTGCGGTACATAATTGGCTGTGTAAACGATGGCTCATCCATTTCATTGTGTCCCCATCTGCGGAAGCACAAGAGGTCAATGAGAACATCTCGGCGAAATCTCTGACGATATTCCATTGCCAATGATGCTGCTCTTATGACATCCTTGATGAAAACAATTTTAGAAACAAAATTAATGTACATTTAACACAATAATTCTTGTTTGGTGATAACAAATGTGTGTTTGTATCCTAGTATTCATCATTATCATCATCAAGTAAGGGGGAGCAGAAGCACCTGCAACCTGCGGTCACAATAGCAGGGTCGGTGCACCATCAGCTGACCATGACCTAGCAGTTCTACCTTCTCATGGTCTCCCCTGCAAACGATGATGTGTTGTGCATCTTGTGGTTGAGTGCACATCATCAATGTGCATTTGATCGGGAAGGAGAAATCATATTATATATATATATATATATATATATATATATATATATATATGTGTGTGTGTGTATGTGCATATCGCATTGTCCATTAGAAGGAGAGAGTGAGCAAGAGAGCAAGTGAGTGCACACGTATGCATGAACACACACACATATCAAAACAAACAATAACAATACCTCAGGCGAATCCCCATTTACATGAATGACAGGATAACTGTTAACTTTGGCAATGTCACTGCAATAGCGAGATGATCTGTGGAAGGCAAGGCCAATAGAATTAATAGATGCACTAAATAAGATCCACAAGAGGTTTGGTTCGCTCCTGATCAATGGCTTCCAGGTTCACCCAGCCTTAAACGGGTACCGGATTTTTTTCTGCGAAAGTAAAGTGGCACAGGCATAATACCGACAGCATTACCCCAGAAATCATGTGCCGAAGGTCTATAAAAGTTGTGATCACTACCCCATATTCCCTATACGCCACTTGGCGTGATGAGGCTCTTTACTTTTTACCTTACTAAATATGATCCAGAATAGACTCAAGTGTAGGTAAATATTAGACTAAGGTGTGCTTATATATCTTCAGTTGTGATATCTCAGCACTTTGTGTACTCAACAATCAAAAACATGTAGGAGAATTGGCACATGAACTACATTGTTGTAAACATTTTGTGTTTTTGTAGTTTGATTCCTCAACTACTGCTGACTTTTATACAGTCTCTCAAGTTATGCAGTTTCTCTTGTAATTACTATCTGAAATGAACTGTCCCTAACTGAACTGAACTGTCCTTAACTGAAATGAACTGTCCCTAACTGAAATGAACTGTCCCTAACTGAAATGAACTTCCACTAACTGAAATTAACTGTCCCTAAATTAAATTTCCTGTGTGTTACCGGGGCCTCATTATGAGGGAAGTAAAGAATAGTGATACTGTGACCTTCCAGGCATGTCATAAGAGGCGACTAAGGAGGTTGATCAATGGCTTGACAAGCTGTCATTGTAAAAAGTATTGTTATGGAAACAGTGCCATATATTTTAGAGCAGTGATCTCTGCAATATGTGCCACTTTGGCATGCAAGGTTTCTGTTTTTGAGATTGTGGATCTGCCCTTGTGGATCTGTCTTCGGCTCGAAAGGACAATAGATAGATAGATAGAAATTAAATAATTGTCCCTATGAAACAGATCAGTCTTTTCTTAGCCACATTAACATGCTCTCACTAAAAAACTTTCTCCACAAACAATGATTGTGTCTTAAAAACATTTTTAAAAACCAAATGATTATATAACTGGCTTAAGCAGGTGTGGATGCACTGTGTCCCAGGGGAAATGACAAAGAGGAAGACCAAGGAATTCTTGGAGAAGACATAGAAGCAGAGATGAAGATGATGGGGAAGACATGAAATGATCTTAAAAGAATGGCAAGAAACAGAACGACTTGGAAAGTGTTTGTTGAAGACCTATGCTCCACAGGGAGCTGAAAGGTAGAAGTAGAAGAATCCTGAAGCAAGCCATCAGTCATAACTGTTTTCTACTTTGTTGCTGTCACAAAAGATACACACATACATTCGTACCTGCAAAACATGAGACACATAACAATTCAAATATTTCAGCACTTACCTCCCTCTCGCAGCCTCAGTGGTGAATCCAACTTGGTTATTCACAATAAGGTGGATACTTCCTCCAGTTTCAAAGTGAGGCGTGTCAGCAAAACAAAATGACTCTGCTACGATGCCCTGACAAAAACAAGGACCAGCCGGTGGATGCAATTAGCACTAAAGACTCAACTGCTGAACACAGGTAGTCAGGCACACACACACACAAACACAGTATTTCATCTATTTGTCTCATAACATTCTTTATCATAATATTTTTATTTGAGAAATGAGTGAATAAAAATGTCTTAAATTATTTAACATTTTACAAGACAGTTATTGAGTTATTTGAGGGTCATCATCATTGCACTCTGAACATGTCCACAGGGGCTCAGAACCCCTCCTCAGCAAGTCCCACAGTGTCCAGCGATTGACGACTCCAGTTCTATGTTGGTTGATAAGTCTTCTTACACGCCCACTAAGTTTCTCATTTCTGGTTGTGCTCATCTTAACTCCCATCTCTTTCATCTGAAGGAGTAACGTGGACTATCAAAGTCCTGTGCCCTTCCCACATCTCAGAGGGCATTGATGATGTCTGCCCGATCCATTGGTTGACCATCTTCAACGACAGCACAGCTAGCCAACCTGTCCGCTCTTTCATTTCCCCGCACTCCCACATGTCCAGGGACGTAGACAAAGGTGACTCTACGTATTTTTTACTTCTGCAATGACTCTACTCACTGCCTGTGTACAGAGCCCGCCTCCACTTTTCTTATCATGCTCATCGAATCACTTAGTATACAGGCTTGGGTATAATCTTGTGACTCTAACCAGATGAATGCCTTGGTCACTGCCATCACTTCCATCATCATCATGCTACTTGTGGTCATAACGTATGCACTACTGTCTTCTTTGACTATTTTACAAGAGAATAACTGATAAAAGAGTTTAAGGACAAAAAACATTGACAATACCTCAGGTGAAAGATATATAAGCACACCACCTAAGGATATTCCAATTGTTTACGATGAATGATGATATCATATGACAGGGAATAGTTGGCTGTGTTCACTTTCTGTGGGGTTTCGCCTTATGTCCTTTGGCGTGTGCTGAGACTGCTATGATGGGGACTACAGCTACCTTTCTTTGTTTGGGAGATGAGTTAGTAATTTGGATGATTCCACTAGCACAGGCGGTTGAGCAATTATGGATTTTAATTCATTTGCAGTGATACCGGGGCCTTCCATAACCAAAGAACCAAAGGACAAAAAAAAGTAAAAAAAAAAAAAAAAAAGTTTACAAGGTAATAAGAATTAAAAAAAAAAATATTTCATAATACAGAGGGCCAAGATGTTCATCCAACTGAGCTGAGTGCAATCAGCGACACAGAGCTGACTGTATGTGTCAGGATACATGAACAAAATAAGCTGATCAAGACTCTGATACACCCCCCAGAGGTGCACCTGAAAACAGACTATCCAGTTTGGCCAAGTGATTAGGGATAAGTTCCTCAAGACAAAAAAGGGCCCTTCACACTGTACCACAATGTCAGTCATTTCTCTCTCTTGCACTCATCCACTGACTATAGGAGCTCATGCTCTCTTTATATAATTCTGGTTCACTAATCCTGACACGTTAAGCGTGTGAAAGCTGGAAAACAACAAGAGACATCGAAACAAAGTTGAACGCATTCCAAAATAAATGTTTAAGGAAACTACTTGGTATAGCGTGGAACGAATTCACAACAAACGAGAAAATTAGAGAAATTGCCAATCAACCACTAATATCTTCAGTAATAAAGAAAAGATGATGGTCATATGTTGGACATGTGATGAGAAGAGATAATAACCGAATAGCAAAGCAAGCCCTCATATGGGAAACAACAGGTAAGAGAAAAAGAGGAAGACCCAGAGAGACACTGAGAAGAACATTGATGAGAGAGGCAAGAGCAGCAGGAATCTCATTGAGGGAACCACTCGAATGAGATAGAGCTGCTTGCACAGAACAGAGACAAATGGCGAGATTTGATAAAATATCTTTAAAAGAATTGAACTGCTAGAACAAAAATTTAGATAAGAGAAGGAGTATCTTGGTCTACGCCCTATGGGCTGGCTACAGCTTGAAAGGTCAATAAATAGATAGAATCCTGACACAAGCTTTCACTCTTCATCATCTATCCATAACTCTTTCTGTACGTATAGGAGCACTGTGTGCTGTGCCAATTTCGGCCACATACATTTCACAGTGTAGTGTGCAACTCTTAATTTGATTATTGTCAGCCGTCATCAAACCATATTTTTTTTTATACCTCTTGTATCATCTTGGTATTGGTGAAATCTAATACCTTGTTCAATTATGTAAAGATTTGTATATAATATGTTATATATTGGGAGCCGCGATAGCTCAGTGGTTAGTGAACTGGACTACCACGGACAAGGGGTAGGGTTCGATCCCAACCGACGGCTTCCGGGTTCACCCAGCCTTAAATGGGTACCGGATTTTTTTCTGGGAAAGTAAAGTAGCACGGGCGTAATACTGACCACATTACCCAAAAATCATGTGCTGAACTAACACCATATTCCCTATACGCCACTTGGCGTGACAGGGGTACTTTACTTACTTTACTTATGTTATATATTAGATAAATATAAATATGTAGATTGATTCTTAAAACCATGACAAATTTTGTTTCAGAAATCGCTTCCACTGCATTGATAAAAAGCTTCCATACAGAAAGAGTTAAAAGGACGTTTAGTGGGAATCATTGCGTTGTGTTGCTGATTGCAGTAAAACTGATATTTGTACCTTCTTGTCTAATACATCCATTTTGGCATGGCATTTCTGAGTATTGGGAGCCGCGATAGCTCAGTGGTTAGTGAACTGAACTACAAAGGACAAGGGGTAGGGTTCGATCCCAACTGACGGCTTCCGGGTTCATTCAGCCTTAAATGAGTACCGGATTTTTTCTGGGAAAGTAAAGTGGCACGGGCGTAATACCGACCACATTACCCCAAAAATCATGTGCCGAAGGTTTGTAAAATTTACGGTCACTAACACCATATTCCCTATACGCCACTTGGCGTGACGGAGGCTCTTTACTTTTTTTTTTAAATTTCTGAGTATTGGGTTACCTCCCTCTCGATTCCTAAGCACTTGGTCAGACTAGACTGGTTAGTTTGTTACTAGAAGCACTGCAAAGAGGTAGAGTAGAGTCTGAATAGTTCTGCTTTACCATCAGCTATGAGTCAGTGACAGCTTCCAACTCTGTTACTGTCAGGCACCTTGCCTCCCATTCCTCCACTCGATCCAGTTGAGAAAATGTAATGAGTGCTTGGCCTTTTGTCATGGATGAAAAGGCATTTAGAAAGAGAGCACTGGACTGAATTCACCCAAAAGATAAGTCTAAGACAAGGCTCACCATTGTTATCAGTTCTATTTAACGTGTACACAATAATGATCACAGACCAGCAGCTAGATGGGAGAGGAAGAACTATGACTTTTGCTAATGAAATTCTGATATATCAACAGGGAAGAGACAGACGGGAAATCGTCTCTACACTATAAAATAAACTCGATCGCATCTCTTCCTGGCATAGAGTATCAGGTGCCTTGGTTAATCCTAATACAGCATCAATTGCATGGTTCTCCTTAACAATCATATCATTAACACGGAAACACTGGTGGTAGGAATGGGAGCTCCGATGAGGTGAAAAGGGACAGGTTGATAACATTCTTTGGAGTTAAGTTTGATCGCAGCCTGTGTTATCAGGACCACGTCGACCATGTGATAACAAAATCCTGCAAAGGATTAGCCGCCTTAAATGGTCATGGCAGCTGCCAACATCAAGCAAAGGCTACTTACCCTTCTGTTCTAGGGACTAGTCCTCACACCAATTGAGTACGACTCAGCAACTCTTACTGTCAAGACAACTCAAATTGACAGGCTGGAGAAAATACAGAATGAAGCGGTGTGCACTATCTTGGGATGTACGAGGGACACTCCTTGTGTAGCAATGAGGTACCTTCTTGACTTTCCAACCATGAATGACAGCATGAAAATCTGGAGGGCACAGGACTTCGACAACCATGAGCCCACATCACTATTTAGGATAAAAGAGATGGGGGTTAAGATGGACACAGCCAGAAACGAGAAATTTAATGGGCGTATAAGAAGACTTAACCAACACAGAACTGGAGTCGTCAGTCGCTGGAAACTGCAGGACTTGCTGAGGAGGGGATCTGAGCACCTATGAACATGTTGGAGTGCAATGATGATGACCCACAAATAACTCAATAAGTCTAAGAGAAGGAAGGCCCTACATACCATATCACTATATTAGAAATACTTTGAGAAGCATTTCTTTTTTGTTTATTTTGATGACTACACTGGACTACCTGCTGCAACTGTTTAACTGTTCTGTCAACTAGTGAGGTTGTACATTTAGAATCTAGGAAGAAATTATGAGTTCATTTTTAGGTCAAAGACAAACACGTAACTTATCTTACCTGTCCGTAAAACTGGCATCACCATGCACCTGCAGACACAAAACACCATCACCAGGCCTGGCATTTGGGTCCTGAGAATAGTATCCTCTTTTAGAGGTTTGAATTTTGGAACGTCCTTTCCTGATGCCACTGGATTGTTGGCCTGGTACAAGTCAACAAAACAATAATTATTTTATATTAATAAAACACTATCGTTATGGTATTTTCCCACTACTGAGGCCTGCCGGGGTGAATTGTAGGACTGGAGAAAAAAGGTCACTTGTCCGGTGCAGTTGCCGCAAGGTATTTGGGTCAGAGTTTTTATTTCACCCCTCCCCCCAGGATAGAAAAAAACTTTTGACCCCAGTGGGTTTCAAATCCACTATCTTCTAGTTTGGAGCCTGATAAGTTATCAATTCTGCCACCTGCTCTCCAAGGTATTACAAATAAAATAAAGGTTCTCTTCCCTGTCTTTGCCTTGCAAGGCATATGAGGAACATGGCATTAGTGACCATATTTTTTCCATGAGGCTTTGCACATTGTTGGGTGATATTGGTATCATGCCAGGTCGATGTTAGACCCTACAAAAGTCTCTGGTACCCATTTTTAGAGGTTTGGCGAACCCTGGAGCCTTGTCGGTCAGAAAATGAAATCTGCCACTTCTGGAGATTGAACCCGGACCCTTCTGATCAGGAGATGAGCACACTAACCACTCAGCCACCGAGATGAGCACACTAACCACTCAGCCACTAAGATGAGCACACTAACCATTCAGCCACTGAGGTGAGCACACTAACCACTCAGCCACTGAGATGAGCACACTAACCACTCAGCCACTAAGGTGAGCACACTAACCACTCAGCCACAGAGATGAGCACACTAACCACTCAGCCACCGAGATGAGCACACTAACCACTCAGCCACCGAGATGAGCACACTAACCACCGAGATGAGCAGACTAACCACTCAGCCACTGAGATGAGCACACTAACCACTCAGCCACCGAGATGAGCACACTAACCACTCAGCTACCGAGATGAGCACACTAACCACTCAGCCACTGAGATGAGCACACTAACCACTCAGCCACCGAGATGAGCACACTAACCACTCAGCCACTGAGATGAGCACACTAACCACTCAGCCACTGAGATGAGCACACTAACCACTCAGCCACTGAGACGAGCACACTAACCACTCAGCCACCGAGATGAGCACACTAAACACCGAGATGAGCAGACTAACCACTCAGCCACTGAGATGAGCAGACTAACCACTCAGCCACTGAGATGAGCACACTAACCACTCAGCTACCGAGATGAGCACACTAACCACTCAGCCACCGAGATGAGCACACTAACCACTCAGCCACCGAGATGAGCACACTAACTACTCAGCCACTGAGATGAGCCCACTAACACTCAGCCACTGAGATGAGCACACTAACCACTCAGCCACCGAGGCTCCATTTTTTATTATTATTGGTATTATTTAATATTTGCAATTAACTGTCAATCTGAAATAATTTATCATCAAGATCGACTGAGAACTGGAGCTAATTAGTTTGTTACTCCTTCTTCTTTCCTTCCTTATTTACTTTTCAGCATCGAGGGAGTATGTTACTAAGTGCAGAAATTTATGCTTGCCTAAAAATAAAAATAAAAAGAGGATGGAAGAGCCATGATAGTCAGTGGTTGGTGAACTGGACTACTAAGTACAAGAGATTAGGTTCAATACTGAACGATGGCTTTCAAGTACACCAAGTCTTAAATGAGTACCCTATTTTTTTTCAAGGAAAAAAAAAGACAGCGCTGGCATAATGCTGACCACACTACACACACAATTAGAATAATGTGCCAAAAGTCTATAAAGATATAAGCGCTAAAACACCATTTTCCCTATACGTCACTTTGTTGTTTGATGAGGTTCCTTCTTTCTTCTTACTAACAGTTAGAATACAGATAAGAGAATTTATTATCATTTTCTATATCTAAACAAATTATACAAACACCAGATTAAGTGCACACAATTAATTTCTACACAACATACTTTTGTCAGTTATGAGTATCCTCTTCTCTTGTGAATGATAAATCATTTAGTAGAAAGTTATAATGAAAGAGCAGACAGGTTGGATAGCTGAGCTGTCGCTGAAGATGGTCAAACAATGGATCAGGCGGATATCATCAATGCCCTCCGAGATGTGGGAAGGGCACAGGACTTTGACAACCACGAGTCCATGTCACTCCTTCAGACAAAGAGATGGGAGTTAAGATTGGCACAGCCAGCAACGAGAAATTAGTGGCGTATAAGACTTATCAACCAACAAAGAACTGGAGTCGTCAGTCGCTGGGGGACTTGCTGAAAAGGGGATCTGAGCATCTATGGACATGTTCGGAGTCCAATGATGATGACCCGCAAATAACACAATATAATGAAAAAAGACAGCCTGGCATGAAACTGACCACATCACCCAAAAAGGGTCAAGGGTGTGCCAAGGTCATGCAAAAATATGGCCATTAACACATATTCCCTCCCATTTGCTTAATTGTTCTTTACATAAGAAGAAGCTTTGATGGCTGAGTGGTCAGTGTGCTCTTGAGCAGGATAAGCTGGAGCTTCAACTACCAAATGTGGTAAATTGTTTGTGGACTGACATGTCCACTTTATAGTTCTCAAAGCTTTTGAAAATGGGTACCAGAGATATTTTCTGAGAAAGAAGGGCAGAAAGTAGTGTGTTTTATCAACAAAATAATCCAACATTTGTCGTTGGTTATGCACAAATATGGGTATTAACACCATATATTGCTCAACTGCAAAATACTAATGAACTACGTCTGAAAACTATTATTATACTGAAGGAAAGCAAAAATAAAGGACTCAGCATTAATAGCAAAAAGGACAGAAGTAATGGTAGCAACAAAGGCAAAGACATCACTGCAATGCACAATAAAGACAAGTGGAACAACATTAAAAACAGGTAAATGAATTTAAATATCTAGGAACAATGTTAACCTCAGATGGTAGATGTACAACAGAGGTGAGATGCAGAATGGCTCAGGCAAAAGTAGCTTTCCAAAAAAATGAGGAAGATACTGTGCAATCCATTTTTGACAATAGAAACAAGAAAAAAGTTTTTAAATGTTATGTAGAGCCAGTCTCAACACATGGATATGAATCATGGACAATGAGACAACAGACAAGAAAATCACTGGAGTCTGTAGAAATGTGGTTTGACAGAAGAATGTTGAGAATACCAAGGACAGCTAAGAAGAGTAATGAAAATGTTCTGAAAGAGGCTAAAGCAAAAATAGAGCTAATTTCCAAATTAGAAAGAAACAATCATAATTTTTTGGCCATGTAATGAGAAGAGAACAGCTGGAATATATTGTAACAAGTGAGAAAATAGAGGGACGAGTAGATAGAGGGAAGCAAAGAGAAACGATACCAGACAGCTTAAGAGAATGGCTTGGCAGAAGGTCAACAACAGAAGTGATAAATAACTGTCAAGATTGAAAGTTGTGGAGAGACATGATCACCTATGCCAGCCGTCATGATACTTGCTGATGTGTGAACACAATGAAAATGGCGCCATATATAATTAGAAGAACATTTGTTATTCTTCTGAGTCGATCACTGTCTCCTGTTTCCCCTTAATCCCAAATATGTGACTATGTTTATTAATGAAGATGTCCAGAATAAACTACATCCCACTCATTCTTGAGAGTGATATTTTATTGTAGTGGTTCAAATGTTGTGATGTTGAACCCGAATATGCTAGCTGCTAATCACTGTGTCATTGAGACTTTAGTTGAGTAATGCTTGTAATAGGAAATATTTCAAATTTTATTCTCATGTATAATCATAATTTGTTTAATGGTGTGTTCACCAGCTTTCTCCTCTGGCAAGGTCCCTAGAAAATAGGAAATGAATTTTGTGTGTTAATCCATTTTTCCCTCGCAGCCACGTGCACAGGGATCCCTCGCTGCACAGGCAGATAACTCCATCTTTGAAGGTACTCATATTTTTCCATGGATGAGTAACTGACATTTCAAGCCAGCCTTGCTGCTGAGACCAGGGGTGATTGTTGCAAAGAGAAATCACAATTAAAAATCCCAACTGGTGCAGCCAGGATATAAACTCACAACCTCTCTATCTCTAGACTGGCGTCTTGCCTCAAGACAAAGCAGTACCCTTAATCATCATTTAATCACAAATATTGTCAGGGTGTAAGCTGTAGTGTCTCTTATGATCATTATTAATGTACAACAAAGCAGAATTATACTCGTCATGTTTTTAAGCTCACAAAATTAGCAAAACCACTAAAATATTCTGAACAAACAGCTGTGTGATAAATCTAGATGCAAGATCAACAAAGAGATTGGAGTGTAGCATGGAGGTAGAGGTTGTCCCGGGTGCAACATTTGTCAAAAAATAAGTTATGCTATACAGACCATAATTGCCTTGCCATAGAGCTGGCAACCTACATACATGCCTTGTCCTAGAGCTGGCAGCATACATACTTGCCTTGCCATAGAGCTAGCAACCTACATACTTGACTTGCCCTAGAGCTGGCAACCTACATACTTGCCTTGTCCTAGAGCTGGCAACCTACATACTGGCCTTGTCCTAGAGCTGGCAACCTACATACTTGCCTTGCCATAGAGCTGGCAACCTACATACTTGCCTTGCCCTAGAGCTGGCAACCTACATACTTGCCTTGCCCTAGAGCTGGCAACCTACATATTTGCCTTGCCCTAGAGCTGGCAACCTACATACTTGCCTTGTCCTAAAGCTGGCAAC
This sequence comes from Megaustenia siamemsis, assembly GCA_032433765.1. NCBI lineage: Eukaryota > Metazoa > Mollusca > Gastropoda > Stylommatophora > Ariophantidae > Megaustenia > Megaustenia siamemsis. The sequence continues at coordinate 21,229,550 of JAVIAB010000050.1, read as the reverse complement.
CTACATACTTGCCTTGCCCTAGAGCTGGCAACCTACATACTTGCCTGGACCCATGCTGCACCACTGTGTCAAGTACAATGATAACAGTTCTAAATATAAACAAAAAACCAGAAAAATAAGACAGGATTTTGTGGAGTGAGCTTGTCACCAATAAAGTTGATAAATGAAACTTTTGATCAGCTAATTGTTAACACAATTTCACAATATTCTGAATATTTTTTTTTAAAAACACATTAAAAAAAAAACACACATTCGTTACCTACGGTTTCAATGCATGGCCATTTTTTTGCATGTTATTTCATTTCAAATAATGAGAAAATAAATGAAAATTTTTCTAAAATACGCCATTCTTCTGACAATTTGCTCAGGAAGTTGAAAAAGAGGGTCAAGTAAGGGAATTACAATATTTTAGTAGAAATAATTGCAGAAATATTAATAAATTAAAAGCCACAAAAACTGGCTCCTGTGTTCACCTCAGCTGCAATTGGAGCCAGTTTTGTGGCTCGCAGTATGGAATTTGTTAATCAAGGTCCAGTGCTCACCTCAAGATGTGAAGGATTTGGAATCAGGGATAAGTGAACTTGTTTGCCCTCATAATCCAGATCAACAGATGTATCTGTATGTACAATTAACATAGGCTTAGTAATATGTCAACGCATTTAATGCCTTGCAAAATAGAAAAAAATTAATTAATATGCTAAATTTAGGTCAAGGTGCAATCAAAGTTGAACCTGTAGTGGTAAAGTTGTTAGTGCACGATGTAATGACCTTTAGGTCAGGGTTCAGGGTTATCTTTTATGCTCTAGCATTTGGATTCTCATGGCAAGGCGGAGTGCCAAGGAGAACGGGTTTGATCCTGCTTCAGACCATATATTGTTCTTTGTTTTTTTTTCTGTTGATTATTTGTCATTCCGGCTTGTTGCAGGAGCTACTGAGTTAGGTGCTCTGTGCACACCGTGAGCTGTGTGTTTCATCCGTTTTGATCGTGTTTCGATATTCCGATTGTTTACGATGAGTGATGATATCGTATGACAGGGAACAGTTGGCTGTGTTCACTTTCTGTGCGGTTTCGCCTTATGTCTTTTGGCGTGTGCTGAGACTGCGATGATGGGGACTACAGCTACCTTTCTTTGTTTGGGAGATGAGGTAGTAATTCGGATGATTCCACTGGCACGGGCGGCTGAGCAATTATGGATTTTAATTCGTTTGCAGTGATACCGGGCCTTCCATAATCATAACCATATTTGTAATTTTTTCTGTGTGCTGTAAACATACTTCTTCTGGAATGATTCGCTGATCTATCGCCTTGGAACTTTCCCTCCATATTAATATTTATTTATTATTATTTTTGTCTCCAGGTTAAACCACTGGAAACTACTATTCATGTCATTTTGTCCTTTAAATGTTTGTCTGCAACGCAGGTATTTAGCCCTACCCTAACCAGGAGATACTTGTCTTAATAGGAAAAATACAGATACACAATTTATTCCCCAGTTGTGATCGCAACCTTATGCTATAGTTATGAGTACACTTGCGTGAAAGACATCGCCAATGATAGCTAATTTTTTAGTTAGCGTTTGGATTCTTGTGACAAGGAGTTGTGCCAAGGTGTACAGGTTTGATCTTGTTTCAGACCATATATAGTTCTTTGTTTTCTGTTTGTTGTTGATTATTTGTGATTTTTTTCCGAGTACTGTAAACATACCTCTTCTTCTGAAACAATTCGCTGATCTATTGCCTCGGAAGTTTCCCTCTAAAATAATATTTATTTATTATTATTTGTCTTCATTGATCAAATGTGGTGAATTTTTGCTTGTATGAGCACAAGTCTAAAACAAATAGGTAACAGAAGTATTTAGTAAAAGTACGACATGTTAGGTATCCTTGCTTGCATTCGCCAGATGACTAAAGGAATACACTTTCTAATCATCCCATAGAAATGCAAATAAATGCGAAGCAGCTGTGAATCTAACAGTGAGGAGAAATAATAACTTGTCACGTGAAGCTTTAACGGTCAACCAATGGATCGGGCGAACATCATCAGTGCCCTCCGACATGTGGGAAGAGCACAGGATTTCAACCACCACAAATCCACGTCACTCCTTCCGATGAAAGAGATGGGAGTTAAGATGGGCACAGCCAGAAATGAGAAACGTAGTGGGCATGTAAGACTTACCAACCAACACAGAACTGGAGTCGTCAGTCGTTGGACACTGCGGGACTTGCTGAGGAGGGGATCTGAGCACCTATGGACATGTTCGGAGTGCAATGATGATGACCCGCAAAAAACTCAACACCCGATACCATTTTTTTCTCTATATATTTTTCCATTTCTTCTCATCATCCCCCCTTAAGAGGACGTTAAGTGGACGTGTCTGCGTTGTGTTGTGGTTTGCAGTAAAACTGTGATATTGCGCCTTTCGGCCCAACACATACAACTTCAGCATGTTATTTTTTAGTACCGGGTTGTCTTCCCTCTTTGATTTGATAGCTGATACATGATCAGGATTTCTGTTAGGATCTCCTGGCAGACTTCATAACTGATTTTAACGAGGCGAGAGAGCTGATGGATTGTTTAATGATGGTGCGCATGGATAAGTTCACCAATATTTTTCAACATTTTGATGGTGACAGGATGCCATGAGTCAACTTTAACAGACACTTGACCGGCTTTGAAACATGGCAACCAATCAAAGACCTGTGTTAGACAAAATGAATATTCACAAAAGTCCTGAAGAAGCAATTGGGAAACTTGGTAGCTGACACACTTAGCTTCATGGAAAATTGAATACAAACACACTGCTCGATGATTTTCTTTAAAATTGTCAAACACCATACTTGTTGCACAGCGGCAACACACTGCTGTAAAATGACACATGGAGTGGAGCACGAGTAAACAGCATGATGTCCATGACATACAGATTGAGGTGATTAGGAAGAATTGAACTTGAGATTTCCAATCAAATATGCCAAGTGGCTACATCACAGTAACTACATTTCAGAAACGTTTTAACAGTCCCACATATATAAAATCTTATATATAAAAATAGGGGGCCAAGGCAAAGAAATGTATATAAATGCATAAAAATGAAATAAAGCTGAATGTGAAGGAGAAATGAAAAAAAAATAATATAAATTATTAATATAAAAATAGACATACTTATACATGTAATCTAAGAATTGGGCCCAATAACCTTCGGCAACAGATTTCATAAATTCAGACTTTGTGGTAAAGGTTATAGCCCTGTGATTACTCAGTACAAAACAAGTTCTAGCCATCTGGAACTGCTCCGACAGGCATTTTTTTTATTCCTTGAAGCAGCCATGGGCTGATGTCTGAGATTTCCAACAGGAGAGAATGAAAAAGAGGAATATTTATATGTATTTATTTATGAGAAGTGAGAAAGAGAGCTCATCAATGCTATATAGAGCCGATTCTGACCTATGGAAGCAAATCATTAACAGTAAACAAACAAATGAAAAGATTATTAGACGCCACAGAGGTGGGATTTCTCAGAAGAGTGTTGAGAGTTCCCTGGACAGCTATACAAATACTAATGAGGAAATTCTCAAAGGGGACAAGGCAAAAAGGGAGCTCCTAAAAATACATCAGAAAGAAGCAATTGACATTTTTCAGGCACATCATGAGAAGAGGGAAGGTGGAATACATAATCTGCACTGGCAAAATGCTGATAAAGAGCTTTCACGGATGGCAAAGAGAAGATACTAGACAGCTTGGTGTTGTGCCATGGCACCTAATCAAAGACAGAACTGATACGATGGACTGTGGATAGAAAATTGTGGAAAAAATGATTGCCTACACCAACCGGTATGGCACAATTGTAGATACTGACTGCAAATCAGACACCTGTTAACTGTTTTAGAAATAATCATTTCACACTTACATAAATGAGATAGGACATCCCCAGCACCTGTAGCGCCATCTGGTATCTCTGTTTGACCATTCATCTAATATGAGAAAGACAGACAAGCAAATGAACATAATTTTAACAATCAAAGATACATGATCTCCCATTCTGCTGATATAACGAGAGTACATTTGCTATCTAATACATACTCTGTTTGTTCAAACAATTTGTTCAGAAAGTCAATCCATCTATCTATTGACCTTTCGAGCCGTAGCCGGCCCATAGGGCATAGACCCATATATTTTCTCTTATCTAAACTTTTGTTCTAGCAGTTTTCAATCCTTGTAAAGATATTTTATCAAATCTCGCCATTTGTTTCTGTTCTGTGCAAGCAACTATCTCATTGAGGGAGTCGATTCCTGCTGCTCTTGCCTCTCTGATCAATGTTCTTCTCAGTGTCACACTGGGTCAGCCTCCTTTCCTCTTACCTGTTGTTTCCCACATGAGGGCTTGCTTTGTTATTCGGTTATTATCTCTCCTCATCACACGTCCAACATATGACCGTCATCTTTTCTTGTCAGAAAGTCAAAGAATAGGTTAAAAAAGAGAATGACAAGGTTTTGACGTAAATAATTGAGGAAGGGGAAAATAAGTGAAAAGCTGTTAAAATATGGCTCCTGTGTTTCTCATGTCAGCTTCTAGTGTTGCATTTTGAAGCTCTTGGTATGGAATGTGTTAATGAACATTAAATGGGAGTTGATGTTATGGTGTGGTTTACAGTAATCTGTAAAATTGTGGCCCAACACATCCATCTTCAGCACTGTATTTGAGTATCGGGTTTGCCTTTCCTCTCAATACAGCTTACTTGGCCAGACTATTTAGTCTATTTGTAGAGGCACAACAAAGAGACGGAGTAAGATTTGGATATTTGGTTCACTTATCCAGGCACAAAGTCAGCTAGGTGTTACCCATCTGCTTTCAGTCCTGGTGTTGACAAGTGCCTTTGCTCCTTTATGTCATTCATCGCCCACACATATTTTAACATCATGACATCATATATAGTGCTACTGACTCACTACACATATTTTAACACCATGACATCATATATAGTGCTACTGACTCACTACACATATTTTAACACCATGACATCATATATAGTGCTACTGACCCACTACATATATTTTAACACCATGACATCATATATAGTGCTACTGACCCACTACACATATTTTAACACCATGACATCATATATAGTGCTATTGGCCCACTACACATATTTTAACACCATGACATATATGTCATTATATATAATGTCATTGAATCACCACACAAATGTTGACATTCACTTATCATCAACAATGCAGAGTTGAGGTACATTCATGTTCATATCTCCCCATCTCTCTCTCTAAATATTCTTAATTAATTCCTTTCTTGATTTCTTTCTGTGTCATGTTGTTAATGTATCAAGTATCTTCACTCACTGCCTTCCTCCGTTTCTTTCCCTCTCAATTTTTCTTTGTTGTCACAATATTTTCCAGGTTTCTTCTTTCCATTACATGCCCAAAGTAAGTGGGCTGCCTTTTATGAGAGAATTTAACAGATTTCTCTGCAACACTATGTCAACATATTTCACGTTACTGATTCATCAAACATATTGTAGCACTATCTATCTATTGACCTTTCGAGCCGTAACCGGCCCATAGGGCGTAGACCAAGATACACCTTCTCCTATATGAATTTTTGTTCTAGCACTACGCTAGCATATTTCAAACCATTTATTTCTTGCACAAATGTTAACTCTTTCAGTATGGAAGGTTTTATCAATTTAGCGGTAGAGATTTTAGAGACATCATTTTTCATGTTTTTAAATATTAATCTACATGTTTATATTTATCTAACACTTAACGTATTATATATGTATTTTTAAATATTTGAACAAGGAATTAGATTTCACCAATACCAAGATGAATCAAGACATATATAAAAAATATGGTTTGATGACAGTTTACACTAATCAAATTGAGAGTGATGCACTGTGCAGCTAAACATATGTGACTGAAATCGGCATGGCGCATGGTGCGTTGAAACGTATGGAAAGGGTTAACACTAACTATGACATTCTTCTTCTACCCTTCAGTTCCTTGTGGAGCATAGGTCTTCAACAAACACTTTCAAGGCCGTTCTATTTCTTGTCATTCTTTCATGCCAGGATAATTCCACACCTCCCCCATCATCTTCATCTCTGCTTCCATCTGTCTTCTCCAAGAATATTTTGGTCTACTTCTTTGTCTTTTCTTTGGGGATTCCAAAAAGGGCCTGTTGTGTAATACTCTAAGTTGGCTTCCGCAGTGTGTGTCCTATCAAGTGCCGTCATCTTCGCTGTATCTCTTTATGCACAGGTATTTCACTGGTACATTTCCATAATTCTATGTTAGTGATTTTGTCCTGCCATTTCCATCCTTTTATTCTGTGTAAGCATCCATTAATGAAGGTCTGTATCTTCATGATTGTTATTTTTGCTGTTCTCCATGTTTCACAGCCATATAATAAGACTGACTTAACACTGGAGTAGAAAATTTGTATTTCCTCCTGTAGGAAGGGATGATTAATGAATGACAGGCATCAATACAGATGGACACCTGGTCAGTATCAGGCAAATCATCAACATTTTTGCAGCATTTAAATTATCTATCTATCTATTGACCTTTCGAGCTGTAGCCGGCCCATAGGGCGTAGACCAAAATACACCTTCTCCTATCTGAATTTTTGTTCTAGCAGTTAGTTTTCAATTCTTTTAAAGATATTTTATCAAATCTCACCATCTGTCTCTGTTCTGTGCAAGCAGCTCTATCTCATTGAGGGAGCCGATTCCTGCTGCTCTTGTCTCTCGCATCAATGTTCTTCTCAGTGTCTCCCTGGGTCTTCCTCTTTTTCTCTTACCTGTTGTTTCCCATATGAGGGCTTGCTTTGCTATTCGGTTATTATCTCTTCTCATCACATGTCCAACGTATGACCATCGTCTTTTCTTTATTACTGAAGATATTAGTGGTTGATTGGCAATTTCTCTAATTTCCTCATTTGTTTTGAATTTGTTCCACGCTATACCAAGTATTTTCCTTAGACATTTATTTTCGAATGCGTTCAACTTTGTTTCTATATCTCTTGTTGTTTTCCAGCTTTCATGCACATATGTAAGGGTTGATAGTACATTTGATTTGAATAGTCTAAATTTTGTGTTTGTGCTGATTAGTTTTGATTTCCACAACTTTTCAAGGCTTCTGAAAGACAGAAATTTAAATTATATATAAAGTTAAACCTTACTAAACACAATAACAGGAGGAAAGTTTAGAAGACATGGCATGAAGTTTAGGTGGCCTTGATGTGACATGCACATAAAATCTTTAACAACATAATCAATACTTTAGCAGTACTTAAAAAATGAAACCAAACCTTTCTAAACATGATAACTGGAGGAAAGTTTAGAAGACATGTCATGAAGTTTAGGCGACCTCGATGTGGCATGCACATAACAACATCCTTAACATCATCTGAAAAAATCAGCAGATGTAAAAAAATAATAAAGAGGAAAATCAGCATGACTAGAAGAATAAATATTAAATATAAAAATCAGTCATGCGAAAGATGATAAATATGAGTACAAACATCAGCATTATTAATAAAAAATTATATTAAACAGCATCAAGAATATAAGCACCAAACAACAAGAAACAAGAACAGAAAGAATATAATTATACATTAGAATTGGATCTGGTAATAAATAAGAAAATTTGCAGTAATAAATAAAGCAAACATTAGTGGTGAAAAGATAAAATGAATGAAAACTAACAGTAAGAAAGATTAATAAATGGTAATAGAAATCAAAAGTAACAAAAGATAATAAATATGAACATTTATAAGACACACAGACCATTGTTGCTTATTCTAATAGAAAGTTGATAGAGGAAAGGGGCAGAATCATACAAGACTACTACCTCCAGCACCTGCATGGAGATTGAGGCTGTGACAGAAATTATTACGGCCCTGGTTAAGAGACTGCATGTAAGTTTTTCCAGACTGACAAGAGCACATTCCACAGGGAATGGGTGTACTTACTTGACATTGCCAGCATCCTAACTTAGATATATTGCTCTGGGTACATGCAAGTTCGTGGCAATGAGAAAACTAACAGGGTCTGCTGTTGCACAAAGAGATTTTTAAAATAGACATATGGCTTGGCGAGGGCTTTAAAAGAACACCTCTCACAGGATAGTGACAACAAAGCTGAGGATAATCCACATGTCAAAGGAATGATGAAACATGGCGCCATGAAAGGCAAATGCAGGAAAAGCATCGTCAGTGGAAAGAATGCAGCATGTTCAATCAATGAAGGACAGGAACAATCGTAGGGCTGAACATGAAAAAGATGGATTGATGGATTATTAGAAATACTAGGAAACATAATAGCTGCAGAGGAGAACAGAAGAGCAAATGGCCACAAATTATATCTCCCCTCGATGCTGAAATGCAAATGAGGAAGCAAAGAAGAAGAAGTTAAGGTCCCTTATTCAATAGCAGACCCTGCCAACCTGACAGACATTGTCACAAACTCCAGCATGTCCAAGGAAACATATCCAAGTTAAGCCGTTACCATGAGTCAAGTCATGTAGGTTTCACCACTCTCTGCAAAGACAATCATTTCTATCAGGGATGAAGTAAAAACTCTGACATAAACACCCCATGGCAACTGCACAGGACAAGTGGTCTTTATTCTCAGCTCATGTAAGTCCCACTGTCCAACCAGATAATTGGATAAATGCTATAAAAATAGTCTCTTTTTTTTCCTAGATGTAAACCACAATACAATGTCTCTGTGCCAACTTAGCACCATTTTTAAGGCTGAATAACAGAGAGAAGAAATACTTTTAGTTAAGATAAAGGAAGGAAAAGAAGAAAAGTAAATTACAAGACCTGAATCGGTGTCTTAGCATACGAGTTTTCACCATATGTGCTCGGCCGCCTATACAGAAGTGTTCTGAGACTTCTGGATAGTGTCGCTTCAATCATCAAAACTCACGATGCGAGGTGGTATTCCTCACCTTCCCAGAGTACTACCCTGGTACCCATTTCTGCCAGCGACTGGGTCAACTGTGGGGATATTTTTTTCCAACCATGAGTACAATTCACACTGCTTCCAGTGGGATCAAACACAGGTTGCCCGAATGTGGGTAGCCCAGTCGAGTGGTTTTCCTAAATAGGCTACTGAGGCCCCAAAAGAAGAAAAAGACAGCCTACAGCATTATAAATTCATAGATTACACCTGTGCTGTTTTGCTTTCATAGAAAAAAATTTGGTACAAATTTAAGGTTTGTAAACCGGGAAGCCAAACCGGGACAAAATCATTAACACAGAATTATGGAAATGTACCAGTCAAAAACCAGCAGATAAAGAGATACAGCGAAGACAATGGCACTGGATAGGACACACACTGCAGAAGCCAACTGAGAGTATTACACAACAGGCCATTTTTGAGTCCCCAGGGGAAAAGGCAAAGAGGAAGACCAAGAAATTCTTGGAGAAGACAGACAGAAGCAGAGATGAAGATGATGGGAAGACATGGAATGATCTTAAAAGAATGGCAAGAAACAGAACAACTTGAAAAGTGTTTATTGAAGACCTATGCTCCACAGGGAGCTGAAAGTGTTGTTGAAGACCTATGCTCCACAGGGAGCTGAAAGGTAGAGGAAACCGGGAAGCTGTCAATCAGGATCGAACCCGACCTCTTGTCTTTAGTAGTCCAGTTAACTAACCATGAGCTATCACAGATCATCAGAATAGCAGAAGACTTTTGAAATAAGCATCCTGGCACACAAAAAAAACTATCTTTGTGGCATTTCTCCCATTTCTGGGGTCAGCCGTTGGGATTTATAGGACTGGAGAATAAAGGTCGCATGTCAAGTGCAGTAACTAGAATGTGTTTTTGGGACTGAGTTCTTATTTGACAATGACAGAAAAAACTTGTGACCCTACCATGATTTGAACCCGCGTTCTACTGGTTTAGAGCATGACAAGTTATTGATTCACCGACACATTCTTTCTGGTTGTATTATGGTATACTTGACATATATAAGAATAGGAAAAAGAAGCAGAGTCTGAGACAGACCAGGAGTAGGATGGATTGACAGCATAAAAACAACTTTATACAACAACAAATAACAATGGTGGAGACTGCTTGATGAATTGGATCTAGAACTTTATTATCTTCCACAATACTTAAATAGGTATAAAGGGAGTGAACAAGAATATTGCTCGCTTGCTGACGTTCGCCCGATGACTAAAGGAGTGTACCTCTTCATCATCCACCCTTAAAAGGACGCTAAGTGGGCGTGTCTGCGTTGTGTTGTGGTTTACAGTATAACTATGATATTTGTGTCTTTCAGCCCAACACATCCAACTTCAGCATGACATTATCGAGTACCGGGCTGCCTTCCCTCTTCGATCCCTACTAGCTTGGCCAGACTAGACAGGTTAGTTTGTTACTAGTGGCACCACGGAGAGGTGGAGCAGGGTCTGGATGGTTCTGGTTGACCTGGCGCAAGCCATCAGCTCTGGGTCGCTGACAACTTCCTGCTCTGGTGCTATGAGGTGCACCTTCGCCTCCAACAAGAATATGAAGGAGATCCTAATTTTTCTGTCCCTACACTTGTACAAGAGATATAGAAACAAAGTTGAATGCGTTCGAAAATAAATGTCTAAGGAAAATACTTGGTACAGTGTGGAACTAATTCAAAACAAACAAAGAAATTAGAGAAATCGCCAATCATCCACTAATATCTTCAGTAATCAAGAAAAGACGATGGTCATATGTTGGACATGTGATGAGGAGAGATAATAACCGAATAACAAAGCAAGCCCTCATGTGGGAAACAACAGATAAAAGGAAAGAGGCTGAACCAGAGAGACACTGAGAAGAACAGCAGGAATCTGCTCCCTTAATGAGATACGAGAGCTGCTTGCACAGAACAGAGACAAATGGCGAGATTTTATAAAATATCTTTAGAAGGATTAAAAACTGCTAGAATAAAAATTTAGATAAGAGAAAGAGCATCTGGGTCTATGCCCTATGAGCCAGCTATGGCTCGAATGGTCAATAGATAGATAGATAGACACTTGTACTCAAAGTATTTGTTAGTTTTTGCCCCTGAAGAAAGTCACACTGCCAATATATAAGTTTTAATCTCTGTTGTGTATTATACAACCAAGCTCAACAAATATATATTTTTCATATTTATTTTCTTTATTTATTTCTGACCTTTCTTTCTATACAATTTCATGTATTATAATATATATAGTATACACATCCAATACAAATAGGATAGATTTGTTGAAGATGACAGTTTATTGTATAAATGCAGCTTAAAAGAGAAACTTACGTTCGGCACATTTTCTAAAGATTTCATCAAAACATCCCATCATACTCTCTCCACCTTCACCACCGTATCGTTTCACATTCGAGAACTTTGTGGCCAGAAAATAATCGAAAGCCTGCAAACAGATGTCAGAATAAGGTAATATGAACTCATCAATGGTATGGGAACATAAGTATTGGAACAGGTAAAATTAAAAAATACAAAAAAAATGGTATGTTAGAAGCTTTACGTGATAAGTGGACGACACAGACTAAATGACGTTTCGCCCAATAGGCCTTCAGCAGGAACAAACAAGAAAAACACACACACAAAACTAAAACGAAACATTCAAAACAAAAATATTCGAAATATGTTAAAGAAAATAAAAATGTCTATCCTGTGTGTATGAAAAGGAAATGGTAACAAAAGTGTGGCTGTCGTGTATGTGCAGAAATGTGCGCAAATGCACACCGAACCAGATGAGTTCACACAGGGGTCAGTGTGCAAACACAAAGGAGAAAGAATAGAACAGTAGACTAACAGGTGCTCAAAATGCGGTAAGAGTGAGATGTCTGAGAGTGGGGTACAATAAAAACAAATGAGGGGTAAGGAGCACAGAAAAAAAGGTATAGAGGAGAACACTGAAGTGTCTCATATGGGACTAGAGGAGAACTATAAATGTTCCAATGTATTGGAACAGCACTAGGAAGAATCCACAAACAAGAATAATATTCTAATACCTGTAATTGGTCACACCTAGCTGTGATGGAATCTTATTATCATCTTTGTATAGTGGCATTTAATACTTTCCAGCTGATAGCTGGCTTTGTATCAACTCGTACTTCACATTGTGTTTCTCTTTAATTGAACCGCTTGTCTCGAGGTTTTTTTTTTAACTGCTTTGTCTAACTCTTAAATTGACTTGACTCGCAACATTGATCAGGTGACTAATGATGGAGTCGATGATATATTTTCTTGAGAATACGAAGCTACCTCCCCGTTCCTCTAAGTTTATTGAACAACCAATTATAAATACAAAGTTCATGAATAAATCATTCACACTAACCTCTCTGTCGATCACAAAATGATCACCTATCAATTGCTACATAATAGGGAGCTTATCTACTGGGTACTAACCTGATCATAACCATAATACTTTTTAATTGGAAAATATTACTTCTACTCTTAACTCCTGATTTCTCATCTATAATTCTCTTGGCTAAACTAAAACACCTAGATAGAGAGCCGTTCCTAGCTATCTATCTACTTCTATCTGGCCGATCGAATGACTTCATCTCAACTAAATATATCTTCTTGGTGGAATACACAGCCCAGTCCCTGGGCTTGAGCTGACTAACTATGGTCATCTTCTATCTACTTTAACATCTCGCCAACCTGACTAACTTGGTCATCTTCTATCTACTCTAGCATCTCACCAACCTGACTACTTGGTCATCTTCTATCTACTCTAACATCTCGCCAACCTGACTAACTATGGTCATCTTCTATCTACTCTAGCATCTCGCCAACCTGACTACTTGGTCATCTTCTATCTACTCTAACATCTCGCCAACCTGACTACTTGGTCAGCTCCTTTCACTTTGATCACTCTGTCGAATCTGGCTTCCATCTTCTGACTTCCACCTGGTGGCGCTACAATCCAATGTTCTCATTGGTTGGGTCTGGTCATCTCATGTCAATCCTTCATCTATGTTCCCAAAAGATCTAGTATCTTCTAATCTATGTTGGTTTTTCTCTCGAACTATTAATTATTCAGATGACCCTATATTGTTACACTTAATATTCTCCTTAAAGCCACTACAGCCGACTGCACACATCAGAATCAGTGAACCAAAACTGACAAAAAATAAATCAGGCATTATTCAATTTGTATGTTGTAAATTTTTTAATATAAAAGAAACAGGAGCAAATTAGTAAATTTCATTTCAATATTTGAAATCCGCATGTCAAAAACATTAAGAGATGGTGGAGTTCATTTTTTTCAGCAAATAACATTAGTTTTGCAGGAAAGTTCAAGAAAAGAAAAACATCATGAAGTAGTACTAGTAATTGTAGACTGAAGAAAGATACACTTGACTGCTAAAAGCAAAAGAAAATCACTAAATAAGTGATGAAGAAGAAGAATCAAGGACTATTTACATGTACTCATGAATGGGAGTGGAGCTGTAGCATGAGGTTAACCATGCCAAAACTAATCAGTTGATACATGTACAACAATCACATTTGTTATCTGTTAGCCCTTGATCTCAGGAGAGTTGAGATTGGATGCCTAGTTCTATAGGTGAAAGAGACCTAGTTCTATAGGTGACAGAGACCTAGTTCTATAGTTGACAGACACCTAGTTCTATAGTTGACATAGACCTAGTTCTATAGGTGAAGAGACCTAGTTCTATAGTTGACAGAGACCTAGTTCTATAGTTGACAGAGACCTAGTTCTATAGGTGAAAGAGACCTAGTTCTATAGGTGACAGAGACCTAGTTCTATAGTTGACATAGACCTAGTTCTATAGGTGACATAGACTAGTTCTATAGGTGAAAGAGACCTAGTTCTATAGGTGACAGAGACCTAGTTCTATAGTTGACAGAGACCTAGTTCTATAGTTGACAGAGACCTAGTTCTATAGTTGACAGAGACCTAGTTCTATAGGTGAAAGAGACCTAATTCTATAGTTGACAGAGACCTAGTTCTATAGTTGACAGAGACCTAGTTCTATAGTTGACAGAGACCTAGTTCTATAGTTGACAGAGACCTAGTTCTATAGTTGACAGAGACCTAGTTCTATAGTTGACAGAGACCTAGTTCTATAGGCGACAGAGACCTAGTTCTATAGGCGACAGAGACCTAGTTCTATAGGCGACAGAGACCTAGTTCTATAGTTGACAGAGACCTAGTTCTATAGGTGACAGAGACCTAGTTCTCCATAGAAAAATGAAGCAATAAACTATAATCTATCCTTATGAAGTCTGTTTGACTCCTGATGGCACGAGAAGAACATCATCATCATTGAGTGCCGTTTTCGCATCAAAGGTTGGCTACCATGGAGCGCCATTCCACTCTGTCTCTTGCTTTGATGGTGCAGATTGTCATAGGTTGAATTGTCCATCTTTTGATGTTACTCGTCCATGTTAGTCTTGGTCTGCCTCTTTTACATTGTATTTTCCCTTCCAATATTACTTTTATTAGGCTGTTGTGTCTTTTAACATGACTCAAAAATTTCATTTGTCTTGTTCTAATTGTGTTTAGTAGTTCTCTTTTAATTTTTAGTTATTTTAAAACTTCATCATTTGTTTTCTTTTCTTTCCATCCAATTCTACCTATTCTTCTATAGATCCACATTTCAAAGGCTTCAATTTTCTGCTCTGTTTTCTGGTCTAATGTCCATGTTTCTGCACCATACAGGAATATTGAGAAGATGTAACATTTTGCTATTCTTAGTTTTAGCCCTGGTGTTTTTGTTTTGATCTTGGTATACCTTTCATGGCATTAAAATTACTTTTTGCCATACCTATTCTTTTGTTTATTTCAGTTGTAATTTTCCATCACTGGTTATAGTATGTCCCAGGTAGTTGTAGCTCTGAACTGTCTCCAGGTGTATCCCTTCAACTGTGATATTTAATTGTAGGTCTTGAGCATTTTCTTAGTTTATGATCATAGTATTATGAGAAGAACAGGAAGACAAAAAAGAGGTATGGAGAGGTATTCCATCATTTTCATTTCATTTCCCTCCTGGGCCAAAGTCGACACATATGTTGTGTTGATAGTTCTCCATGATTTGCTGCTAGTTCTTGTAGGTCTTGGTTGTTTCTTAGTCCCATGGTTGAGCCTTCCCTAGTAATTGTTCTGAATAGTATTTCTCTCGGTCCATCTTGTTTTCTTTTACCAGATAGTTTCCACATGAATGCCTGATGGGGAAGTTTTTCTTCATTCATTCTCATCACATGACCATGTAATTCCAACAGTTCCTTATAGTTTAGTTTAGTTTAGAAGACAGGTCATCCTCCTTGCACACTGGACCTGTCCATAAGTGCTCAGATCTCTTCTCAAGTAACAACACCAGTGTTGTGTTGGTTGATAAGTCTTCTTTGGATTCCTAAAAAGGGCTCATGTCTGGCAACTCCCACCTTGACATGATATTTGTGAAGTCTGTTCATGGCTGCAGATTCAGAGTTATTTTTTTATCTCGCACTCTTTTCTTCTTACAAAGCTCAACATGAGTTCTTGTTTACATCCATCTCTTTTCTGTTCATTTGAAATGTATTCTCTCCAGCTTATGTTTGAGATAAAGGACAAGAGGTAGGGTTCGATCCCAACCGACGGCTTACCCAGCCATTTATGGGTACCGGATTTTTTTTCTGGGAAAGAAAAGCGACATGGGCGTAATACCAAACACATTACCCCAAAAAATCATGTGCCGAAGGTCTGTAAAAATTTATGGTCACTAACACCATATTCCCTATACGCCACTTGGCGTGACGGGAGTACTTTACTTTTTTTTTTATGTTTGAGATCCTACATAGACATTTGTTTTTAGAATCATTTAATTTCTTATCTAAAGTCTTGATGGATTTCCAACTTTCACATCCATATGTTAGCATTGGTATCATACAAGAGTTGAACAATCTGTTTTGTTTGTTTATTGAGTATGTGGTTCTCCAGAAGAATGGTTAATAATGGAAAATGGCTTAAAGCAGGTGGACTTAAAAATCTGGTTCAAGACAGACAACACTGGCAAGCTCTACTAGTGACCTTCTTATGTTCCTGACAGAACAAATACGGAGCTCTACTAGTGACCTTCTTATGGAACAAAGAGTGATGCTTATCTTTATTCATACAAATTATACAAACCTGGCACTTTAATAAGAGCTTTGCCAGATTGACTTTTCGCTCACTGGAAATTTTGATTTGGTCACTTGTTTCAAACTTTTCAGCAAACCATTTCCGTTCTTCTTGTGTCTGAAAATAATTGAAATCTGAATTTATTGCTGCAATGGTTGAATGTAATTAGTCTTTAAGAAAGAATACATTATTTTTTAAATAGCTGAGAGGCTGTTTTATTTTTAATACAAGAAAATGATTTTCATTGCGGAAAAAAAAGGTTTTTTTTTTTAAACTAAATAAAAGATTGCTTTATATTGATTTTTTTTAATTCAAAGAAATAACTTGTTTGTTGAGAACATTACTTTTTTCAGAGAAAATTGGCTTTCTTTGTTGAGAAAGGATTTGATGAAATTACTGTTTGATATGGAGGGAACAGTTTTTCATTAAGAAATTGGCTTGATCTTGTGTTTCCATGACT
Source organism: Megaustenia siamemsis (assembly GCA_032433765.1). Taxonomy (NCBI): domain Eukaryota; kingdom Metazoa; phylum Mollusca; class Gastropoda; order Stylommatophora; family Ariophantidae; genus Megaustenia; species Megaustenia siamemsis. The sequence continues at coordinate 21,212,957 of JAVIAB010000050.1, read as the reverse complement.
TGGTCAATCGGGCCATGGTCAACTATTGAAGAAATTACTTTCTTTCAATTTACTTTGAAGAAATGGCAACTTTTAAATTGAGAATATTGTTTCTTTTAATTTTAAATACTGGATTTTGTTACTGAAACAATAACTTATTTTAAACTGCAGAAATTATTTTTAATTTTTCAGGAAATTGCTATTTGTTTTTTGTTATCTCGAGAAGATCTTTTTTTCTTGATAAGGAAATTATTTAGCTGTTTAGGAAATAACTTTTATGTTGTTTAGAAAATGCCATTTTTCTTTAATGTATGAAGCTATTTATTTAATTTAAGAAATTTTTTTTTTATTTTTGCTAAATTACTATTACAGAGGGACTGAGATAACGTTATTTAATGAAATAATGGCAAGAGGGACAGAGATAACGTTATTTAATGAAATAATGGAAAGAGGGACTGAGATAACGGTATTTAATGAAATAATAGGAAAAGAGGGACTGAGATAATGTATTTTTAATGAAATAATGGAAAGAGGGACTGAGATAACGTTATTTAATGAAATAATGGAAAGAGGGACTGAGATAACGTTATTTAATGAAATAATGGAAAGCGGGACTGAGATAACGCTATTTAATGAAATAATGGAAAGAGGGACTGAGGTAACGTTATTTAATTAAATAATGGCAAGAGGGACAGAGATAACATTATTTAATGAAATAATGGAAAGAGGGACTGAGATAACGTTATTTAATGAAATAATGGAAAGAGGGACTGAGATCTTCTTTTTTTCTTCTTTTCTCTTTCACTGATACCTAAAAGGTGTCGTGATTTATATCATTTGTCGTTCTTGTGCTGCTCGAATTGTCTGAATTAGTGATTTTCCTTTGTTGTTACATGTCTCTGTCACTGCATCTATCCATCTTCTTCTGGGTCTTCCTCTTGGTCTTTTCCCATGCATTCTCGAGAAGAACGCCCTTGATGGTGATTGGTGAGGATTCATTCTGACCAGGTGGCCGAACCATTTAAGTTGTTGTTGTTCTATATATTCTTGGCAGGGTTTTGTTCCTACCATTTTTCTTATGGTTTCATTTGGTATTCTATCTCTTCTTGTGTTGTTTGTTACTTTTCTCAAGCATCGCATCTCACATGTATTGATCTTTCTTAAATGGGATTTAGAAAGGGTCCATGTTTGACTTTCATAGCACAAAGTTGGTATGAAGATGCTATTTATCATTTGTTGTTTAGCTGGCATAGAAATGTTTGGATGTCTTAACAATGGTGAAAGCTGGTATGTGACAGCATTTGCTTTTTGTATTCTCATGTCAATTTCTCTGTCTAGTTTTCCATCTTCTGTGAACATTGCGCCTAAATACTTGAATTCCTCTACTTGTTTTATTTCTTTGTCTTTGATCTTGATGTTTAATGGGTGTCTCAATTTGCTTATTCTTATAGCCTCTGTTTTTGCTGTGTTAATTTTCATACTGTAGTTTGTGCAGCTTTTATCTAGAGATGTTAAATGCTGTTGTAGCAGGTTTTCATCCTCATATATTAGGCATTGGTCATCTGCGAAGAGTAGCTCATTGATGTTGGAGTTTTCTACCTCTATGTTATTATTTGATTTGTCCTTGTTGTTGGTTGTTTCCTGATTTATTTTGTCCATATATATGATGAAGAGGAGTGGTGAGAGGACACATCCTTGTCTTACTCCTGTTGTAACCTGAAACCATTCTGACAGACCTTCCGATGTTCTGACGGCACTTTGACTGTTTTTATATAGTGCTATTATATTTTCTAGTAGTTGTCCTGCTACCCCGTATGTTTCTAAAGTTTGCCAAAGTTTGTTCCTGTCCACACGGTCAAACGCTTTTTCCTGATCTATAAACACTATATTTAGGTTTCTGTCATATTCTATTGTTTTTTCACATAAGGGACTGAGATAACGGTATTTAATGAAATAATAGGAAAAGAGGGACTGAGATAATGTTATTTTTAATGAAATAATGGAAAGAGGGACTGAGATAACGTTATTTAATGAAATAATGGAAAGAGGGACTGAGATAACGTTATTTAATGAAATAATGGAAAGCGGGACTGAGATAACGTTATTTAATGAAATAATGGAAAGAGGGACTGAGATAACGTTATTTAATGAAATAATGGAAAGCGGGACTGAGATAATGCTATTTAATGAAATAATGGAAAGAGGGACTGAGATAACGTTATTTAATGAAATAATGGAAAGAGGGACTGAGATAATGTTATTTAATGTAGTAATGGAAAGCGGGACTGAGATAACGTTATTTAACGAAATAATGGAAAGAGGGACTGAGATAATGTTATTTAATGAAGTAATGAAAAGAGGGACTGGGTAATCTAAAAGCACAACATAAAACTCTGGAAACATGAAGGATCCGGATTCAAATCCCACCACAGGCGGTATTTAAAAAAAAAAAATAGGATAAATCAATTTGTGATTTCTTCATGGCATTACCTTCCCCTGATCTCCGGGTAGTGAGATCCAAGCCTTCTCGGATAACGGCAATAAACAGACCTGTGTGCACTTATTCATGTTAAAGAACTCTTGGCAGTTAAAACTGAAAAAAGTGTGCCATAAATTTGGCCATTGCATGGGCAAAATTGTTTGCAAAAACCTACCCACACCGTGGATCCTGGGCCCGTGCTATGGAATTCACACATGTCTATCATCACATAGAAAATATCACATGACAACACTGCACTTGAAGACATATCAAAAAGAGGTTAAAGCACTAGAAGACACATCACTTAAGGATAAAGCACTAGAAGACACATCACTTAAGGATAAAGCACTAGAAGATACATCACTTAAGGATAAAGCACAAGAAAACCGATTTAATAATAAAAAAAAACACAACACTAGAAGACACAATTCTAATGGCAGATTGCAGAGATTAAAACATTAGTAAAGACGATGCAAGATACCATCTAATATTATACAGGAAACAAGAAAGATAAAGTTAGGAACCAAAATTTGTTTAAAATATTTCCATCTGTAAAGAGACTTGGGTGTATTACATTACCGGTAAATGCTGAAATTCAACCGCCAGGGTGCCACAGTACAACTGCTCCAGCCTGCTAACTAGCTCAGACACTGATATTTGACTGCCAGCACCACTGATTATTCCTGATGTTGGTATCAAGTCGGAGGATCTGTCTAACAGTCCATATAAGTTGAGATCAAGTTCTGGTACTGGCCTAAAAAAGAACAAACCATCTCATTATGTACTGAAAAGTATCTATCTATTGTCCTTTCAAGTCAAAGTCGGCATTTAACACAGAAATTCTAGACCCTCCATGCTATTGAGTTATTTGCAGGTCATCAGCATTGCACTCCAAACGTGTCAGTAGGTATAGGTGCTCAGATTCCCTCCTCAGCAAATCTCGCAGTGCCTGGTTACTGACGACTCCAGTTCTGTGTTGGTTGATAAGTCTTCTTACATGCCCACTAAGTTTCTTTTTTCTGACAGTGCTCATCTTAACCCCCGTCTCTTTCATTTGAAGGAGTGCCTTTCCCACATCTTGGAGATCCTTTCCTGTGCCTTTCCCACATCTTGGAGGGCATTGATGATGTCCACCTGATCCATTGGTTGATTGTCTACAGCGACAGTGCAGCTAGCCAACCTGTCCGCTCTTTCATTTTCCCATACTCTTGCATGTCCAGGGACATAGACAAAAGTTGACCCTATGTATCTTTTACCTCTGCAATGACTCTACCCATTGCCTGCATACATAGCCCACCTCCACTTTTTGTTATCATGCTCATTGAATCACTCAGTATGCAGGCATGGGTATAGTCTTGTGACTCTAACCAGATGAATTCCCTGGTCACTGCCACCACCTCCATCATAATGCTACACGTCGTATTAACGTATACTTGTTCTGGACAGTGCCACTGAGTGAGTGCATGTGAGTCTAGACCATCCACAGCACTGACTTTCAGAGACCCTCCATGTCCGACGATCTTTGCTATCAAGTGCCAGATTTTGTACACACCCGAATTGTGTCTCACCATATATCCCTGTTCTTGGTCAGCATTTCATCCTCAGCAAAGGAGCTGATGCCCGCTCTTGTTGGTTCTGATCTCACAGCTAGCTTTAATGTTTCTCTAGTCAGTCACTTTTTATTTTTCCTATAATTCTCATTTGAGGGCTTGCTTTGAGGTTTACTTGTTGTCTTATCTTTTCACAGACCCCAATTATATATGTCACCTTCTGTCCTTGATTATACATGTAGATGATGTTGCTGGATACACTGCCATTTCTCTTATTTCAGGAGATTTCCGCTTACTGACAATGTGCAATAACCAATATCATTTTGTTTCCCCTTATTTGACATGATTTCATTTGACACTTATTTTCTGACTCCCCAGCCATAATTATTAAGATTACGAAAAATATTGAGTGCATTTAACCTACTGGTCATGATTTATTCTATCATGAACCTTCTTACATCTGACATCATCCTACATTTTCTAGTTCCATCACACACAAAGCTCACAGTGTACCATGCCACAAGTCCCTGTTCTGAGCAAGCTACTCAATCTTAGTAACTGAATTTATGATGCCTGGTATCTTTTCCTCTCTTGTCAATGTTCTTCCGGTGTCTCTCCCAAAAGGTTGCCACTTTTTCATTTTGTTTTTCATGTAGTAGTTTCCATGAATTGAATTATTGGCAAAGGTCATCATGAGCTCCCATGATTTATCTGATAATGATTTTTCTTGTTGAATAGATTCAACAGACAGGATGTTTATTCTATTGATGTGAAAAGCACAGCAAAACACATAAGATGTTCACTGTATCAGTTTCATACTTTTCATGTGAAAATCAAATTTGTCCAACTAATGTGATTTCAGCAGGAATGGTGTTTTAAATTATGAAGACATTAGGCCCAAAATAAATCTATTTAGCTCTTTAACTTCTGAGTTATTTTATTGGTTTCTACAGAATTATCTGACATGTAAATAAATCTGAAGTACTTAAAAGAAAAAGTTAAAGACAGAGATATGAGAAGTTGTTGGTTGTTTGCCTATGCCAGCATTATATCTTTAACAAAGTTCTGAGGAACTGATTGTTAAATGAATATCATATTTTTCTTATTTTTTACACCGGCAGTAATGTGCTCAGGTGTCCCTCGTCATACAGGCAACTCTGATTTCAGAAATACTATCATTTATATCGTCAAGAGTTGAAGCTTTGGGTCAATATTTTTGTCCTATCACCAAGGTAGCAGCTATTTTTTACCAACCCTACTACTGCAACATGATGATGATTACTGCAAGAGAACTAGGGAGCGCCGAAAACTTCGATTTGTAGACATATGTAAACGTGACATGAAGACTCTGAACATAAACCCTGCAGCCTGGGAAGAAATAGCTGCAGATTGCAATCTTGGAAAGTCACTCTAAAGCTGAAACAAAAACAAGAAGCAGACAGATTCATAGAAAAATACAAATATTATAAAAAATAAAAAAGACAAATTCATAGAGAATACACGGTGAAAGAAAAGAAAAATAACATTTCTAGGGGCCCTGCAAGATCCATAGTAAACTATTACTGATGGAGACTACTACTACTACTAAGAGTTCTTCAATGTGCACAGAATGCATACAGGACCTGCTGTTTTTTTTCATTGTTATCCAAGAGGGCTAGACATCAGATATCACTTACTACCCAGGCACCAGAGCCGCGATCGCTCAGTGGTTAGTGAACTGGACTACAAAGGACAAGAGGTAGGACTCGATCCCAGCTGGCAGCTTCCGGTTCACCCAGTCTTTAATGAGTACCTGATTTTTTCTGGGAAAGTAAAGCGGCACGGGCATAATACTGACCACATTACCCCAAAAATCATGTGCCGAAGGTCTGTAAAATTGTGGTCACTAACACCATATTCCCTATACGCCACTTGGTGTGACGGGGGTACTTTACTCCTGTTTTTTTTTTTTTTACCCAGGCACCAGGGGAGAGTAAATCCATAGATAAGCCACAGATTTGATTTTTGGCAAATGTTCACTTCCTTTTCACCTCGTTGTGGGGTCCTTTGGTGTGAATCAAACTCAGGATCTACTGGTCCTCCACAGACCAACATCTCACCTCCAGACTACCCAGCTCCTACATGAGAAGTGAACTGGTGTCATGGCAGGGGCAAATACTATATATATTCAGCTACTCAGTAGTTGACCAGAAACCTCAGACTTGTGTTATATTCTGCATAAACTCCAAAGCAATGGTGATATCTTCTGCCTTTCCAGAGCATAAACTCTGGTTTTCATTTACCTGGTGACTCAGTGGGTCGTAAAGCTTTTTGAATACCTCAAATGCTGCTCATTACATTTGAACTTGGATTGATTGGTAAGTGATAAATACCTAATGTCATAAAGTTTAATGAAGTGTCTGTATTTTTGTTCTTAATAAAAGCTGGTCAAAATATAAATAAGAAAAAAAGCACTGTAGAACATTAAAATATCACTAATGGGGTAAAATATTATTTAGTTGTCGGTAACATTAGTCCAGTCATCACCAGCATGCAGCATAAAAATAAACAGGACAAATTTGAAACAAGTGCAACGCGTCAAATACTTGGGCACAATAATTACATCAGATGGAAGAGGCACCATGGAAATAAAAAGCAGAATAGCTCAGGCCAAAATAGCATTGCAGAAAATGAAAAATATCTTATGCAATAAATCTATGTCAATAGAAATGAGAAAGAGAGTTCATCAGTGCTACATAGAACCAATTCTGACCTATGGAAGTGAATCATGGACTGTAGACAAACAAATGAAAAGACGATTAGAGGCCATAGAGATGGGATTTCTCAGAATGTTGAAAGTTCCCTGGACAGCTAAAAAGATCAATGAGAAAGTTCTCAAAGAGACCAACACAAAAAGGCAGCTCCTAAAAAACATCAGAAAGATACAATCAACATTTTTTGGGCACATCATGAGAAGAGGAAAGTTGGAATACTTGGTTACAACTGACAAAATAAAAGGAAAGAGAGATCGCGGACAAAAAAAAAAGAGAAAATACTAGTTAGATTGGTGTCATGGCATGGAAAACAGTCAAAAACAGAACTGATGTGATGCACTGTAGATAGAAGATTGTGGAAGGACATGATCGCCTACGCCAACCTGTATGGCACATGATGATGAACATTAGTCCAGAGTTGATCATTTTTCACAACATGCTAGAGGCATCATTATGCTTAAAAACCAAATGTTATTTATACAAGTACACCTTTTGAGTTAGAGGTCAAAAGCAATGATGAAGCAGACAATTTAGCTTAGAGATACCTTTAGTTAGACACACAGATTATGGGCTAGAGAGATACTGGAGTTAGTGTTTAAATAAATCTTTGTTTAAGAACATGACAACTGATGAAACCACAATCAGAGGCTGCAATAACTTAGAATCAAACGTCTGATGGGCATTCACTACTTACAGGTTGATCGCCAGAAAATAACATACTCTGTGAGTAGGAATAAGTGAATGTATGCACAGGAGGGGTCCAATACACCTACATCATCATCATCATGTACCGGGCCTACTGGCGTAGGTGATCATGTCTCTCCATAACTTTCGATCTCGGCAGCTATGTATCATTTCTGTTGTTGACCTTCTACCAAGCCATTCTCTAAAGCTATCTGTTATTTTTTCTCTTTGCTTCCCTCTATCTCTTCGTCCCTCAATTTTCCCAGTTGTTACAATATATTCCAGTTGTTCTCTTCTCATTACATGGCCAAAAAATGATGATTGTTTCTTCCTAATATTAGAAATTAGCTCTCTTTTTGCTTTGACCTCTTTCAGAACATTTTCATTACTCTTCTTAGCTGTCCATGGTATTCTCAATATTCTTCTGCAAAACCACATTTCCACAGACTCCAGTGATTATCTTGTCTGTTGTCTTATTGTCCATGATTCACATCCACATATTAAGACTGGCTCTACATAACATTTAAGAACTCTTTTTCTTGTTTCTATTGTCAAAAATGGATTGCTTAGAATCTTCCTCATTTTTTGGAAAGCTGCTTTTGCCTGAGCCATTCTGCATCTCACCTCTTTTGTACATCTTCCGTCTGAGGTTAACAAAGTTCCCAAATATTTAAATTCATTTACCTGTTTTAATATTGCTCCACTTGTCTTTATTTTGCACTGAGGTGATGTCTTTTTCTTTGTTGTTACCATTACCTCTGTCTTTTTGCTATTAAGGCAGAGTCCTTTATTTTTGCTTTCTTTCACGATAATGTCCAACATTTCTTGTAACTCATTTTCACTCTTAGCAATTAAAACTGTATCATCAGCATACCTTAGATTATTTATATTATTACCTCCAATTGTTATTCCAGGCATGTCCCTGATGGATCTTAAAATAATCTCACTATAAACATTAAACAAATCTGGTGACAGCACACAACCTTGTCTAACACCTACATACTGGAAGTAATTTCCCATGCTTTATATGTTTTCACTGGGAAAAATTAAGGTATACTTTTTGAACAGACATTGTGTATTAAAATACCTTTTAAATAGAGAGATACAATGGATAGAGTCATTACAGAAGTCCAAAATACGTAAGGTCACCTTTGTCTATGTCCCTGGACATGCGGGAGTATGGGGAAATGAAAGAGCGGACAGGTTGGCTAGCTGCGCTGTTGTAGGGAACGGCAACCAATGGATTGGGCGGACATTATCAATGCCCTCCGAGATGTGGGAAGAGCACAGGACTTCGACAAACATAGATCCACGTCACTTCTTCGGATGATAGAAATGGGAGTTAAGATGGGCACAGCAAAAAATAAGAAACTTAGTGGCCGTGTAAGAAGATTTATCAACCAACATAGAACTGGAGTCGTCAGTCGCTGGACACTGCGGGACTTGCTGAGGAGGGGATCTGAGTACCTATGGACATGTTCGGAGTGCAATGATGATGACTCGCAAATAAATCAATAACCTTTTAAATGTATTTCAGAGCCCCTTGTATATGCTACAGAGGTCCTGCACTGTGCAGAGATTTTCCTGTGTTATCAATAATGAGATTGGAATGCAAACAGACACTGAGTACAATAATGATGGACTTATACACACAACTATATAGAACAATGTTAGACCTGAGTTCCTGCAGTGCAAGAGGATCCAATCTCGCTTTCTTATGACCATGGTCCCTGTATGCATCCACAAGTTGGACAATGTTTGCATGTTTTAGTCGGTTACCCAGCTCATCTGTTGAAACTGCAAGTAATCAGAGTTTGCCATTCAGCTGTAAATAGTTTACAACAGAGTAGTGCATAACTTATTAATTAGAAAAATACAGCTCACATGTGAATTGCAAAGTACAATAAGTAATAAGAGTGTACACAATTTTAGGATTTGGAAGTACAGAAAAGTCTACAAATGAAAAATCAGCAAACAACAAAAATCAAGACAGTTCTAACCAGCCACAACAAACAGCCACTGGAGGTTAGCTAGGTCCCAGAAACTGCTAACTGGATTACCCTTAAAAAAAAGTTAACTTTTGACAGGTCATTTGTACCAGGTCTCTATGACAAGAGAATAGGTTGGACAACTTTCTTTATATACAGACTAAATTGTATACATACACAATATTAATTTAATGATATTTATTTACTTTTATTTATTCAAGAACAATATTTATGAATGGTACAGAACAACATTTGGAGATATCTGAATCCTAGAGTTCTTGGATCCAGTCTGATACCACTTTTGACTTTAGTAATAAAAGAAAGATTAGACCAAGAATAATTATTCTGAATAAAAACTAGTTAGGGTGTTTGTGTGGATAGAATTAGGTCAAAGACTCAAAACTCAACTCAAAGAGATACACATTTATTAAATGTATGTAGTTAAACTTTTAAACTCTTAATTTAACAAAAGGAAAAGTCGATGCAGTGTAATAGCAGTCAGTGCAATGAAATACTATCTAGGCTACAGTACAGACAATCATAGCCTACTGCTCATCCGACACCACTCAGCTGACTAACTTCTTATCTTGATTTAAGAAAAGAAGTTAGCTATAATAAAACAATATTCCAGATCATTCATTCCATGAAGATACTTGATTCTCTAATTCCGGCGGCTACACTTATGATCTTATCCCGCTGCTATGCGTATAATATAATACCGTTATTAGTAGAAGATTATGATTATTAATTACACTTTCGTCTGCTAGTGACTTTACAATACTGTTCAGTACAGAATTTACTTCATCATGGTCATATTATATATAATAATACACAGTAGTTACTGAGTGTTAACACTAACTACACTTACTAACACTAACACCACTACACTACAGTCTACAGTACTACAGGTCACTACTGACATTGATGACGGTCTAGACTTTCAGGTCTTGACTTGAACCCA